>JAFBJR010000446.1:2427052-2678416 GCA_016785285.1 Brachirus orientalis
TATTGTCCAAAATATATATATATATATATATATATATATATATATATATATATATATATATATATATATAATTTCAAATGTTCAGCATCGGCCATAACCAAACTCATGTAAGTTGACCTCAACTGGGTTAATGTTTAGTGGATTAATAAGTAAGTGAAGTTTTTACTTTTTAAACGAGCCACAAAATGACTCTGATTTAGTGACTAACATAATCTACCTGTTAAAGTTGAGACATGATGGCAGGGCTGTTGTTCCAGGTCCCTGAGTTTTCCAGGTGGAGCAAACTGAAGAGGCTGGGGGATCACGTCCAGGGCCCCCGGTGCCTCCTGCCGCCCCTCATGGAGGGAGAAGAAGGACTGAGGGTCCAGGTGAGCCTGTGGTGGCCAGGAGCGAGGAGAGGGAGAGGATGAAGGGGAGGCAGGGTGGGACAGCTTGACTGGGGCTGAAGGGTTCAGGGTGAAGACAAACTCAAAGCTTGGTGTGCCACTTTGGGACTGAGGCCCCCCGGTGGCTCAGGGAGAAATCACAGGCTTCCAGGGCATCAGACTCTTTACTGGTTGAGAATATGACTAAAAAATGTAGACAAAAAGAAAGAGGAAAAGAGTGAGGACGCAAAAAAATGTTAAAAAATCAAAAGGGCAGAAAGATACCAATATTAAAAAATTGTTGTCACGTTTGTTGCTTTGTTCTGTTGTCGCTTGTTCGTTAATGCCACAAAAATAAATGTAGACAAAGTCTTACTCAAAACCTTACACATCTACAAGGTAGTATATCATTTATTGTCATTGTTTATTTGTTTTGTTTTAACTAGTTTAATGACCTTTAACTAGTTAACTAGTTTAATGATCCTTGTGCCTGCTTTATTATGTATATATTTAGTTTTGCTTTGTCTCTACTTCTTTCTATGTTACATTATATACTCTACATGTTTGTAAGTTTTGTTTGTACACACCAAATTAATGTATACAAGGCTTTTAAAAAATCTATTATAATTATAATTTGATATGAAGACAGTGTTTCTTCACATTTACAGCAAATTAAAATGTACACTTTAAAATTGAGAGCATGCTTACTTTTCATGAATGTATTAAAGGTTCCAAAAGAAAACTTCAAACTACTTCATACTTCAACAGAAGTCACACTCAGGAAATATAGGATAAATAAATACTGAACACTGAACTTGTTACCCTCAGTCTCTAATACATTTAATTATGTAACCAAACGTGATTCATCCATTTTTTATCAACTCTCCCAATTTCAGACCTTTTGTAATGTAAAAGAGCCTTTCAGCAAAAACAAAGCAGGGCTGGGCCTCCAGTCTGTGTTTCAGGGTCACACAGATAAAGTTACAGGAGCCTGAAGAACCACACAGATCAGGTTCCTCAGCATAAATGAAACACATCTATACTGAAATACACACAAAATGGTTAGCACAAGTATCTACTGCCCCACTGGATTTGAATCTTATTTCACTCTGTGAGGGAAAATGTCAGACACAATGCACCTTACTGCATGTGGCTTTTATATATACTGTACATAGAATTTTACAGCATATACTCTATGATAGCTACAGGAGAACAAACGCTCATCAGCTACTTTATTAAAGATGTAGGTAATCGCATGGCAGTAACTCAATGCATTCAGGTGTGTAGACATGGTTAAAACAAGTACAAATTGAGCAACATATTGAGGAAGAAAGGTGATTTAACTGAATATGAACTTGGCATTGATGTTGGGGCTAGACGGGCAGAGTATTCCAGTAACTGCTGCTGACCTATTAGGATTTTTCTACACAACTCCAGGCTTTACAGAGAATGGTCTAAAAATGAGAGAATACCCAGTACGTGACAGGTCTCTGTCACTCACTGGGTGACAAATGCTTTCTTGATGCCAGAAGTCAGAGGAGAGTGGCCAGACTAGTTTGAAATTATAGAAAGGTAACAGTAACCTTCGACAAAGTGACTTTTATAAAACCTAGCACATTGTTGTAAACATATTCCCCTCCTACATTTGCACATACAGATCCTTTCTCCGAAGCAGTGGATCCTGTGTAGTGATGGAAGCCATCTTCCAGACCGTTGCTGACACATTTGAGTTTTTCTGAATAATTCTTCACCAAGCTGTTGCATTCTCCTGCAACCGTTTCCATGTGTGCGATAAGCCCTTGAGGCAGAGTTATGGAGACTTATAAAATATCCATGGAGTTCTCTCAGCGAAAAATGCCTTGTTGATGCCAGAATGACACAAAGTCAACAAATAACAACTTCTATAATGACCACCAGCATAATTTGGTTGAAGTAGATGAGCTACAGCCACTTTATTAGGTACATATAACACTATACATAAAGACGTGTCCAGCAGTGAGTGCATACTTATTTTGAAAGTAAAGAGCTACAGAATAAATTCGGTTGTGAAATAGCTGCCTTTTATATTGTACTGTTCTCAATAAATAGTGTATCTACTCAATAATAAAGATGCCCTGAAACAATCCTAAAGGTGGAACAAAGCTTTTCTCGTGTAATTGACATCACATGGAGGCCTCATGTTTCATCTTGGCTGGTAAAAAAAAGGATACTTGATACTTCACCCAGTTATTACAGTCAATAACACATGCTGGCCAGAGGGCAAAGGGTTAGGCCCCATTTCAATAACAGCTACTAAATGGACACGATAAGTACACAGAGGGCACATGTGCAAGACACACACACAGCTGACGACTGCAGCTGTGTACACATCAAAACACACCCACGTCATAACCTGTGAAGTAGTATATTACTATCACCACTGCAACCAAAAACCACCACCAGAGTACATTTATTCTTCCCTACTGTCTCCTCTATTCTCCACAGCAAAATCCATCCAATTAGAGTGAGAATCTTCCACAGGAACCCACACAGCAGCCACACCACACACACACATTTACACCAGCTTTTATGTTGACTCCCTTCAAACTCACCATTTCTGGCAATGAATCGTTAGTCAGCAAAGAGTAAAGGTTCTCACACTTGCCTAAAACACGGACACTCTTGGGTCAAACATAATCTCTTCATTTTACACGCATACAAAACAAAACCGTCACATTAACACATAAACACTGTCATGTTCAATTAAGCGGTAAGTGAAACACACAGTTGGTTAGTTAACCATGCAGCCAAGCGAGACCCCGTCAGCCACTTAGGGGCAACGCAAGGGGACGTGGTTATTAGCATCACTCCCTTCTTTTGTGTCCTTGTCTTTTTCTACTGAGCTCGGCATTTGGGAGGGAAACAAACCCAAACAGTCAGCTGAGTAATCAGCAGGAGCATCATTCATACACAACATATAGGCAGTGCATGGCAGATTAACATACCATCCTCAAAAACAGCAACAGGAGAGGGGAAAAAATCTGCAAAATATACTTTAAAAGAGATTATTTAACGTCTACTGAAAGAAGAGAATGGCCAATGCCTCATACTACTGGCTTCAGGTCATGTCTGTACTTCATAAGTGAAACAGCAAATCCTCCCTCTGACCTTGGAGCCTGGACTGAACCTGAACTGAAGTGAGGTAAAGGGTGTTTGAAAAGCTCAGTGTTGGGTCTCTCTGCAAACAATGCCCTTCCAGGAGGGTGTGTACGTGAGCAGACGCACACAGGAGTGGAAGTGAAAGGGAGTTAGGAGGGGGAGGGAGAGTGGACGTCTGCACTGTGGGGGTTGATATAGAGGGTAGCATTTGAGGCATGGAAAATCCTCCCTCTGACCTTGGAGCCTGGACTGAACCTGAACTGAAGTGAGGTAAAGGGTGTTTGAAAAGCTCAGTGTTGGGTCTCTCCGCAAACAATGCCCTTCCAGGAGGGTGTGTACGTGAGTAGACGCACACAGGAGTGGAAGTGAAAGGGAGTTAGGAGGGGGAGGGAGAGTGGACGTCTGCACTGTGGGGGTTGATATAGAGGGTAGCATTTGAGGCATGGAAGATATAAAAGTCATTAACACTTTCTATGAAGTCTGTCGGTATCAGACAGTGAGACAAATGGTGCTGTGAGTATCAGGAAACAGTAAGATCGACAAACTCATTCAAGCAACAAAGTCCACATTTTCTATTATGGCTGTGAAAGAATACCGGTAATACTAAGAGGAAAAACAGAGCTATCTCTTACTGTTCAACATTAATTATGACTTAAAATTAAAATTTAAAATTAAATGTGATTAAGCTAAGCTAAGATACATTTAATAAATGCTTTTTAGAAGTGAAAACCACTTATGTCTTATGTAAGTTTAATATTTCTCTTGATTTGGTAATAGGGCTGTATGATTTGGGTAGAATATCTATTTTTCTGATTGGTAAAATGTGATTATGATTTGAGCTGTGATATATTTTTTAAGATCACGGTTGAGTTCAATATTACCAGGTTATAGATTTAAAACAAGCTGGTGCATTGCCACAAAAGATTCCACTAACTACTATACTCTAATGAATGGTTTGAATTGTTTCCAACATGTAAATATTATTGTAGTATATATTAATCTTCAGCAGCATTGGAGATTACATGCTTTAATGGCATATAACATAGAACAATCAGACAGTTAAACTGAGGCCTTTCTAATTGGATGAAATTTCAATTTTGATCTGAAAACATTTAATTGTTCAGCCCTATTTGTTGCTGAAACACTTCTGTTTAGTGTTTAGTGTGTTTTTAACATCACTAAACATTTTTCTTAGAGTTTCAGGTCTTCTTCAATATCACATGATTTCAATATTGTAAATGATGTGCCCATTTTGAGGAAAATGGACGATAAATATGGGACATATGAGTGGACACGAGTCTGACGGAGTTGGTATTGCCCAATTAAGGCCCCGGGTTGCTGAACGTCAACATGGCGAGAGGCAAATCTTCACTCTGAAGACTTTAAAATGGGAGTTCAGATAAATATGGATGATGTCATGACTGGCTGCCACTTGAGTTCTGTATAAGAGAAATGATTTTTCAGAAATGACTTTGGTTCAAAGTGAAACCAATCAGTATAAAGGCAGTTTTTATCAATGTCACTATTTTCCCTGCCTTTGTCTGAAGGGTCTGATTTCTGAATGATAAGCTGCTCCATTCAGACAGATTGACATGTACAAAATAGTCAAAATGCTTGTCGGTGCTTGATTGTGATAATTTATTTTGCAATAAAACTGTACCTTTTCTTTCGTTTGCATCATTAACATTAATCAAATACATTTATGATTGTCAACATATCTTCACTTGTTCATCAAATGCTATTTCAATATCAAATAACAACCAGGTCTAGGATCCTCTATATACTGCATCCATTTTCTGAGCTTAGTAATATAACAACAAAGTCAACAGTATTGGATCTGCTTTAGGGTCCATTTTAACAGATGTGCTTTTATATAATAAGTGGTTGTGTGTCATTAGATGTGAATACACTGCCAGGTCAAATGTAATTTCATTTAAGTATTGATCTAATTTAATAGACTCTATATAATACAATAATAATAATAATAAAGAATAATTTCCCCTTACTTTATTAACATCACCATACTTATCTGTGGAAAATGTCAAGATTGGAACAGCAGACAAAAATAAATATTTGAGCCTAATCAGCTGAGAGGATAAGATGATCCACCAGCAGCATGTTACTGCACAGAGATAAGCAGACATGCATTTGCTCACAATCTGAGTCCACAAATAATCCACAATACAACCTGCTAGCACACACATGCAAAACACAGTCCACATCTCAAGACATTTATGGACCGTCCCAACTGCAGTGTGATGATGGACAAGTAATGTGCATCTTTTTAAACAGCCAATCAAAGCAAAATTCTGTTGTCCAGGTTCCTATTTTTACAGATTGTTCATAGAAATTGATTCTTTACTCAATTTAAAAAAGCCTAAAAAGTGCTGAGTCTTAAATAGTGGGGTTTAACTGAAAGACACTGGATTAACAGCACTATATTTCAACAAATTATATTTAAATTAAGAGCTATGTATGCATGTATATGTATAAACAAATGTGTAGACTTTTTATAGTGATCATTATATGACCCGAATACTAATATTAACCTAATCTCATATATGTGACATATAAAGTATGAACTTCTACATTATATATTAGTACATTTTGTGGTGAAATACATTTGTATTAACATTTTTGCCTCCCTCTGTCTTCACTAAGTGGCTGCACGGCTCAGATCAACAGTTAGAATTTTGTTCTCATTAATACAAATGACAGTTGAACTGCCACCTCCATTGAAGCATAGCATTAGAAGATTAGTTAACAATTAACGAGCCAGTCATATTACATGTCAAGTTTATTAGGCATTTTGTGATATCAGTCATAAAGGTGACTCAGAAGTTAACACGCGAGAGCTGACAGTCAAGCCCAGTGTAATCTCACCAACCTTGTCTTTCTTTAAATGTTGTGTGCTGATATCTTTTAAAAATTGAATAAAATTGCATTTAAACTGTCAGACAAAGGTCTGTGCAACACAAGCACAAAGCCAGCATCCTGACAAAAAAGTAGGATGTGATGTCAGAGTCAAAACAAATATTGAGGTTTGCCAAATTACAGTGCCCTAAAAGATACAGCAGATGGACTGACGGAGCAGCTTATATGAACTCCTCGAAAATGGCAGGGCAGACTACAACAGATGATTAGGCACTAATTACTAATTCTATCAAAAGTAATGAATCTGTCATGTTTTTAAGTTTAATGGTTAGTTTTCAAGTCTTTCATAGTCAAAAGTAAAAATGTATACATTTGCAAAATCATGAAAAGCAAAAAGAGAAAATAAAGGAAAGATGTATATGAACAGGATAGAAATGGGCGTGGGAAACAACAGGCCGGTGTACAGACCTTAAGGGCAGCAAGAATGTCACCCTGACAACTGCAAGAGCTAAATCTGGACAGTAAACCCACATGAAAAGAAAGTGGTCCTAAAAAGCCTATACCTATCAGTCACTTTGTAAAAGAGGGCAGTCTGCTCTGTTCACTCAACATTTAGTCCTTTAAATTTGCTTTAATGTGGTAAATGAAAACATCTTGTATTCCAACTTAATTCCCTTGAGATTTATGCAAGAATAACAGCTATTCAGACTCAGAGTTAAGGATAAGGTGAGTGTGCAACAGACTGTGAGACTACTAAATTTCTGACTGCCATGACCTTTCCAACAGAAATACTCCTGAGAGATCAAGAAGTCAAGGTTAAAATTAAAAAAACCAGAATGTAAAATACCATCAGAAATAATCAAAAGCTGCTTTGTGCCTCCACTTAGTTGTCAAGCAGGGCTTTTGGGTTTTAAAGTACGCCATTATGTTCCTAGTACAGTAAAAGAACAGATACAGAAGAAGCCAGTGGATTTCAGACAATTTTTAAGGAACATTTTAGAATCTTGCTCAATGAATTATATCTTAAAATTCATCGTGTTGTCTGTCCCATATTTCCTGACCTAAGAACTTTTCTTAGAGGAACCATGACACTGGCCCTGTGATGGACTGGCGACCTGTGCAGGGTTACCCTGCCTCTCGCCCTATGTCAGTTGGGATTAGGCACCAGCGGCCCCTGCAACCCTAATGTGGAGGATAAAAACGGTAGAAAATGAGCGAGAGAGTGAACCATGACCTAAAATGTCAAACTCAGCTGTAGCGCATTCATTGTGAAGCAGGTTACTGTGTCTTTTTGACACACGATTTAATGATGATGACATGATGATTTAATCTGTTTCTCTATAATCACTCAGAAGAAAACTGCTGGTAAGTAATTGTGTTTAACAAGCAGAAAAGATAAAACTTAAACCCTTCAGTCACAGTCACAGCATGATATCTATATATGATCTATAATGCAACTGTGTCTAATATTATATGTAATACAATACAACTTCTCAAAGTACATGTGTTCCATGTATCCTTCAGTCTAATATTGTGTACAGAAACAGTTCCTTCACGTTATCACACCTGACAGTTGGGAGACAAACTGTCTCTGACGAGGGACGACAAATCCGCAGCATTGGTTCAAAATAGAGGCAAGTCTTGAAAATGATCTCAACTGCTTTAACCAGTGCAAAATAATCAGAGGGTCTTAGAGAGCACATGAGCTACATCACATGGGTTATTTTACTTTCTGTGCACAAAGCTGCACAAAGCAGCAAATGTTAACATATGTACTGTAAGTAATAAGTGTGAAAAACAAAAATAAAAGACTCGCTAGATCAGCGCTAATCAATATTGGCAACAGAAATAGAGACCACATGCTAAAATGCTAATAACACTGAATGAACCCACCAGTTTTAGTGTTATTTTTATTTATTTATTTTCTAAGTAAATTGTTTACTCACTGTGCTGCTGCATGTGCTTTCTTAGCATATGATGATCTGTGTAGGAGAGGTAGTGCAGTCAGTGTATGCCCATCAAATGAAATAATCTCTGCTGCTAACGCTGCTTCACCGGCCGGCTTCTGTCCTGTCCTGAGTGTATCCTGTCAGGAAAAAAAAAGAGGGAGAGAGCAACAGTGAGGCGAGCTGGAGGTGGAGCTGGAGGAGGAGGAGGAGGGACATGCTGGCTGGACTGGGCAATAATCCAATAACAATTTACTATTTACTTCAATATCAATATAACAAAGGTTTGCAATATACTGTATATCTGTGTAATATTTATGCACTGTGCAGATACACTGTGAGACACAACGCCTAAAATGTTTCTCTGTTTAACAAGTGTTAATAGTGTTATTTTCCGTCAATTAAGCTTTTTTAAAACCGCAAAAAAGACTGACTTCTTCAACTTTTACTCACAAGAAGAATTATCCTTTAATTCAGATAACTTTTTTTTGTGATAATGTTTTCAGCCACATCAGCAAGCCATACGTACTGGCTTACCATGGTGTGAGTTACTCATGAATTAGATAAGCTATTACTGATTAGTGATGACCACTTGGTTTAAAAAAAGTTATGGTATGAAACCCACTTAAATGTTCTGTCATAATGCGTCCAAGGCATGAGCTGCTCCTAATGACTCATCAAAAAATCCAAATGAAGGAATTGCTCAGGTTGTGTGCAGCACTGAGTAGCGCCACTCACCTCCCCAACCTGTCGCAATACTGTGACATCATGTTTTATTGGTTTAAGGTTATCATGTCTCCAGAATCTCATATTATCCCACGCCAGGTGAGTGTAATACAGGGGCAGGTCAGGATTTACCACTTCCTCATACATGGGCAAACTAAATTGCATCAGTTTTTGTAAAGCTGGGATACAGTAATTCTGTAGCTCAGCATTCATCACCGGCACAATCTCAGCACTGCTGGTGTCACACACAGCAATCAGCCAAGCCAAAACGAACGAAACCCATTTTGTTACTTTGGCATTTCTGCATCAGCCTTGTAGATGTTGAATCCTTTTTTTTTTTTTGCAGTGTCTACCATGAGCTCTCACACTCAACAATACCCTTTCACGGTAAGTGTGGATAATCAAAACACGTACAAAGGCACTTGTGTCATGCAGCTCACACACGTCAGTGCTGTCTGATAAATCTGGCTTAACATACTGCTGGGGACAAAAATCACACTTTTCTGCCTCATTCAATATAACAAATGAAATCCATGTAAACCCGTGAACTGTGAATTACTGTCACGCATTAAACAACAACAGCTAATAATGTTCAGTAAAGTATGAAGTATGCTTTGTGGAGTTAGTTCAGTCTTATTTAAAGATTACATGTTCACCAAAAAAGGCCTTTCACTTACTTACAGATCTTCCACTTGTTCTAAAATAGAAGCATAATTTCTGCCTCCTCTGGTTCCAAACATGAGGCCTAATTTAGCTATGATAACATGAGGAACAGCTTAAATATTCAGTTACATCACTCAAGAGGATTTATGAAAAGTAGGGAATTGGAAATGCCTCAACTTATCTGAAGTCTCTCAACTGAATCACTACTTTTAAAAAAACATGCCAAACTTTGGTAAACCCATTTACTATTTGAAAAGAAGAAACTGATGTACTAAGTGGCCCTTTTCTATAGAGGCTAAAGCAAGGTGACAAGTTAGAACTGGAGTAAATGGCTGAGTGAATTGCACAAAGGGAAACAAGACCCTTAACATAATATTGTTGGTAAGAATGTGTTTCTGCCAAAGGTTTTGTTTGTCTATCTCTCTGAATAAAATGATCAGATGAGTCCACGCATCATTCAAGTTATTACATGTCTGAGCAGTATTTCTTGAAACTAACAATGTAAAAAGCAAACATGAAATAAATTCTGTATTATTTTCAATACTGTATTAAAGCTCCACTGCATAACCTTTGTTGTCAAAACACAGCTAGTATTGTTACAATGGGGCTCATCATGTGCTTTTTACTCCACGCTAAACCTAGACTTAAAGTTTAAGTTTGTAGTCTCTCTGCTGTCAGCACTTTAAACCTCACTTGTGTTGAAGACACAGTGACTAATGTGCAGTGGTTCGCACACAAAGGTCCCATTCATTTCCCAGCAGAGTACAGTAACCCATGTGCATACAAAGAGAAGTGTACACCTTCAGTCAGTCTGCGCTCACTGAATCTGCAGGGTAAATTAAAGTATACACAGGTTATTGTTTCTGCAAACCTCCCTCCTGCAAGATGAACTAAAAGGAGAGTTTTTATTTTATTTTAACCTCAAGCAGTGGAGGGTTAGGGTGGAGTCACAAGTGTTCTTGACAGAGATATGAAAGGCGATATTTGTTCTCTAAGAAACCTTAATGGCTTAAGTTAAAAAAAAAAAAGAAAAGAGTATGGATACCATCCTAGGCACCACAATTCTACAGTAGTTTTCAATTCACTCAAAACATCATTTATTTCCATTACTGTAAATATACTGCAAGTGCATTATGTATATAATCTGCTGTTGTATAGTAATTTTTTGCTGTTTTGCTTTTATTGAATTTGAAGATTCGGGTTCTGATGTTTTAACGTTTTGTTTTCTGTCCACGAGTCTCCTGTTTTTCTTGCAATTTGTAAACTTTTGTGGTGAAGTGCTATATAAATAAAATTATTATTGTTATTGTTATTATTATTATTATTAACACCAAAGCTTATTTAACTACTACTGCTCTGCTCTTTTTTCATCTTCTTTTAAAATCCTTATCAGTGGTGAGGCTGCTTTTTGTTTTTTATGGCTTCAACCTGTAAAACAGCCTCCTCTTTAGATCTTAGAACAGCTTCCAATGTGGCAATTTATTTACATTACCTACCTTGATACCATCTTTTTATTATATTATGACCTGCTTTGATTGTATTATTTTTATTAAATGGATTCCGCTGACATTTTATTTGACTGTGTACGGCACCCTCAGCTGCATCACTACATTAAATGTGCCACAAAAGTATATTATTATTACAGTTATTATTATTAAACCTGTCATTGTTAGCTTATTTGTTCAGTTATGTTATCCATGTTAACCTCTGGAAAACTAGTGTTTAGTCTATACGAGCACACAAACTTATAAAGGCGGTTCTGATCGTGATTCTGATTCTGATCCTAAGACAACACATCTAAATTATGAGCAACTTCATTCATGTCTCAAGACGAAAGAGATGTGATTAATGTGTGACTAAAGTGAAGGAGCAACCTACAATGTCAGTGTTTGGTTAACTTTAACGGCAACACATTTCCACCACAGACAGATCCCACCCTGCTGCTGAAGCCGCGCCGCAGTGGAAATTTCCCCTTACTAACTTTGGACACTTTCAGAAACAAACAGCAGAACAGCAGCGTGAGAAGTTATGACAGTTATGAGCGAAGAAAGAGGGAAATGTGTTCAAACTTACATGTTTGTTTCACTCGTGTCTCTGTTCAAGGTTGTTGTCGGTGCTGAAGTGAGACTTCCCTTCAGCAAACTTGAAGCTCAGCTGTCAAAGCGGCTGCCTTGCTGCTCTGTGTTCCATTTGGTCATCGCTTGACCGCGAGGCATCATGGGACATGTGGTTCTGTAGTTTGTTTTTTAAATGATCTTGCATTTGTTGTTGTTTTTTTTTTTGTCGTGAAAGCTCAGCCACACTGCCCCATAGACTCAAGTTATACAATGTAGAACATGTTTACTGTGGGCTAATTACCAGGCGATTGTACACTT
Organism: Brachirus orientalis; assembly: GCA_016785285.1. Lineage (NCBI taxonomy): Eukaryota > Metazoa > Chordata > Actinopteri > Pleuronectiformes > Soleidae > Brachirus > Brachirus orientalis. The sequence continues at coordinate 2,439,140 of JAFBJR010000446.1, forward strand.
TTAAAGGTATATATAATAATTTTATCTTCAATTTCAGCCAAATAAAAACAATTCCACCTATTTTCTGCCTAAAGTTCCTCAATGGAACTTTACGAATGTATTCAAAATAAAAGTTTCGTAGATTTTTTTAAGAGCAGGGGGCTCGTGTGACGCGTAAAAAGGACAAGGAGACCTCAAAATGGTTGTAATTACTATACAAACAAACAGACTACAAGTTAAATTGCAACGAAATAAAACCTACGGGGACAAAAGATTAAGCCATCCCACCATCCACATAAAACTTTTTCAAACAAGTTTCTTCTTCCTCAGCAACAAATGCCAAAATCAGTCAAATCAATAAATAAGAAAAGTTAAAGTCACTGATGGTGTGACTTTCCCCTAAATGACAATAGCAAAGCTCTATCTGGAGGCTTTCGGTTTGTTTTCCTGCAGTAGTTTAAAGGGATTAGATGGTGGAGATTTTACTTCCTTGCTTTTTTCATTAATTTGTAAAAATACAATTATTGGTTTGCAGCAAAGTACAACACTTCAAACAAAACATGCTTAATTAATTATTTTAGATTTTAAAATTTACTTTAAAAAGTGTAATAGTAAAAAAAATACTCAATTACAGTAATGTGAGTAAATGTAATTAGTACCTCTGTATATACTGCATATGTGAGTGCAATAGTCCCTCATGTGGAAATAGAGTAAGGTCTATATCAGCAACTGGTCACATGAAATGTATTTTAGGCCAGAGAAATCACATCACACCCTGTGGATATTTTTGGTTGACAATCTGACACAGATCATACAGACAGAGTCTGTGCAGCGTAAATGACAAAACATTCCTTCCTAAATCTGCCAATCATATAATCTGCCAAATTACTCAATAAATAATAAGACTGACTCTTTCTATAAAATATGGCAACCGCTTATCAGTGACATGGAAAAATCTCACATGATTGTATGTTGTATGTTTTTATGTATCAAGCGATTATTGGTCTGCTAATTTCCAGAAATGTATTGGTAAATATTATCTCAAGACAATCTTTTGCTTTAGGTTCCAAATGTCTGTAGAAAAACTGTATAGTGTGCACCTTCAGCATGGAATGAGCTGCAGATCTTCTATATATTTATTTATTTGTTTAAGTCCGATGTCATGTGTAAAGAATCCAAACATAAACTAGAAAAAAGAATATAGTCTGCCAGTAAATGGGGGGAAAAAGTTCTGCTATCCTCAACACATGCTTTTAAATCTCAAAGGAGTTGATAATTTACTCACATATCTTCATCTGGCCTGCCTCCAGTAGGAACAGAGTCCTCCACAAGCTGCTGGACATCTGTCTGGTTGTTGTGGTTGCCATAACAAGAACATTTTTTTTTACTGCGTCTTATTTTATCTGGATCTTCTTAAACTAGCAAGGACACCCATTTGTGACTGGAGAAAATACTGAGCTATTTTAACCCAGGAGCTCGGCACCAAAAACACCCCCACTTACATTATAGTGTAAGTGGGGAAGACAAGTCCCCATAATGTGAGTGTGTAAACAGATTTTGGTCCCCATAACACCATAAATACTAGGTGCACACATACACACTTGATCTGACCTCTGGGCTTGTTAAGGGTGAACTGATTGTGAGTCTCTGTCTACCTCTAGTGGTAAAAGTCTGAATGAAGCAATGAAGCAAAGGGTTCACCAGGTTCAAAAGTTCTCTCTTATCTGTCATGGATATTTTCATAAAATTAATCTAATCAGCTAGATTAGTCTAGTCTAACCAGTGCTTTATATACTGTATGATTCTCTGCACAGAAGTTGATAAATCAGTGTTGCTTGTTCTGGTAAAATGCTCAACGATAAGTGAGGATTTGAACCTTGAGTGAAGAGAATTTTGTCAACTGCAGCTCCCAAGTTCAGAATATAATAGTGAAAATGAAGTCTGTGATTCTTGGATAGAAAAAAAATAACCAAATATTTTATTGTTTGCTGTGGGCACCAGTGATATAAATGTGTACTTTGAAATGTAACAAATAATTGTTAGGAATGTTTTAGCTCCGATGTGTGGAATGTTAAACAAATACTTAAAACCACAATTAATTGGTGACTATAAAATTATTGTTTATTTATCTGACATTTTGCACAAACTGTATCATCTATTTTTAAAACATTTATTGTCATAACATTTTTGCTCATATCGTTAGCCAACATTTGTTCTATTTTACTGTATGCTATTGCTCCATTTTTACACTTAACCATGTGCCACAGCCTCAGAAAATAAACTTATTTTCATACAACATGTAGACTACAGAGGTGCTTTCTTCTCTTACAGGTGGTTTGCGGCAGCACCGCGGTCTGTTGTTCCAAAATATTCATCAAAGGCCAGCCAGCACTATCCCTGCATGGCCTCCTTTTCTAGGTGTTGATTAATAATTTACCACAGCCTCCATCAAACCAGTGAGCTAGTGGTCTGCTCCAGGCCACTTCCTCTCCCAAGGACAATGGGGCCATTTCCTGTGGGATGTGAGGACTGGTGTGTGTGAAACAGGCCAGTATTGTAAAGCAGGGACATCATACTATCAGTGTTTCCTGCCCCTGGATTTAAAGACAGACTCGGCCATACAGTGAGACTCATGTTGTGTTCATGTTATTTTAGCAAGTCAGCCAGACACCAAATGCAGACATAATTTTGACCTCTGCCTACATTCATGTCTCTGGATATTTACTAAGGGTCTTTGAAAACACACTTGCAATGGGTTTTATTAGATGAATACAAAACAGAGCGTATGGCAAAGACGTAATTTCTGACATTTTGTAATCAATATTGGCCAGTTATTAGTTATTTATTTACGTTTGATACGTTTGTTCTCAGAAACCTGATAAATGATTGCAGTAACAATGTTTATGCATTCAATATTTAATTTTTTTGTGCAGCAGGCCTGAACAGTGACAAATCGTTTGCTTACATTTGCATGTTTTAGATTAAAAACCAGTTTAATTTGCTGTAGTGCTACTGTGGATTGATTGATGTTCCTGTGACGGAAATGTTGTTGAGGTCCATAGAGTCAATTTTTTAAATGAGATTGTAGACTGTATTTTGAATGGTTGAAGTGTTAAAACTCTCTCCATAATATCCCTTTGGAGAGGGTTTCTAATTTTCGTTCTGGGTGTTTTTATTTAACATATGTGCAATGTAGACATAAAATGCAGATTGGATTGACAGGCCAGAAGAATTGCTCATCAAATGTTTATTTAAGTTATATTCTGTGCAGCTATTGTTATTAATTGGTTGCTTTTTAATAGATGGATGAAAAAAAATAAATACAGGCAACATATACTGGCTGACTTTCATCAGAGCCTAAGTGAGCTGCAGTCCCACATTAATCGCCCTCTTAAATCTTGGCTAACTTTCAAAATCAAGACACTGCTGTGTTTAAAACAATAGCACCATTCATGTCACTGCAGCCTCTGTGTCCACTTTTCCAGGAATATGTGAGAAAGACGAAACAAGAAGTCTAAGAGAGAGAGAGAGAGAGAGAGAAAGAGAGTTTTGTTTTCAGAGCAAAAGATTCAGATGGTCAGGTTTCTAAAATTAATGTACGTGTCTCATAATAAAAATCAACACCCTCGAGCCACATGAGAAACCTCAAGGCCTAAAGCAACAACTGTATTTTTAAATTAAAGGCCCGCAGTTCCCACTTACTGTCAAATATAAAGGCCTGCTCTATATAACCAGCGGCAGCCCCTAACAGGCCTTGTCCTCCTCCACACATGTCTCATATAGGGAGACACAGAAGATGACTCTCACAACGAGGCATGACAGCATGGCCTGAGGCAGAAAACCTGACCTATCTGAGCCTCACACTGTTAGACAAGCTTTTCTGTGTTTTGTTTTATTTTTGTGGCTCCAGATCAGTGTGTACAGCACAACACACACACGGCTTTTGCAGCCTGTACTATTTATTTATTTATTTATTACACTTACTCTGACATCATTACATTTTTTCAGTTTTTTGTCAATGGATATTGTCACAATGGTGCACAGGCAAGACACATGACCAGTGCAGTTTTATTATGCAATATTATTTTCTTGGCTAAAATACCAAAATGTACAGGGCCTGTAAAAGTAAATATTTTTTGATTTGAGACTGTTTTATATATATATATATATAAACCTCAGCTGACCCTTTTTTCCTAACATTTTGTCATCAACTGAGAAATCTGAGGTGTAAAGTCATCATTAATTACAGCTCTAACGGTTTAGGACCCATATGTGTGAATTTTTGTACATTGCACTAATTATTGTTGTCAGTATCAATTAATCTATTGATTTTTTTATTGAATAATTGATTAGATGTTTTATCACAAAAAGATCACAAAAAAATGATGCTGCCTTCACTGCCTTCACTTCAGTTGACAACAGTGGCATATAGAAACAAGCATATACTCACTTTTCTGAAGCTGAACTCAGAAAACTTTTTTTAATCAAGAAAATTGAACTTAAAAAATAGATTATCAAAATAGTGGTTGATTAATTTAGTTGTGCATTAGTAATTGATTGAATGATTATTTGCTATTAATAATTGCTATTCTCTGTGTGAATAGACACAGAGGAGAATAGCAAATAATAATAGCAAATAGGATGGAAAGGAGGAAAAAAGATAAATATAAAATGTAGTGTGTTCTTCACTGAACACAGATAATATGCTCTCTGTCTCTCTTTCTCTGTGTGTGTGTGTGTCTCAGGGAATTGTGTGACCTGCCCCCCAGACAGTGGATCGTTTCCTGGCTGCTGTGACTCACCCTTTTGGTTTCGTGTTGTAATCAAGGTGTGGTCACACAGGTGCTCTCACTACAAGGCAGTGTAGTTTTTAAAGACAAATGAAATCACAATATTAGAGTCTAATATCAGCAAGCTTGGTGTCCTAAAATGCTGTTATAGTGAGGTATTTGTCAGTGAAGGTAGTTCCCACTTTGGTGTTAGCTGATTTACAGTAAATGTCTGGTGAGCTTTGCACTCTGCACGAACACTGAGCATGACGAATGTTGAACACACTGTGTGGAGCCTAATGTGTCAGCTACTGTGGGATATTAAGTGCGGTGAATTAATGAAATGTAATAGAATGGCATCTTGACCCTTATATAGCATATATAGTATGTTGTAAGATGGACCAATTTTTGTTTGTGATAATGAAAAATAATTGTCCCTCAGGCAGCAGAATCTTTGTTTAGTGTTTTAAGAATCTCTGTTTAGTGTTATATTGACATCAGCTGTAAAGGCAAGTTGGGGGTAAGTTATTTTCAGTGCAACATTGTTTTCTGCTCCTGTATTGAACAAAATGTAAAGAAGTCACATATAATGATGTAGCAGAGCGTTGCATGAATACTCCCAACATGGGCCGAATGATATTGTTTATAAATAATATTTCTATATTTTAGATCCCAATAACCTGGACACAGTGTGTTTCTCTGAGATCATAAAAAGTTTTCTGTTTAGGTGTTTGTGATGATTACAGAACAGTGACAATGTTACACTGTATAAAACATTTTCTAAAATAAAATAAATTCTGTATGTATGTATGTATAGAGTTGACATTTCATTTTATAATATTTCATTGGCTACTTAATGTTTAAAAAAGGGGTTTTTTTACATGTGTTGGACAACAAATTGCATGTAAATGTGGTCAGAATTCTGCTGTAATACATATAATTAGGCCTACAACAGAAGAGGAGATAACTGAGATTTCTTTTATATCTTTATGCCAATTCCATGTATTTTTAAATCCAACTGTATTTCTTAACGTTTTACTAAATGCCCCAATAGTAGAACTGCCTATTGAAAGCAGGAAAAAAAGTCACAGATATCCAGAATATCCAGAGAATATCCCAAATCTAAGACAATATCTTGTCTCATGTCATTGTATTGATATAAAATCAATAAATTGCTCAGCAAAAAAGAGTACTTTGGCTTTTAATACTTGAAGTAACTTGGCAGTAGCTGAGAGTGGAATAGTGAGTCGAATGACTGAGACACTCACACACTCACAGTCAGAGTCAGAGTCGGGTGGGGTCGGGATGAGGAGGGCGGAGTCTGGCTCCGACTCTGAGGTGACGCTCCTTTTACTCATTTTTGTTCCGAGCGGACTGTTTGCCAGCAGCTGCGGGCTGGAGTTGAGAGAGACACACTGAAAACCTCCCCGTCCTGAAGGAAAACAACACTGAGCACGGATATTTTTAAACGCTTGTGTTTTTCGACAGGTAAGACTCACTGAATATTTGTTTTCTTTTACTTTCTGCTACTGTCTTTAAACGCCTCCACGCGTCTTTATCAGTGACACGCCGTTGTTTTTCTCTCTGTCCCTCATAACAGTCTATGCCCTGCTCTGCTTTAAAGACAGTGCGTGTGTTTTGCGTAGGTGCTTCTTTATTTGTTTAAATTGTCCCATTTCACGTACCTATGTGTCACTCCAGTCGTGTGTGTGTGTGTGTTTGGACTTCATTTCCGCATGCCTCAAACTGGCCGCGCCGCGCTGCGCTGCTGTGTCGAGAAGTTTGTTTTTGTTTTTTTTTTCACCAACAGAATCAGTTTTTATCTACCAAAACTGTCGAAAAACCTCTTCCTGCCAAGTCGCAACGACGTGTGGCTCCAGTATCGATCATTCTCCCTGACGTCACACTCGCCAGTGGAGAGGAGCACTGTGTCGTTTTAGTGGCGATCAAGTTTGCGCGCGCGTGCACGTTCGAGTGTCCGCGTGCGAGGGACGCAGGTGAAGAGAAAGAGGCTGCTCGCGTCAGTTTTAGTCGATATCGTTAATATCTCTCGAGATTACAGACTTTGTGGTGTTAAAGTCACGAAAACGTTCACGGACTCTGTAGCACAGCAGAACAATAACGCCATTGTTACAACTAATTTATACATAAAACACGCATATTACCCACAATATTCAGCCAATCAGTTTCATGGGTAGAAAACTAATTGGTAATAACTATTTGGTAAATTATTCTTTGCCATTTATTGAAGAGAATGTGCTGTAAAATGAGTAAAATAACGAATAACAGAGGTACACAAATGAATCAGCTGTTTATCATTAGTATTCCTGATGTGTTCACATTTTGTTTTCAGAAATTTGATAAATACTGCCAATATTAGTTGACCTGTTTCATTTTTTGTGTATCATTTCTTATTACTAAACTATTATATTTTATCAGATGGAAGAAAAATAGAAAACTGGCCAGACACGTTCAGCGTCATATATCGGCAGCAGTCGTAGAAAACTCCCTTATCAGTCGTCAGTCACTTTCATGCACATCTGTAATGTATGACTCACAGCCCGTACATTTTGTTGGGGGTTGCTGTTGCTCCCATCCACGCCCCTCTGCTCCTCATGCCAGCAGTGATGTCTCCAGGTGTTGCAGAACCTTCCATCATGTCATTACCTGTGCAAATGCTCCGACCCTCCGAGAAGAGTCGATCCTGCTCAGTCAACACTGGGGAACAAAAGTCTTCTACTTCATCTCATGAGTAAATACACTGAGATCAGCAATCAATTGAAATTCTTTTTTTGCGGATTTCTTTTAATGATGCCATTAACTGTGTCCTTCACCACCAACTTTAATTTGTGACATTTGAGTCAATTTGACTTAGGGAAATAGAAGGTAAAATAGGTTTTTTTTTTCCCCTCCCCTCCCTCATTTAACACTAGGAGGCAGAAGTACTAATGTTTGTGAGCTTAGCACGAGCAGCAAAATTTTACTTTATTGCACTGTGTTCCAACACCTGCAGTATATGTGTCATCAGTGCACATCACCGCCCTCTACCTCTAAGTGCAATCAAGAGTGTGGATACTCAAACAGAGCCTGTCGGGTCGGGAAATAGCTAAAAGTTGTTTTCATGACTCTGTAAAAACAATGTGACTGCATCAACACAAGCTGTAACCATGGTAACATTCTGCCTGTCGCAGACAGGATAACACAAATTTAGTACAGTGCCAGCTTGCATTATCTGCATTAATGTTTGGTTTGGGCAGAAGGATGTGTAGACCTCCTTTTATTCATCATGGAGCCACCATCTTCCAAAAAATAAATAAATCAGAAATTCAGTGATCAGGAAATCCTGTTGGTGAAAATCCTCCCACCATCTCCTTGGCCTGTGTCTTGATTAGTTGACTACTGCCATTTTTTCCACAAGTTTCCCATCTGCAGTCAAGCACTCAACTGCATTACACCTGCTTCTTCTTTTAAGAGCAAAATTTTCCGAACAGATTTTCAAAATAAATGTTTTTTTCACCACCTGCTGTTTTCATACGTACAACAGAAACATAATCGCTCACTCTTTGCACATCAGTGCTTTGTTTTCAGGTGCATAATTCAATGGATTAACAGTTGTAATGAGTGCAAGCATAATATATCTGCTCTGAAATCACACACTGTGATTTGCGAGTGTCTATTGTTGAAATTATTATTAAGTTACACCATCACAAAGTGCCAGAATCACCAAACAGGCAACTGGTTTGTAGACCAGTACAAGTGTCCAGCTGAGCTTGGTGAATGTGTGTCAGGTTGAACACGACTGGGTGCCAATACTTCCTGCCAGACAGGCTTCACTGAGCTTGACCCCTGCCACCATATTGTGCATCGGCAGACAGCACCCTGGCTAGATGGAAAGCTGCTCCCATCTGGCCTCAGGGAAGAAGGGGAATGAGTGGTGGGGCGACGGAGGGATGGGGTGACTTACTGTAGATTTTGCAGCTGCAGCTGTGGCAGCACAGTGATAATCTCCCCCCTTCTGCTTAATTCCCTGATACTGTCCTACATTAGCAGAGCAAGAGTCCAGGAGATCCCTCAGATTATAAATAGGACTACACTTTCCAAAGGGGATTAGTATATTACATTTTCTTTTCCTCTAGATTCACAGTCTTACCTCATCTCTGTTTCTGACCAGCGGTGCATGACTGAGTATTTTCCAGGGGCTCGGTTACAACCACCCAGCACACATGTCAGGTGACCTACTCTGAGTTTGCATATCACCATTCTTCGGTGTTCCCATGGAGAACTGGACACACAGAGATAAAGTTTCCTGTATTGGACGGCATGGGGTCTTTGTGGTTGAAGTGAAGGTGTGTCACAACATCACAATCTTCATTGGGGTTATAGTAGCTTCCTGGGGCTTTAAAAAGGAAATCTTCAGCAGACAACACTGTGGTCAAAGTAAAGCCGATTTCACCCCTGCTGCTTCTCAGAAGCCTAGTGTTTGATTCATTATCTCCTTTGACCAGTTGCAATCAGTTCAATTATTTTAAAACTGAGAGATTCTTTTCATTATAGTTTAATCTGTTGGCTATTAACTCACAAATTCTTAACTCACTAAGTTACTGAAATCAAAACATGTAAATTTAGAGGTTTATTCCTTAATTAAACAATAATATTTGGTTTTCAAGAAGATGTAAATTTTGTTATTTCAGTTTTGCAGCACAAGTTGAAAAATATGTTTGGTAATCATGGAAAAATGCAGAAAGAGTAGCTTGTAGAGGATGTTGTGGTGTTGGGTGGAATCAGGAAAGTTAAATAAATACATTGATATGAAAAATACATTTTTTAAGTTTCATTTTTGATTATTCATTTTCCAAAACACAAGCGATGATTTGTTTTTTTTGTTTTTTTTAAATTGCCTTATTTATGCCCGTTCATGTTTGAAATCTTTGAAATCCAAGATTTCATGAAAATTACCCAACCAGTCAACTGAATGAATCAGAATAGCTGATACCTTAGTTGATGATTACCAAAAGATCAATCTGTTAATTGCTGCTAAATCTATACAACTAAACACAATATATCCCTTGAAGATGTTAATTTAATCCATCATTTAAGTCTCTTTGTTTAAAATTAATCTGATAATTAAATTAACACCCAGTCATTCACACAATCTCTGCTGCTGTCACTGAAAAACCATAAAGCCAGAGGCCTCCAGCAGTGCACTGTGGTAAAATGCTGAGCAAGTCAAGCTGGCATTGCCCAGCTGAACAAGCCCATGACAGTCAGGGAAATTAATTATTTACTTTCATCAGTTCTCCTGGTTGCATCCAACGGGGGTAAGAAAATGTCCCTCTCTTACATTTGCTTCCTTTGCACTTTTAAAAGCTGCATGAAAGTCTGCCAGGTTGGTCATTTCAAGTCAGCTCCTATCGCATCAGTCTAACAGCCTGCTGGAAAAAGCTGAATGCGACTGTTTTCGTCATGAATACATTACCACAGATAACTTTTTCATCACCATCAGTGTATTCAAGCAGTGCTGCCATGAAGTGTGTTCCAGCTCTGACTCAAAAGAGAATATTTTCACAGTTGGATGATTTGGCTGAGCTGTACTTCTTGGCACAGTGACTCTGATGAGTCCTGTGGTGTCTGTTTTTCTCCTCCTCCTCTGTCCCTTAATTACACATCTATGAGAGATTGAGGAAAGTGAGGACAGTTAGGGTGTGGCTCAAACTGAAAGTAAATCACAGCAAAAGTTTGACATCAACTTCTCTCTGAGAAGTTCATTTCGCATTTTGTTTATTTGTTTTGATTTCTTGTTGTCAGGTGTTCAGAGACTTGTACAAAACATGGGCCTGTGACTACTTAACAAAATAGTGGATCAACTGAAAAACCATGGGTGTTTGAGACCAGAGACTGTGTCAGGACCCATAGATGTTTGTGGGGGAGAATCTGTTCTCTGCTTCAATATAAATTTGCACAGGTTTTTCCTCCAGCCTTTTACTGCGGATTTATGTGTATATGTTTTAAATAGTATGCATAAAATTAAGCTGTGGTTAACATACTGTGTGTCTTGGAAATGTCTAGTTTACATACTCAAAATAATATTAGGTGTTACAAAAATGGCAATAAAATTGAAAGAAATTATTGCATACACATATTTGCTGTTGTCACAATTTATGTGAACGAGGTCATGATAGTTATCGTTGGCTAGGTTTTCATATAAATTTTATAATAGCAGCATAAATGACATGACTGTAGTCCAGGTATGTGTTTCTCAATAATGCAAATTTTTCACTTGAATTTTTTTTTGTTATATGTTTTAACTTATTTTGTGAAAAAAAACTTAAGATTAATTTTTTATTCTTCAGGTTTCCTTTTTCACATTTGCCCTGATCAAAGCACCCTCCCCCTGCTCCCTCATGCTTCTAATCCCCCCCTGAAAAATTAATCATCTGTCACATCAGCTCAGTGTTCAGCCACACACCAGTACATAGCAGTGGCAGTTCAAATGAAGACAGAAAAAAGAGAAACTCTGTTTAGGCCTTTGAACAGGGCTATAGATGCAGTCTTGGCCACCAAATGTGGCCAGTAAACATGCAGAGCCATATTGATGTGCTTCAGCCTCTTTGGTGGCATCCAATGTGGGACACTTGAGACCCAGTTTTCTTTTCACGCTGACTGTCAGTGGGACAATGTGGCTACTCTTTTCCTCACTACCCCAAACAAAGTAACACAGAAGCTCTCTGTGCTGTATCACAAACTTGGTTCATCCTCTTCCTTCCTACCATCTCGGAAACAACATAGAGTGAGGCACATTCTAATTATTGTAGGTCCAGAGAAAATCACAGCCCTAAAAGCAATCGTTATGTCTAAGACACCAAGTGACTGGATATTAAATGCTCCCTTTCAGGATTACATTTTTTAAAAAGTAAAAATGTAATTCTCACACCCTTAATAACCCATTGTTTGGATATGGAAGAAAATCTCTGTTCCTCCCACAATATCTCCTGCACGATGGACCGTTCTGTGAACTTTGTTGTTGTGTACTTTTTTTGCTGTGTAACGTACACTCCTTTGCACTTCTTTATCAGCTTTGTGTAACTTGATCCCGCTCCTTACTCAGCCACCTCCTCTGAGACAGCTCACATTTCCTTTGATTCACAGCAAGATCCCACAGGGAGTAAACTGCGATGCACCAGTTTACAGCCACCATGCTGCATCCACTGGCCTAATTCAACTCACATAAGTAGCTGCAGTGAATCAGGCATCCATTATCCATTCTGCGGCTTATTTTATTCATTCGCTGTGGATGATTGTGTAGTTGGGCATATTTCCAGATGAGATAGGAAAAGGGAGCATGCTGTGCTGTGTCTGCCACATTAAGACAAACTAAGTTTGGGTGTTGCACAAGTGTACTCCAGCACTATCTCTTGGCCTGTTCTTTCTCTGTGGGCTTTTGGCTTGGCCATGTTGCTATGATCTGGAGTTTATCAGCTGCCTTGTACAGTAAGTTGACAAATGCTCCCTAATTCTCTCTTCCTCTGTCAGTGAGAGATAATGTTAATAAAGAATGTGGACATCCGGCTCTTATATTGTCCTGGTGTGTGATACAGCACACAAAGTTTGTCACCTCTGTTTGGAGTACACAGCATGTAGGAATCATTTTGAAAGCACAGCTTCTCCAGATAAACTTCCCCTCTTTGACCACACGGCACAGCAGTGTCTGTGAGTCAGATAATGTTGACCACCACTTCCTGTCACCCACCACAATAAATCCATTAGCTGTGCACCACTTCACATCCTCCGTTATTGATTTATAACAAACAGCTATCCAGTTAGCCACTGCTGCTTCCATTACATTGCTATAACAGCTATTGTAGGACAAGGGGGGGGGGGGATAAGGGACATGAGGTTTGTGGACCAGAAAGGTCAGTGGGGGTATTAAACTATACACCCAGTGTGACGGCTGAATCCCAGCTCTTCAGGGATTCTAATGCATGCAGCCAGTCTGAGGCTCTGCTGGCTACACTGGTCATTTACTGTGTGAGTGCAAAGGGGTGTTGAGTTAAACTCATCTGGGAAACAGTTTATAGTAAGAGGAGGGTGAATTACATGTCAGGGGAAATAAATTGGATGTGACAGGGTGTGTAAATGCGTGTGGGCCTAAAGTACATATCCACTATGTTTAATAGCTTGTGTGTGTGTGTCTGGGCAGATGGTGCTGGGAGCCTTTTACAGATGTTTAGTAACGTAATCTGCTTTTATTTGCATGTCAACCTAAACATGACACTAGTAAGCCTGTTAGATCGGGACAGGTCGCCAGATGAGGTTACAGCTCCACTGCTCTGATAACCATGATGATAATTAATCAACAAAGAATAAAGTACTGTGCACCAAGGCACCATAAGCTTCTTGAGATAAGGAACATTTTGTGGAACGTCCTTATATCATTTCTTGACAAGTTGTAGTTTTACAAGCTAGATGTTTCCAGCCTTACTAATATAAGACAACTGGCTGCTGTGTACTTAATAGTTGCCATACAGACATGAGAGCGACATTCATTTTATCATTTAGTGCTTGGGAAGAAGATAAAAATAATATAGTTGAAACTATTTCTTTAATCTTGATACCAAATTTCCAAGTTTAATCATCTTAGGCAGGAGTTTAATGTGGGACTAACAGCAAAAGCTGGAGATGCATTGTTTACATGCCTTTCTGAAAAACAGGCCTGTAGTAAAATAACAAATTACTTCAAACACGACAATGTATGTTAGGGGCCATTCTTGTATATGAGTTCATCTCCAGCCCCCAGGGCCTCTTCCCTGACCTGATTCATTCCTGCTGTTATACAAAGAAGAGCTCAAGCCAACAAAGTCAAGATCTGGTTTAATGGATTTTTTCATAGCAATACTTGGTTTTAAACTGCAGAAATTGTTAATTATTGGGAAGATAACCTTAAGAGAATAATATTTCAGATTTACTGTTGGGCCCCTTAAGCCATTAGGTGTTTTCGGCCTCACCCAGTTTACTCTTACAGTACAACCACACAATCTGCTGCCACGCCCTTGTTGAGAGCCTGTCACTGCTGCTGGGGAGACACTCCCTGTCTGACATGCCTGTGAAGGGGGGGGTAGTCAACCTGTATTAATGACTGAGAAGAGTGTTACTCATCCATTGTCACTGCTAGTGGGTCAGTCAGTTACTTTTAGAAGAGCTTAGTGTTGAAAGACTAAAACAAGGCACACAATCTACGGTCAGACACAGGACACATTGAATTTATTATGCAAGTGTGGAATGTCACACTGGTGTTTCAGCATCAGGCGCTGAACAGGATTTATCTCTGCTTTTCTGATGCAACTCACACACTGGCAGCTTTCACTGAGATGCATTCCTTCTTTTACTGAGCAGGGGTTTTTTTTTCTTTTTTTCTAGACTAAAGTTATCCACAGAGGCTGTTGCTTAACAAGATAGTGGGAGGCAATGAGTGTGAGACATTTGTCTTCCTAGGAAATAGCGTAGCTTCTATGTCACTAGTGTTTTTTTGTGTGGGTGGATGAAGGGTGGTGGTAATAGCCATGATAGAGCAAGGTACATTGAGAGTGAAACGATGCATCACTCATTAACTGTAAGGGAGCAAAGTCCAGTGAGAGAAGTACACAACACAAACAGTTGGTCAGAACTGAACAAAGAAGGAGGGATCAGCAGACAGGGATTTCAGCCTCAGTACTCAGTTTTACTGTCACCATAAAACAGAAAGCCAAAAAGTTCTTCATGTTTTTCTTTTATATTTATGTTAATTTTTTGCACGGACCTCAAGCACTGTGTGGGTGGGGGGGGGAAAGGGAAATTATGAGAAAACCCATGAGGGAACTACACTTCCCCATAAACAACTGAGCTTAGCTTCAGACATCAGATGATCAGCAGATAAAACCCCCACAGTACAGTGCCTTAGCCGAGTTTCGGTTACCTAGGCGATATGTGGGGTGTGTTGCAGTATTGCAACAGTTGGCTGAATCCACCGCCTCACCCAGGAAAACAAAGACTGCTCAAACTGTGTCCCTGATTTACAGACAACAGCCAATTTATGTTTGGACTTTGTGTGCACTGAGCACAGTTGACTCTGTTTTATCTAGGCATTTGCAAGTGGATCAAGAAATGTTTTAGTTCATCTCTTACCGAGCTCTTTGAAGACAGAATTAAAATCTGGGGTGAGTTTGGATGTTACTTTTCTTCTTCTATAATGTAGAAAAGTAAAAGTGCACAGCTGGTTGTCACTTGTGTTCTCGATAAATAAGACTTCACACAAACAAAGCCACACCTTAATTTAGAAAGGTACTCCATTGGCATTGTTTGATTGCATGTGAGCAGTCATAGTTTCTGTGGCCCGATGAGTCAGTGAATTATCTGTAAGGCAACATGTAGCTGCAAGCACAGACAGTCCTCCATGGCCTGGTCCTGCAGCATCTCATGCCAGACTGAGTATAGATGAAACTCACCGAGCTGCTGCTCCTCCTGAAGGGAATAGCAAGAAAAGGGCACTTAACAAGAACTGCAGGTTGAGGTGAAGGCATTTTCTGTAGAAAACATGCATATATTAAGTATACAACGCATACAAGCCCAGAATATATGGACACTTACAAGTTTCTAACGCATCAAAAAAACAGAGAAAAAACAACGGCAACACGGACTAATAAGGAATATTTAGTGCACACACTCATACACAGTCACATACACATTATTGTCAGTCTCTACAAATTATAAGGGAAGCTCCCTGCAGGAGCTACACACACACAAATGCCTGAGGTAGAAAAAGTGGGTTGGGCATAGCTATAGGAATGAAACACAAAACGACACATCCTTCTACAAAGCCAGAGGGCAAAAAGAAAATGGGAGGGTTACTTTTACAAATACACCACGAACAACCCAGCATAGTTTAAAGAAGAGAGAGAGAAAGGAGTCCGTCTTTCACAAGTTGCTTCCCTCCAAACAGACTGATCAACTCTGTGATTAAAACACTCCTCACATTGAGGGACTGCGTCATCATGAATTTGTTCTGGGAAGTTAATGTTAGCACAGATGAAGATGGTGATTTAAGTGTTTAGAGATAATGTTTTGCCAACATAGAAGCTTGACATCCTGGGTTTCAGTTCAAACTTGTTTTACTACTACTCTGCTTACTGCAGAGAATCGCAATCTAATTTATTACAGCTGTCACAGGAAAAAAGACCACAAGTATCAAAATATTTTTCTATTATTAAAGTCAGTTGAAGCCTTTTTTTGTTTGTTGGTTGATGTGTGTTGAGTGTATGTGCCTTTCCAGTGTATCTTCAGTGTCTTCCAAGGAACCAGTGAACGCCCTCTTATGCACAAAACAGAACAATACACCCCAGTTAAAGTTCTCCAAAAGTTACAGTAAAACTTCTGAAAACATTTGTAACAAGCACAGTGAATATATTGTAGTATCAGTCACATGTTGCATACAGAGGCAGGCAGCTATAACAAATGCATGTTAAATGATTTTTGTTTGTGATGAAGAGGATTTCTTTGGGTGATGACATGGATAATAGAGAATGATTAAATATGGTGATGGAAAACATACATGCATGCTCAGTAAGTGAAGTGTTTTGATTATGTGAGGTCGTACGTAAGGTTAATATGTTTTAAGAAAAATAAGGCTTTAGATTTTTAATATAGAAGAAACATCCCTCTGCACAGCGGCATCATTTTTCTGATAATAATTATCTCACATTGTTCTGGCAGGAAAGCTGTGAAAAGTGTTTATAATAAGGACATTTAATTTGTAAAAACTCTCATTTCAATTGGAGGTCTATTGCTGTCTTGCGAGGATCGACTATCCGAGCTAGTGTAGCTTGAGAATTTTTATAAGGAGAACAAGATGTCGCTGGAGGTAGTGAACAAACTTGCACCAACACGTAGTTGCACAACCTGAAGCACAGTTAAAGTAAAACCACTCAAGATAGTCGAGAATATCAGCTCACTGCAAATATATTTAAAGATGTCCTGTATTTGAAACTTTAAAAGCAAATATTTAATTCAACTTCCAGGTGAATGAAAACATACACACAAACTTTTTCATTGCTGTCAAAACCTGACAGGCAAGTTTCTCATTGCCATGCGTCAGCAGCAGGCTGCTCCCACGGCAGTATGGGTGGAGGCTTGGGGTGAAAGGTCAACCTGGAATGACTAGCATTCCTGACTTACAGCCGTATCTCCTCTCACTTTGCCTTTACTCTCTGTGAACTGCTGCTGCTGCTGCTGTTGCTCTGTGTTGTCATTTTAAGGTCAGGGTGCACGACCTGGAGGAAAGTATGGGGTGAATCTTGTTTCTGAGCTGATGATGTTCCATGCTACATCAAAAATGATTGAACATTTAGCAATTGATAGAAAAGTTAATCAATTTTAGCATTAGCACTTACTGCCGAAATATTGGAAATCCCAACTTTTTTTTGTTTGTTTTTTTAGGTTTGCTCCATTGTCGTGACAACAGGAAGCAAAGATGACGATGCAAAGTAAGTTACTCAGCTGTTGTTCTTTTTATTTTTATCTATTACTGTTTCCCTTTTTTAATCTATGTTTGATCACCTCTATCAGGTTCTGCTTGTTAGCGGCATAACTCAAAAATTAAAGGATGGATTTTAATTTTCTGGGGATGTACAATAGTGTATTGCTAAAAGAAAAATTTTAAATTTTGGTGGTGACCCCCCCTGTTGATCTGGATTCAGTAGTGTGTTGACACTGAAACAGCAGCCTGAATAGAAGTTCTTCTTCTTCTTCTACGTTTAATAATGTTGAGTGTATTTATGCTGTTCTGTACCTTGGTTCACTTTTGGTAAGGTCAATCATCTACAGCCATTTTAGAGGAAACTGTTAAATGTTTTGATTATGACCTTTCCAACTTCCAACTATTGTGTTGATGTATTTATACTGAGTCCATTTCCTTAAACTATAACTGAAGGTTAATAACTGAAGTTTCAGAAGATAGATGTTTGGCAATTTAAGATATAACTCCTAGATATCCTTGAAAATTCTAATCAATGTTTTTTTCCCACCCATTAATAAAAGACTTTGGTCCAACAACTCTAACACCCCAATTTCTATTTATGCTTGGTAGTGGGTGAGCTTGATAGTGGCACGGTGAAGGTGGCAGAGTGGCAGCAGAGATTATATGGTGTAGACTCAGGCATCCAGTCTGGAGCCACTACAGTCAGAGAGGAGGACGGCGACTACACCACCACCAAGCACTATACGATGACCACCACTGTCACCAGTGGACAGCCTGGTAAGACTTTTAAACAAGAGACATTTGGCAAACATATTGAAGCTTTTGTCATAATTATTTGTAATCTGTATTATCATGGCCGTGTCACCTCTTCATTAGACGTGGATGCCCAGTATACTTTGACCAGAGCCCAGCGTGTCCGGGCCGCAATGTTCCCAGAGACACTGGAAGAAGGCACAACCATCTTGTCCACTCAGACAGACCCAAGCCAGATGACAAATGTGCAGCGCCTGGCCGAACCCTCCCAGATGCTCAAGACTGCCATCATCCATCTGATCAACTATCAGGACGACGCTGAGCTCGCCACACGCGCCATTCCCGAACTCACCAAACTGCTCAATGATGAAGACCAGGTGACGAATGGAGAAACTTTTCTTTATTGATATCCAAAACTTTTTCAATAAGTGTAGCTCTGGCTCTTTTGCTCTGTAGTGCTAATTGGTTAGTCAGTTGATGAAATAGTCCAAGAATTTTGTGGAAAATGCTTTTTTATGTATTTACTGAGAGCTAGATGATATAAAGCCATCAATTAGTTTAGCACAAAGACTGGAAACAGAAATGGCTAACTTGGTTTTGTCCAGGTCAAAGAAAGTTTCCTACATGCCCATTTAAAGCTCATCTAAAACACCATGTTTTAGTTTTGTAATGTGTATGAAAACTGTGAAGAACATGCTATGGTCTCACAGGGGTTGTGTGCTGAGCTTTTTTTTTTTTTTTGAGCAGGAATGTGACAAGAGTTATGAAGTGACTGAACCCAGTTTAACTAAGCGAAGGGACTGCTAGCAGTAGCTTTATGTTTACCATACAGGCATACAGCGTATTCACTTATTTAATCCAATTGCAAGACGGCATAAACTTGGAAGTATGTATCCCTTTACTCAACTAAACATGCATGATAAAATTGAATCCGAGAAAATTTAGTAAGGAGGTTCTATTATTGTAGAATGAAAATGTATCACTCTCTCTAATGCATTTTCCCCATCATCTCTCACTCAGGTGGTGGTTAGCAAGGCAGCAATGATCGTCAACCAACTCACACGCAAGGAGGCGTCACGCCGTGCACTCATGCAGTCTCCTCAGATGGTGGCAGCGGTGGTGCGGGCCATGCAAAACACAAGTGACATGGAGACAGCACGGGCCACAGCCAGTATCCTCCACAACCTGTCCCACCAGAGAGAGGGCCTGCTCTCCATCTTCAAGTCCGGAGGCATCCCTGCTCTAGTCCGCATGCTCAGGTACTGCTGCTGCACAACAACAGATCGGACAAAGATCAAGTTTGCCAATTATGTCTTACCACTGTTTGAGAAATGCTGAAAAATGTACTGTTTATTATAGTGTGGGTAGAGTAGGTAATATTTTATTACTAAAATAAAAATAAAAGAAGTATTTTAACACACCTGTTTCCCTCCCTCAGTTCTCCTATAGAGTCTGTGCTCTTCTATGCCATCACCACACTCCACAACCTCCTCCTGCACCAGGAGGGAGCCAAAATGGCTGTGCGTCTGGCTGACGGTCTGCAGAGAATGGTCCCCCTGCTGAAGAAGAGCAACCCCAAGTTTCTGGCCATCACCACAGACTGTCTGCAGCTGTTGTCCTACGGCAACCAGGAGAGCAAGGTGTGTGACAACAAAGTCTTAGTTATATTTTTATGCTAGTTCATTTGATATAATTACAGGAACAGAGAATTCAAATAGAATAAACTGTTGAAATGTTTTTTGTCTTGGGTGTGGTGTGAGAACAGAATGGTTCAGGTGCCGGCACAGAGAAGGAATGGGTGTGGTTTTATTCTATGAGTTGAAAAAATGAGTGAGGAGTGACTGGTTTAATCTGCCTGGACAGGACCTGGTGGGGAGTGGGGCTTGTAAAAGTTAAATCTTTGTTTGAAGACATTCATGTTCTGTCTGCTTCACAGTTGATCATTCTTGCCAATGGGGGTCCTGAGGGTCTAGTTCACATCATGAGAAACTACAGCTATGAGAAACTGCTGTGGACCACAAGCCGTGTGCTTAAAGTCCTCTCTGTGTGCCCCAGCAACAAGCCTGCCATTGTAGAGGCTGGTAAGTAATATGTTTCTGTGTCAGCACACACCTGTGTGCACAAGGCTGTCTTACAGGTGTGTCAGCTTTTCTAACCTGAGCTATGACTGGGGTTGTTTTGTCACCACATTGCTGCATGGCAGCACAATTTATGAGACATTACTGATGGCTGAGTTCCTCTCTGTTCTGCAGGTGGGATGCAGGCTCTGGGTAAACACCTCACAGGCTCCAGCCAGCGTCTGATGCAGAACTGCCTGTGGACCCTCAGGAACCTTTCTGATGCTGCTACCAAGCAGGTCTGTGTCCACATTTACTGTGTGTCCTCAGTCACTTTTCTTCCTTTTAGTTCATCCTCGTCCTTTCACACAAAGAACTGCAACACTTTATGTTACAGTACAGTAACAATATGGTAATAACTGTACAATAGTGAAGCAATCTTATAGTACTACCATAATATTTCTATAGTTATCACTAACAAAAGGGAGGTTGAATTTTATCTTTATAATGTGGTGAGTATCAATTTTGATTCACCTTTTATTATGAAGGTTATACAAATTACTATTAACCAAGCTATCACCTGGATGTTTCTATTGCGATAACATGTTATTACTGTAATATGATCTCCGTATTACCACACTATTACATAGCTGGATATTGCATTAGAAATTAGATGGAGGTAGGGAGGTTATAATACTACCCTTTTACTATGTGTTACTGTTGTGGAATGTTGTTACCCAAAGAACTTACTGATATCACTCTCCTCTCGTGTATGCAGGAAGGAATGGACAACCTGCTGCAGGTGCTGGTCGGCCTCCTCAGTTCAGATGACATCAACATGCTCACTTGTGCCACCGGTATCCTGTCTAACCTAACATGCAACAACGCCCACAATAAAACTCTGGTCACCCAAAGCAACGGCGTGGAGGCACTGATCCACGCCATATTGCGTGCTGGTGAGAAGGAGGATGTGACTGAACCAGCTGTTTGCGCTCTGCGTCACCTGACTTCACGCCACCAGCAGGCTGAGGTGGCCCAGAATGGTGTGAGGACTTACTACGGCATCCCCGCCATCGTCAAGCTGCTCAACCAGCCCTACTACTGGCCTGTCATTAAGGTAGAGAGGGAGGGTGGAGGCATAGTTCAAACTGTGTTGACAAACTGAGATGATTTGTGACGGTAACAGAAATATGGTTGAAAGGTCAGGTCACAGATTAAAAACAATGAGGAGTTAAAACAGCTAGTTCAGGATTTGTAATTGTGGTTGAATGTGGTATTGACACATAATTAACAGTGACTTCACCAAGTGTGCCACTGTTTCCATTAACCAGCCAGACCTGCTTAAGAATATGTTTTGTTGCTTATTTTCACAGTTGGACAACATTTTCCAGCTAAAAACTGAAGTTTCTAAACTCCCTACACCCAAGTCTATAGAGAAAAAAATATCACACAGGACTTCTTAATCCACTACTGCCCCCATCAGTCACTTGAAATGCAGTATCTTGTGACTTTGGTGTTTTAAAGCTTTTGTTCAAATTTACTTAAATGACACATATTTATCAAATGATGCAGCAGGAGACCAGCTAATTTTCTCCATGGACTTTGGTTCAGGAGAGTGAGCGACTAACACATTCAAGTTTCTAGCAGAGAAAGGTCGAACATGATTTTTAAGATAATGCAGACCTCAGCAGGCGTCTTGGCTAAAATCTTTTTTGTTCCTTGGGTCTCTGTTAGTAGCCAGTGTGATCACAAATAGTAAGTGTCTTGGTTCCAGTTTGCTTCATGGAAATAGTGCATTCAGTAACCACTTGGTTAAGTCGGTGGATGATAATGTGTCTACCAAACTTAAAAAAACAAAACAAAATTATCCATTTAACAGTTTGCTCCAAAGAGAGATACTGGGTAAAATAAGAAGAACTAGACAGATGGACTCATTACAAAAATGATTGCAGTATTTGCCAGACTTATGGCGTTTGCTGACCAGGGACAAGCAATGTCATGATCACATCTTTGCTTCTCTTTCCTGCCTGAAGGCAGCAGTTGGCCTGATCCGTAACCTGGCCCTCTGCCCAGAGAACCAGGCTCCTCTCAGGGACGCAGGAGCGATCCACCGTCTCGTCAACCTGCTGTCCAAAGCCCACCAGGATGCCCAGAAACATGGCTCATCTGCCCAGCAGACATACAAGGTACAGTGCGTGGGGGGGCTAGTGTCAAAAGATGCTCGTCATTTCTGTGTGTGATTAAGGAACTGTGAAAACGAGTAGTTGTGGCTGTATTTCTGTGTCTGAATTACTTTTTTTTTTTACCTCTTTGTTGTCAGGACGGGGTAAAGATGGAGGAGATTGTGGAGGGCTGCACAGGAGCACTGCACATCCTGGCCAGAGATCCTGTCAACAGGGCAGAAATCGCCAACATGAACACCATTCCTCTGTTTGTGCAGGTGAGACACTTTGTTGTTTTGACAATTAACATTCATTTGTGTGGGTTTGTTTTTCCAATGATCTCATGTTCTTTTTTTTATCCCTCTCCAGCTGCTCTACTCTCCAGTGGACAACGTGAAGCGCGTGGCGGCGGGCATCCTGTGCGAGCTGGCACTGGACAAACCATCAGCTGAGATCATCGACAACGAGGGAGCTTCTGCTCCTCTGATGGAGCTGCTGCACTCTAACAACGAGGGCATTGGTAGGACACTGGCATACTGCACTGTGATTCACTTTCCGTGATGCAGCATTTAGTCATCAATGAAAAGCAACAAAATCTATTCATTTAAGTGCTTACTTACTTACTGTGCACTTGCTTTAGGCATAACTGTCCATTTTATGAGCGTGCACCTATAATTTTATATATTAAGTATTGCACATTTGTAATACTTAATATGTAAATTTAAAAAAGCTTTTTATTTACAGCTAATGAAAAAAAATCTACATATAACCTTAAATGTGACTTAAGTACAGTTTGAATGCACCTGTTTCTTATTTGTTTTTGTTTTTTTCTTGCCAAGATTTAGAAGAGACAATAGATAACACTCTCAAGATCTATACCACAAATGTGAAACCAACCATGAAAACAGCTAACTTGGGTTAATTAGTATAAAAGCTTTAGCTTAAAAGATGTTAAACTATCAAGATGAGTTGGTGTTGATGAGTTTTGTTCCCACACAAAGCACACACCTTGTCAACTAATGTCAAAATATCTGCTGTAACCTATATCATCATATTGCACATATTTATTTAATAGAAATCCTAAAAAAAATGTTGTCAATTTTGTTAATTTGAAATTGCTTTGTCCACATCCCATCATTTGAGAAACAACAGCCTTTTACAGAATTACTTTATTTTGATTCCTCTGAAGAGGGCCCACGGTTGGTGTAGTGGTTAGCACTCTTGCCTTTGCAGCAAGAGGTCCCGGGTTCTTGCCCGTAGGTGTGAATGTGAGAGTGAATGGTTGTCTGTCTCTATGTGGCCCTGTGATGGACTGGCGACCTGTCCACCTGGCGACCTGAGTGATTCATCTGACTTAGATGAGTCATTATGACATTTATTAACAATTACACTAACATGCACTAACACCTTAAATGTTACACGAACACTAACACCTTAAATGTTACACTAACACTAACACCTTAAATGTTACACTAACACCTTAAATGTTACACGAACACTAACACCTTAAATGTTACACTAACACCTTAAATGTTACACGAACACTAACACCTTAAATGTTACACTAACACCTTAAATGTTACACGAACACTAACACCTTAAATGTTACACTAACACCTTAAATGTTACACGAACACTAACACCTTAAATGTTACACTAACACCTTAAATGTTACACGAACACTAACACCTTAAATGTTACACTAACACCTTAAATGTTACACGAACACTAACACCTTAAATGTTACACTAACACCTTAAATGTTACACGAACACTAACACCTTAAATGTTACACTAACACCTTAAATGTTACACGAACACTAACACCTTAAATGTTACACTAACACCTTAAATGTTACACGAACACTAACACCTTAAATGTTACACTAACACCTTAAATGTTACACGAACACTAACACCTTAAATGTTACACTAACACCTTAAATGTTACACGAACACTAACACCTTAAATGTTACACTAACACTAACACCTTAAATGTTACACTAACACCTTAAATCACACATTACTGAATTTGTCCTGATTCTTTCTCCTCAGCTACTTACGCTGCTGCTGTGCTTTTCCGCATCTCGGAGGATAAGAACACCGACTACAAGAAGCGAGTGTCTGTGGAGCTCACACACTCTCTGTTCAAACATGACCCCGCTGCCTGGGAGAGGGTGAGTGGCACTGTCTGAACATTAAAGTAGATTTATAGAAATTTCTTTTATTACATATTCCCTAATGTTTCAGGCTTCGACCTAATGCGTTGTATAATTAAAGCAAGACTTTATATTCTGTGAACTAATCCCTCTTTTTTAAGAACCTGGTCATTAGAAATTGTACATTTATTCCCTAAGGACTATAAATAAGCTTTATAGAGAGAGAGAGCGATGGGTCTTATTTGACCTCTGCCCTCCTTTGACCTGTCTGCAGGCCCACAACGATGTCAGCCTGGATGGACACTATCAAGATGGTGAGTAACTATGGCTGTAATGTGCACACACAGCACATTCCTCAGCATTAGGTCACTCTTTCAGAGGGAGGGACTGCAGTGCTAAAATGGTCTAAAGGCCTGTGCTGCTGCTGCTCCTCCTTTACCATTATCATTTTATTTTTAGTCACCAGTTACAAATACTATTACTCAAACTATATGGTCTTAGCTTACATTTTACTGGGGATATTTCTTTTTCCTCAAATGGTGAAACAACATTATAATTTTTTTGTTTTTATTTTCCTGAGTCATATCGAACCAGATAATACATACAGATATTAAACTGATCCTTTTCTCGTTCATTTCATCTTCAAGTTTGCTTTACCATTTTTTTTTTTTTTTTGCTCAAGCTCAAGTAAATGACATTTCCTAGGGATGTGGGTTTTAGCCCAAAAAGGAAATAATTACATTTTGGTGTCCTTACTCCAGAGACTATATCAGAGTAAGAAGTTGTTTTAATTATTATTAATATTATTACTTTATTATTTAATTGTTAAGCTTGCGAGACAGGGGAGTGTATCGCTGCAGGAAACTATGCAGCTGTGGTGGAGTTTTTGACTCTCTGAGTGCTTTTAAATCTTTTTTCTTTTAGCACATGACTACACGTTTTTCACCTGTGGTAATAGAGATGAGCATTTCAAACAAAAAATGTTTTGCAACAGTTTCTGTGTGTTTGTCCTGTCAAACAATGTGCGTCTGTTGCAGAGCTGGATGGTAGGTTCCAAAGCTTCCCAGTTGGTGCACCGTATTCAGGAGAAATTCCCATGGATGGCATGGAGGGAACTATGATGCACGAGGAATACCCAGGCAGCCTGGCCTATGAGAGACAACCATACCCTTATTAAAGGTCAGTGCCTACAGTATCTGTACTTTAGCCTGTCAGGTTATAAATCAAAGCCCTTGAAATATTTCTGGTCTTACATTTTCTCAGTTAACAGTTATATATATATATGTAATAAAAAATATAACGTGTTCCATATCTGCATTAAGTATCTAAAGCCAGCAAGACTGCTCTGCACTGTTCATCCATAGAAATCTGTATTTATATTGAAGGTAACGGACCATTTTCGTTTCACCTTCTAATTATGTCTTCTGCTTTTGTGAAATTATCATCAGTTTGAGCTCATTGTTCAATCCTACAGAATTGTTTGCTCCGTGGATTTTTTATTTTCTCATTGTGTCTTTTTCTTCTTCTTCTTAAAGACAGAGAGAAAAAGAGGAGTGGAAGAGGAGTGGGACATAATAGGACAAAGAAGAAGAGAATATGGGCATCAGTAGAGATTATTGCCTCTGCTCTCAGCCTGATGTAATATATGCAATTATCTCGGAGTACTGGACTTATAATCTTAGCAGGGCTCAAATTTGTTCTATAGCCTAATTTTGCTGATTATAATAATGACAATGGCAATGCTTGTAGGTTTCTCTTAGAAAACCTTCTACGAGTGTGTGTGGCATGCAAGTGTGTGTTTGTGCTTTTGGGTGGGTATTCTATGCCAAAGAGATTTTATTTTCTGATGATAATCTTGTAGCTTCCCTTTTTTTAAGGAAAAATAAACAAAAAAAAAAAGACAATAATAGTTGAAAACACTGCCAGGAGGTGGCTCGATGTGCACAGTGCCCCTGCTCACCGCTCTGTTTTTCCTTCTTTCTCTCTTAATGCCTTTGTAACAGACACTGCTGTCCACGCTGTCATTTTGACTCTATATTCTGTCAACTTTCTCCCGCTGTGACCCAAGAGTCAAGCTGGGATCTCACAGACTTGTTTGAACAAAAGAGGAAGTGTGGAGGTCTATGTAGAGAGAGCAGTAAAGGGCTGCCCCCACTCGTAACATCATCAGCTAACACATGGACGTAAACAAGAGGGTTGTTTTTGTTTTTTTTGTTTTTTTTAATGAATTTCTCTCTCTTTTATAAGTTATTTACTGGGCAAGGTTCACATAATCTGACATTACCAGAATATTAACAATGATTGATTAGAAACACAACCTGTAGAGAGTTTGTGTGATGATGATAATTTGCAGAACAACCGTGTGGGTGATGCGATTTTACAGATTTGTTTAACGGGCTGACTGATATGTTAGTCAACACATAGGATAATGTAATGTTAGGGACAGCCCTACAGCTAGAGAAAACTACTGACAGGGAAATTTGTCTTTCTACTTAATGAGAGTTTTTACTGAAATTTTGTTTAATAAAAATAAAGGATATATTAAACATATTGTGGTGTCTGTGTTTACTGAGTTACATGCTTTTCACCTTTACCAACACACTGTCCCCAGTGTAGTCTTTACTCTGCTGCTGTGGTGTGTTATGCTCTGTAATACAATCTTGATAAATGTAACTTTATTTGGAAGCTCAAAGTTGTTTAGACCTGCAGTAAATGGCACTGCAGCTAATTCATTTTTATACTTAAAGGAAACTTAAAGCTAATTTCTACCTCTGTAATTTTGAATCATAATATGCAGCATTTATTCTGACTTATTTTCCATTTTACATCTGTTTTAATGAGGGGAAAAAAAAAGGTAAAGTTTACTAACCTGTCCTGTTGTTTTCTTTAGACCCTTCTACACCAATTCCCCATTTTGGTCTTGGAAAAATGTCTTCCTTACCTCAGTGTTGTCCAATTAAGAATTTGACAACTACATTTTGTTAGTTTGTCACTGACTTTAGCCCCCTCCGTTCCTCTGAAGCACAGCAAATCCTCTCCATCAATTTGTTTCTGTCACTTTGCTCGGACATGTCATAGCAAATCGTCCCAAGAAAAAGAAGAAAATATTGGCACGTTTGAGGCAATATAACGAGCTCGCCTGTACTGTTCTCGTTAGAAAAGTAAAAACGGGAACCATGACTACAGAAACAAAAGAATGAAATATGAATACCTGAAATTTATCACACACACATATAAACTTTTGTTTTTACATGTTAGTGAGGACACATCATTGACATAATGCAATTCCCTAGCATCTTACCCTCATCTTAACCATCACAACTAAGGGCCTGACCTTAACCCTTATTCTAACTAACCCTAAAACCAGGTCTTAACCCTGAAAAAGTCCTTTAAAGTTGTGAGCCCGACAAAATGTTCCCCCAAAGATAGGTTTTTAAGTTTTTTTTGAGCCACACAAACATATAAATACAAACACACAAATGACCACTGTACAAAATCTGAAGAAGTCATGGTAGACAGTGACACTATTGCATAGCACCTGTGCGGTTTTATTCAATTCCATTATTATCGTCACAACGTAAGTGTATAAAATATCTATAAAATATCTTCCCACTCTAATCTAATATGGCCACTTCATGCAGACACAATAGATACAGTAATCTGATAACTATGCGAAGTGAGCTCCGCATGAACATGTGAGAAGATGATTCAGGAACATGTGAGTGTTGCTAAAAATTGACAGTAGAATACGTATAAACAACAGCAAGAGTAGAAAGTGTGTGATACTTTACGACATAATGAACATTATCTGATCCATGTGTCTCACGCTCACCTCTGTCATACATGCAGTCTAGTTGTTTGAGTAGGTCACATGATAACTTGTATGATTTCCGCTCTTTACTTGTTGTATATTTTCACTGATGTGTACGCGCACTGTCCACTCCTTTAGGTATTATGTGTACCTAATAAAGTGACCACTGAGGTCTTTTCCTACTGTAGTCCATCCGCTTCAAGGTTAAACATGTTGCATATTCTGCCTGCCTTGAATGAAACAAGTGCTTATTTGAGTTGTTGTTGTTGTTGTTGTTGTTGCCTTCATTTTGAACCAGGCTGGTCATTCTCCTCTGATCCTTGGCATCAACAACACATTTTAATCCAGAGAGCAGATATTTTCTCTTTCATGGACCATTCTCTGTGTGAACATCCCAGTAGATCAGCAGTTCCTGAAATATTCAGACCGGCCTGTCTTACACCAACAAATACACCACGTTCAAAGTCACTTCCAATCCAATTTCTTCCTCATCCTGATGCTCAGTTTGAACGTCAGCGGGTCGTCTTGACTCTGTCAACATGCCTAAATGCAGAGAGTTCCTGCCATGTGATTGGCTGTTCAGACCTTTGCTTAAACTAGCTAATCCTAAAACACCTCAATCTAGCTGTCATTATCTTCACCTACATAAAAAATGTAAAACTACACTTAAATTGTGTCACTTTATGGTGACACTTCACTTTTATTCTCTCTGTCCTTGATGTTATATAAGAATAGGTGGCTTGTGGGAAATACAGTAGATAATATTGGCAGTATTTTCCTCAGGTCAAAGGTCTGTCGAGGCCCAGAAACAACACCCACTCTGGCCTGGGCAGTTGAAGGATTTTATGACCCAGGAGCGCCAAGCAGGCGGGAAATCACATGTCCGCGTCCACCAAACTTTAGATCACATTATCAAACATGTGCATGGACTGAAGGATGTTTTCATCCTGTACAAGAGGGACAAAAGTAAAGCAACAAATATCGCCTTATTCTTTGCTTTAACAGGTGTGGATGGAAATGCAGGTTGTATCAGTCACATTCAGTATAATTCAATTTCAGGTGACCTTTTGGCATGTTTCCAGGAACTCGTCGATGGTGACCACCCCGTCGTCGTTTCTGTCCATTTTCTGGAGAAATGCAACACACAGTCAAGGATGACTTAAAGGTCAGTCAATCGATCTTCATTTTAAACGTCACTTTTCAGACAGATAAAATGTAACACAAAGTGCTTCACATAATCAAGTGAATCAAGTCTGCCTGGACAATGTGTTGCTTTGAATGGATTACTAATTTAGTTTCCTAAAGTGTGGTTGAATGAGATATTGAGTCTACAACAACATCGTTTGCTGCTCCTGCGTCCATGTGAGCTACAAACACAGATTTCCTCTACAGACTTTGGTGCAGGACAGTAAGAGGTTCATAAATTTTAGTTTTCTGCCCAAAAAAAGGACTAATGGCACTTGTTAATGTGAACTTGTTCCCGTACATGTGACACCTACTGCACGTCCGTCTGTCCTGGGAGAGGGATCCCTCCTCTGTGGCTCATTTAAGATGTCTAACTGACCTGACTTGACTTGGTGGCACTCAAACTCATTTCTAAGGCATCATAGAGTGAAGCAGACATAGATTTCATGACGTGAGCCTAAAATCTGACTTCCCTCCTGTCCCTGCTGGCCTGCCATGTTATCAGTGGGTCCAGTGTCCCGGTCCCAGGCTGAACTGTTTTACCTGAAAGAAGGTCTCAACATGATCCTTGGGAGCACTGTCCTTCATACTGGGGTAAGTGTACTTCCCCATCATGTCATAGATGGAGTGCATGATGTCAGTCATCTCCTGGACAAAAAAAAAAAAAAAAGAAAAAGAAAAAGGGGGAGGAGGAGAAACGACACAGATAAAAACATCACTTGAGGCGCAGACGAGAACTAACACGCACCCACACACCAACGCACCTCTCTGGTGATGCGGCCGTCCTTGTTAAGATCGTACAGATTAAAGGCCCAGTTGAGCTTGTCGGTGGTGGAACCTCTCAAGATGATGGACAGACTCAAAACAAAGTCCTACAGCAGGGAAAGAGTACAAAGGCATGGTGCCTGAAATCAGGATAATAACATCAGCAGGAGTGAGTCCACGGTTAAGAGAGCAGAAGAGAGGAAAGAAAGGTCAGGATGTATAACGACATTGGGCTTTAGAACCGGACAATCATTTGGCACCCGGGTGTGGTTCTGACCTCAAAGTTGACTGCTCCATTGTTGTGAGTGTCGAAGGCTTCAAACAGGAAATGTGCATACATACTTGAATCTGAAAGGAAGAAGAGACAAAGTGACCACTTGTATATTTTAGTGCTTCCAACACTGACATCATCTTTGCCCAGTGTGCAGATCGACATATGTATATGTACTGTGCATTTATACTGTGTATATACTGTACTTTTTATTGTTTTATTCAAAGCCATAAAACAAGTCAAGGGAAACTAAAGCCAGAAATCAAAATGTCACGCTGTTAAACAGACATCGATACTAACATTTATCATGTTAGAAATAAATATTGAATGCAATAACAAAACTAGTAGACATGTTGGACTGAAAGATTAATAAAACTGTTAAATACCAATAAAATACCATTATACTACCAAAAAAATAAAATACTAAACAAAAAACTAGATAAATACGATAAAATAATAAGAAATTATAAAATAATAATAATGTATATATACATATTAACAACAAAATAAATACTAAATAAAAACAAAGCAATAGTATAATAATATTATTAATATCAATAATTGTACTGCACATATTTTGATATTGTTTGTGCATGTATTTTACTCTCATTTTTAGCTATTTAAACTTTCATTGTACAGCTTTTTGTATCATCACTATACTTACAATACTTGCTTTTTAATTTAATTTATCAAAATTTTTGGGCCCTTCTTTCTATTTTGCTATTTATTATAGCCAGTATTTTGCATAAAACCCCCAGTTCTTTATATGTAAAAACCTCCCTGACAATAAAACCTATCTTTTGAGTAAGCTGAGATAAACCAAATCAATTCTGAAGGAAAATATCACAAATAGGAATTGGACACATCTCACACACACTGTGATCAGACATCATGCAGCTCTTAATGGGCTCAATTTCTGAAATGAGACATCGTGTTGAATAATTTATGTTAGTGAATTTGTAAAACACTGGACATTGAAATGACACTTGTGCACACATTTATGTCAACAGAAAGGCAAAAATCGATGCGTGAAACGGAGCAGACACATTTCCCACAGTGAGTGCAGCAGCGGAGCAACATGTGTTGAACCATGAGCACAACCTACAGTATGTCTCTGCCTTTAATCACACTGATGATAGAAAATCAAGAACGACCTCCACTCAGGCTCTTAACACCTTCTGTGATAGTTTAAGGTTGTTGAAACAGTTATGGTTATGTCCGATTAGGTGGACGACACACTGTTGCGGCAAAATGGTTCTTGGTTCAAATTCCACTTTGAGGGTTTTTTTTCTGTGAGGAGTTGGGGCATGTTTCTTAGATGTCTGCATGTACTTCCTCTGACAGACCGGAAACATGGATGAAAGAAGTCGAGAGTCAGAACTGGGAGTGACGTCAAATCCGAGTCGATCGCGTTCCGATTGAGAGGTCGTTAAAAAAAAAACCACGGACACAAACATATCTCAGGCTAGTGATTGTTAGCGAGACCAATCAACAACTGTATTTTGCACACACTAACGGCACAGCAGCACGTCCACGGATAAAAAGTGAATTGTACTGTGTGTTCCACTGACTTCGTGTGAAGCCAATAAGACAGAAGTGCAATTAACAGTACAAAGTGGCAGCCAGGTTTTTTGAATTTGCTCTCACTTTCTGAGTCGGAAATCCAACTTAAAGGGGTCTTACAGTTGGAGGGACGCCTCAGCAACTACAACTGGAAGGCACAACGCGAACGGTCGTTGGTGAAGTGACAATGATATGATTTCTGTCAAATCCACCACTGGTGGCCTCACGTTGTCCGATCAAAACATCGGCAACAGAGGGAAGAACCGTGTGTAGTGTTTGAGCTAAAGTTATGTGATTGACTAGTGGTTGTGCTGGGATATTTACGTAATGCAATTTAATAGGCTAATGCTCAAGCTACCACATTTCTCAATTTCTACCGTACATTACATGGGCAAAGTGAAGCAATGGACCCACACTGCAGCTCAGCAACGCCTGATGCTGCACCATTCAAAGTGAATGGGAGATATGTCAGTGGATGCAGTCACCGCTTGCATGTGAGAACAGAGTAACTGCATTTTGCCAAATACTTCCATTCAAACTGGGTTCTTTTTGCAACAAGCAAGATGGATGGATGGATGGATGGATGGATGGATGGATGGATGGATGGATGGGTGGATGGGTGGACCTGAGTGTGACTGACCTCCCTGTGGGAAGAACTGGGAGTAGATGCTTTTAAAAGTCTCCTCGTTCACCACACCACTGGGACACTCCTGTAGAAATCACAAAACGATCATGTCCAAAGAAACACACAGACATAACAACACTGTAAAAAATAGACACAAACACCAGTATTTCCAAAACGTTTTGGTATGAGGACCCGCTTTTTAAAGACGACAAGCCATTGTGACCCAGTTGATAAGACGAATTGCGACAGCAGCAAATTTTGCAAATAATAACGTGACTTTTCGCAATAGGCTATACTTTCTGAAAAGGTAAACCAGTCACACTTTACAGGTGCAGTGTAGATGAAGATCTTATGTAAAAGGCTGAAAAAAAATAATAATAATTTAGCAAATTTATGCTTTTCATGGGGCCCAAAAACGATCTCCTGCAACCCATGTGTGGGTCCTGACCCACTCTCTGAGAATGTTTGATGTACAGCATTCAAACATCCAAATACCGTTTTTCACATGTATATGGTTTTGCAGATGGATAATCATTGATTCACATGAAGCTTTGACTGACACTTTTGAATCCTCGGTAAAGGACCTGCAGCTCCTTCTTGCTGAAGTTGGTCTGTTGTACGAGACGGTCAAGTCCCTCTGGTCTGTAACACACTGGTGACAGTTCACCATCCTCAGCGATACTTTCTGTATGGGAGGATGAAGACAAATTCAAGCGTTACCCCTTGAAATTCATCAGTTTTCCTGAACTGTGAGGGGAAGTAAAAAAGCAGGAAATAAATGGAGACGGGGGAAAGTGATGAAGTAGTAGGTTAATGCATAAAGAAAACCCTAATGTTCAGACACTTGCTTTGATGGACTGAAGAGCTGGAGCCAGAGCGACAGCAGGGGAGCAGTTTGAGGAACCGCTGCTTTATGGTCTTTTTATTGGATTTGGATGGGGGATTACCTGGAAACAACGAATCACAGCAAAGATTAGAGCGACACAGAGTGCCCCACATCGTGGAAACCATGTCAAAGACATCAAACATGAGCCAAACTTGGCTCAAATACTTTGAATCACTTGTTCCTGCAGCTTGGTGCAAGCAAATCTGTTTTCTGCCCTGGCTTTGATCCAGTGTGACCCTGTTATTCAAGATTAAACATCTTTCAAATTAGTTTCATTTCCCACATGATCTGACCATTTTAACAACAGCAGTTTAAGACAACTCATCCAATAGCTGCTGGAATAATACAAATAACCAGCTCAAAGGGGTTTGGACCAACTATCAGGCATCGATCACATAGAACTCTCCCCATTTTCTCCTAACATTTGAGGGTTTATTGGCAGGAAGTGAATATACTACCCTGAAGTATGTTTGTATAAGTGCATCATTTATTTAAAAATAAATATAGTTTTTTTGTTGAATAACACTTTTTTTGTAGAATAAGACTTTATCAGTACTCCTCCAGCAGGAAAAACAGTCGAGGTTTAATAAAACACAAAGCTACTCTTCATCCTCATCCTCCGATGCTTCGCCTGCTTTTCAATTCTGTTTCAGGTTCTCAGATGCTTCAGGTTACTAAAGGCACAACCATTATGTGGTATTCCTCAAACAAAAGCCAGACACCAAGACTTCATATACACCCCAAACAAGTGGAGAACAAAGCAGAATAGATGCAAGGTGCAGCAGTGTCTTCACCTGACACTTTCCTTTGCCCTCCTTTGCCACAGAACTTTAGTTTTCCTCGTCATATTTTCTTAGATTAGCGTAAAGTCAGTGGCTGCCCTTCAGGTGTAACTGGTGGGGCAAAACACTCTGTGCTGTGTTGACCATAAACTCATCAGAAAGTACATCAGTGGTTTAAAAAAACATGGTCCACGATACCAATGATATCAGGTTACAATGATTCAGTGATAATCAATATAATGCCAGACAATTATATAATGATACATGATGATATCTGTCTCAGTGAAGAAAACAAAACGTCCATGAAAAGTTAAAAGTGCAGGAATTCTCTATTTATTCACAACATAGAGAGCAAAGTCATAAAGTCTATGGGCTGAACATGGATTTCTCACCATTATCTCACTTTAAACTCTCTTTTCTTTGGCCTGGTTTCCCTCAGCAAGTGAAACCAGCAGGGACTCCTTACTTTAGAGTGCCATAATTTGGTGACTAAGATATTGATATTTGCCCTGTTGTATCAATTATCATATTGCATGAGGTAAAATGACCATATATCATCAATCCGATATTTTGCCCCACACCTGAAGTACATAAAACAAACAAAAAACACCACTCAGACACACGTGGCGCTCCTGAACAAATGAATTAATAAAAATAAGTTTACATCTGACAAGAAAAC
Organism: Brachirus orientalis; assembly: GCA_016785285.1. Taxonomy (NCBI): domain Eukaryota; kingdom Metazoa; phylum Chordata; class Actinopteri; order Pleuronectiformes; family Soleidae; genus Brachirus; species Brachirus orientalis. The sequence goes on from JAFBJR010000446.1 coordinate 2,474,092, forward strand.
ATGATAAAATATAGATAAATAGGGAAACTACTGCACAAAACACAAGGGCGTATCACAGCAGAAAGGGCGGAAGTGACGCCTGTACACAGAGGCGCCGACAAAACAGACAACAGCTTAACACACACCTGAAAACAAAAGGTCCACATGTAAAACGATGGACGGCAAAAACAATGTTTTTATTAACACGTTACAAAATAATAAGTACAACTCTTAGTACATCACTATCAGAGTCGACCTCCATCATCTTCCTTTCCTCTCTCTGCAAACCATAAGGAAGCATCTACATCAGCTCTCGCTTCACACAGTGTTTACTTGACACCCACTTATTCCAGCAGCACTTTTCCACACCGTCATGTGTCCCTCCTGCCACTAGAGGGCAGGATTGAGCCACAGTCTCATCTCTCTTCCAACAAAGAGGCAGGTATGGCAGACAGGTAGCAGATGTCTGAAGAAACACTGAAATCTAGGATGTTCTCATTAATATGAAAAAATAAACCCGGTAATAACACTGTCAGTCACTGCATACAAGCACAATATCAAAATGTTAAACACTAAACAAGGAAATAAATAAAAGGGACTTGTTCTTCCATCCACCTCATCTTAAGTAAACATTCATTCATTTCAGTATTGTGTCCAAATATATATCTTTATTTACAAATATATATCCATATTTGTCATTTTTATTATTTAAGATCTGCTCTCGCCCCTTGCTCTAAGTGATTTTTTTTTTTTTTTCATGTCTTCGAATGGCACCTTGAACGTGGCTTTGTTTATATAAAAGTGCTTACATGCGTGCACGTCTTAATCATGACTAACAGGGGACACTGAGGATACCATCGTCACACTCATCAAACACGGCCGCTGCAGCAGCTTGGAAAAGCAAACAAAGCTTCGCAGAGCCTCGCACGTACAAAGACAATACAGGCCCATGTCAGATGTACATAATGCAGAAGATGAGAAAATAAACTGGAGACCTTTTAATTTGCAGAGAGAGAGAGAGAGAGAGACAACAAAGCAAATGCACTGACCCTGAAATTGTTTCTAAGTTTGACCTGTTCACACAGATGCCCAGGAAACACAGAGACAACAACAGAGCAGTGCAGTGATTTGGACCAAAATCAAACTGTCTCATCCCTAAAGTAACAGCTTCAGAAAGTAAAACTTAGCTTGACGAGATGCTCCCATAACAGTGGAGAGATGAGAAACACTTGTTTGATTAAACTCCATGTCTGCACCTTTTGTGTTTAGGACTAAAATAGAAAAAAGAATAAAGTGCTTGGGGGGGGGGCAATATGCATCTGCAGGAGTTACTCAGCAGGTGAGGAGGGTTCGGACTGTCCACCCGCCTGCGTCCAGTTCAGTTCTACGCCGTCCATCTGTTTGACTTTGCTATGATGAAGCAGCGAGACCTGCAGGCAGATCAATATAGTCTGCCCTGCTGTTCTCAACACTTTCAGCTAGTGTTTCAAACAATTCAGACTGAAAGTTTTCAAAGGAGTCACCGAATGACGTTCCACAGACAAAAACCAGATGACTAAAAAGGGTTCTGAGGCGATCCAAGTTTCACTCATAAAGGTAAAGCGATTTATAAAGGTTTGTTCAGAAGTCCTTCAAAAGAAAAAGAAACCTAAATCATTGCATTTTAGTTCATTCTGAGGGACTTCAGTACATGAACTGAATCAGAGGGATTTGATAAAGCAAAGTATAAAAGCTTGAAAGTGTTGTGACATGGAAGGTTCCAACGAATCGAAAGATGACGTCGGTCTGAAGTCAGTCAGCTGTACTGTACTGTATTTGTTTTATGTATAATGACTGTTTTTCAGGTTATTTTTTGACTTTGGGCTAAAGAAACATCTCTAAAGAAAGAGTAAATTGTCTGTCAACCATGAAAGAAGTGGCTAAGCTTGGTGATGTTCATTTTTTTGTGACTTCCAACCCCCGGTGACTGCATGTATGTGTGTGTTTGTGTCAACTTAGCCGCTGAATTGTGCGTTTTCTCCGGAGGATCAAGGCAGATTAATGAGGGTCATGCAACACTAAATTATGTTTGTAATTAATGCTGCTCATGGAGTTGCATTTGTGCTTATCATAATCCTTTACAAGGACATGGTGGCTCTCTTTCTTTCTTTCTCCTCACACACACACACACACATGCACAGCTTTTCTTCTTAGGATAGTGGTTCACAAGTAACACCATAGTTGCCAATGTTAAATACAGTCCTGTAAATAGGCCGAGCAAAGTCAGCTACAGAAGATCATTTGCTCTCTCATCATCCTCCCCTTCCTCACATATACTTCAGCCACGAGTTTAGTGAAATTAGATTAAGATGGAGCGAGAGATAAGCTGGCTCTAATTACTGTTTAATTTTTTTTTTTTTTTTGTGGATGATGCTATTTGCTTCAGTTCGTCTGCTACAGTAGAAGAGTATTTCTGATTTTCCTCCACATACCATCAGAGGATGCTAGCGTACCACTTGTGGTACACATGCCATAGTTTAAGAACTATGGTCTCAGGACACAACACTGTCTTCCATTCATTTGGACAAACCTAAAATAAAGCACTGTCCCTAACTTCAACCGAAACCAAAGTCTTAGCCCTAAACTTAACCAGTTCCTCAGAACTGAGGTTCTCCCTCATTAGGACCAGGTTTTGGTCTTCATGAGGACTACTGGTCCTGACAAGGTCAGTGTTTATGCCAGAAAAGGTCCTAAAGAGATAACAAATACAAGCGCAAACACACACACACACGTCTCTATACTACCACTTGGGAGGACGCTCAAAGACACAATCCATTCCCTTGCCCTTAACCTCAACCTAACCCTGAAATAATCCTAATTCTAATACTAAAAACCAAGCTTTAACCTTCAAAAACTCTTGTTCATAAGTACCTGCTAAATATGTCCTCACAACAGTGGGTCTGAAACTAAATTTGTTCTCACAGCCTAATAGAGCGAGTGTGTTTCTGTTTGACGTGGTCCATCAACCAACCATCCAGTCTGCAAGCAAAAGTAAATGGCTGACATGAGGGGGGCGCTGGTGCCTAACTCCAGCTGACATAGGGTGAGAGGCAGGGTACACCCTGGACAGGTCGCCAGTCCGTCACAGGGCCACGTAGAGACAGACAACTATTCACTCTCACATTCACACCTATGGGCAATTTCGAATGTCCAATTAACCTAGTCCCCAAATCAGCATGTTTTTTTGGACTGTGGGAGGAAGCCCAACCGGCAAAGGCAAGAGTGCTAACCACTACACCAACAATGGGTCCGTCAAGTTATCAATCCTCAATTAAAAAAATAAAAAATTTAAAAAAAGGGGGGGGGGGGGGGGGGGGGGAAGGGGGGGGGTTGGGTAAGAGAAAACAAAATGTGGAACCATTAAAATGTCTAAAAACAGTTGGTCTGCACAGCTACAGCTGCACCACAGCAGCAGGTCAGTGCATCAGTCAGTCCGTGTCACAGTAACATGTGAAGTGCAGCGTAAGAAATGATGACTTGACAAAGATCCAGCATCTATTTTGTATGAACGCGAGGAGTAAACAACACGAGGGGGAACAGACGCCGCACATGAATAATTTTTTTTTTTTGTGCAGCATCTTGTGTTTATTTGACAGACAAAACAGTTCAGGCTGCAGTTTCCCGAGGCCGTCGAACACCACAGCACCACAGTGCTTTACTCTGTCATTTAAAAAAAGCGCTGTGTGTGTGTGTGTGTGTGTGTGTGTGTGTGCGTGTGTCTCTGTGTTCTTGCACCTGTTCACTGTTTGTTCAGCCTGCTGAATGAATGGCTATTATCACACCAACAACAGCCACCAGCCATTAAATAAAGCTTCTCATTAATACACTCCATCCCTTATCCATGCACTGCGTTAGACATGTCCACCTAAACTGGGACAGTATACAGTACAGCACTGTGATGCTCTTTGTGTAATATTGAAGGTTTTATTTTTATACACTCAGTTATTTTTAGAGGGAAGGACTATTTTTGGTGGGCGTCTCTAAACTTGACCGTCTGCGTGTGTTTGTGTGTGACACCAGATGTGGGAGGCTCGGTTCTCCGCACGTCTGCAGCTCGAACTGGTGTATTTCTGTAAACTGTCCTCACGGTGATAAAAGCAGAGTGATGAAAAGTCTCAAAAGTCTTGTTTTTGTCCACAAACCAAAATCTTTGTTATATGGAGCAAAGAAACCAGAAGACATTCACATTTAAGAAGCCGAGTAATCGGAAAACGCTCAAACCGTTGAATCAATAATTAAAAATTAATTTGGTAATCGATTCATATTTGAGTAATTGTTTCAGCCCTACACCACAAGCAACCAAATAAGTTACAAAGTCCAGAAGAGTCCAGCAATGCTTGTACTGTTTGACCACAAGTTCAAGACCCAGAGGTACATTTTAAAAACATGAACAAAAGTAAATGTTCATTGCTATTGTTACCAAAATTGAATTAATTTGATCAGTGACATACTGGAAATAGTAACATGGATATGTTTTCAACTTGATATTACAGTTATTAGACTGTAGATTACTTAAACCCATGGCTCTCAAAGTGTGGTACGCGTACCACCAGTTGTACGCAAGATTCCTCTGGTGGAACGCTGGAGGAAAATCAGAAATACAGAATATTATACTGTATATACCAGGGTATGTGATTGGAGTGGAGCGTAGGAATTTTGACATAGAGCATAGAAAATGGAACAAAAAACAAAAAAATAGTAACAAATGAAATAATAATAATTAAAGTCACCTTATCTCTCACTCCATCAATCTAATTTCACTATACCAGTGTCAGCAGTATATGCTAGGAAGAGGAAGAGGATGAGAGAGCAAATTATCTTATTGGTGATAAAGGTGTTTACTTGGTATAAAAGGTTTGAGAACCACTTACAAACCAGTAATTGCTAATCAAAGTGCTCATACCCTCTCATTCAAACAGTTCCTGAGGTGGTTATAACTTTATGCTTATTTATTTAAACTCTGGATCTAAGTCATCTTCAAACCTTTTATACTCTTTTAATAAATATGATTAAATATGTAACAATGTTTTTGCACATTTCAAACAAAATTGGCTTAGGGTCAGTGTGCGGACTAAGAGCCTGGCTGGTCTTAAATCTGTTTTCATGTAAAACAGCAGGTTGTGTCTGATTCTGACATTCTGACAGGCTAATTCTGACATTAGAGTCAGAATCAGTGAGAAAAAGCAACTCAGTGGTCACTGTATTAGGTACACCTGTTCAACGACGCGTTAGTGCAAATGTTGCCTCAACCAATCGCATGCCAACAACTCAGTGCATTTAGACATCACAATAAGGAGGAGAGGTGAGCATGGCATGGCATGGCATGGCATGGTTGTTAGTCTTTTTCAGAAACTGCCGATCTACTGGAGTTTTCACACACATCCGTCTTTCCAAGGCCAGAAAAATGAGAGCGTGGCAGCTCTCAGGGTGAGAATATCTTGGTGTCAGAGGTCAGAGGTCAGAGGAGAATGACCATGAGCTCAAATGACTACAGGTCAAATCTTGCAGCAGATGGTCAGCAGCAGAGGAAGACCACACCAGGTGCCACTTTATTAGGTGCAATCTGTCCCTAATAAAGTGGTCGTTGAGTGTAGAATTAAAGATATTTAAAATTGATTTCACCATTGAGCAAATGTACTTTATTCTAGAGTACATGTTCAATATAATACATATCATTATAAAATATTACATTGCGGAGAAGTTTAAGATCTTGAAAAGAAGCAGATTAAACAGCAGATTATGAGAAGCCAGGGCAGCAAACAGGTAACTGCTCAGTTCCCCTTCAAAATAAGAGTAAATCAAGATGTGCACCGACCTGTGAGTGGATCGTAAGATCTGTCCAGCTCTCTGGAGTCTGTCAAACTTTGATCGTGACTCCTGGATTTCATGTTTTCTCACTTATGACCAGACCAGCGCTGCTGCTGCTGCTGCTGCTGCTGCTGCTGCTGCTGCTGCTGCTGCTGCTGCTGCTGCTGCTGCTGCAGGATCTGTGCGTATGTGCGGAGCCACAACTGCAGCTCATCTACCACGTCTCTGCCCGCAAATCACGTCTGTTCACCCGAAAGTCTCAGTCAAGGATTAAAGTGGGGGGAGAGAGAGAGACAGAGAGAGAGAGACACAGAGAGAGAGAGAGAGAGAGAGAGAGACACAGAGAAAGAGAGACAGAGAGTCCGTGCCTTCTCTGCGTCTGTATCTCCAAACTGAAGTCAGCAGCATCAGTGCGCGCTCACATCCACGGCTTCACTCTTCACCTGTCACTGCTGCGCGACGGTCACACGTGATGATGATGATGATGATGATGATGATGATGATGATGTTCAGAAGCAGAGGAAGAAGGCGCTACAGTCTGATGCTGCATCTGTCTGAGCAGAGGGAGAATAAAGTTAATAAAGTTAAGCTAATTACAAGCTTATGGGGTTAGTATGTGTCTATTATTGTAGCTATAATACCATGGCCATAGCCATAAGATGATAAATAGGCAAACAAAGTTTTAAGGAGGAAGAATTCGACATTTTCCGATCTAAAACTAATGTTCCATTTGAAACAATGCAATGTAAACAGGACTTTTTTTTTACCCTGATCCTAACCCGGACCTTTGATTTAATTCCATTGTTTTGATTTATTTATTTGGTTTGAGTTTTATTATTTATTTATTTACTTATTTGTCGTGTTTGGTTTTGATTCTCACCTCTTGTCTTGTCCTTTTTGATGACTTGTCCTAATTGTCATTTCACTGACTACACACACACTGACTCATTCCCCAAACTTCCATCTACCTATTGTGCAATATGCAACTAAATGGTATTGGATATAGGGCAATATATGTATAGTGCAATATTCTATTCTATTCTATTCTATTCTATTCTATTCTATTCTATTCTATTCTATTCTACTGTTGTTTTACTTTACCCCTTTGCCCTTTTTACTTTTCCTTGTTTAAAGCATTTATTTTTTTCTTTTTGCTCTAGTTTGCCTTTATTTCTGTCATTAAATGGATGTTTTACCTGGGTTTGGGTCCTATATCACAATCCTGACACCTTAATGTCAATTTAAATGAAAGGTAATTCAATAAACTCAAACATGATATAATTAAAATGTGTTTTTTAATTATATATGTTTACTTCCTCAAATTGTCCAGCCTTATACACCAGAGTGCTCACTGTGCTGTCTTATGGCTTGAGGTATAGAGAGAAGTAGAGGGCTACTGTTTAGTGAGAGCCACAGGGAAACCTCAGCGTGCCACTGCATTTGAAGACCTTATCCATCAGTTATGAAGGGGGGGACCTGGATTCTTCATCACTAAGTGAGACACCTTAGCCTGGCAGTCCCAGTAAAACAATGATTGTGATAATAAAAATGAGGATGTAAAGTCCAAACGAACATCCCGGTCTATTTTTCTAGCAGTAGAGCAGTAGAGGTGTTTTCAATCCTAGTGCAAGTGTATGAATGTATCAGCAGTTTACATTTAAACGTTACGCGCTGCAGCTTTACAGAGTGAACTCATGATGATGGTCCCACTTTGGCTCAGGACCCAAACAGGTGGGAAGAAATAATAGCTGTAGATCAGCGTCCTGTCAGCTCCTCCAAGTCCTTCAGCTGAGTTTAAGTGATGACTCTCATCCTTCAGCAAATGCAAGCAGCAAAGCTTAGCATGGGGGAAGATCGTTTGAATAACAGCCATAAATACACAACATAAGCTGGGTGGAGAGACAAGAGGGGAGGAGGTCATGACCTGGTTTATGGGAAAAAGATTTAATTCGCTTTGTTTCCCATCAGAAGCATGGGCTTAAGGATTAAAGTAAGGGAAAAGCTGTTCTGTTTGGTGTAGGCCACTTTTAATTCTTTATGTTGTACACATTGGAGCCAGTGGCCTCATTCCTCTTTTCTGTCATGTGACAGGGCTGGTTCTTGCTCTCATGTTGTCACAGGGGACTTCAACCGTCAACTGACCTCAACAACTGCAAAATTTACTTCTTGATGTCGCCATTTTTTTGCATATAGTTTTTCTGTCGAATGGCAATGGCAATTCTATTTATATAGTGCATGTCATTCATGAGAAGCAGAACACAAGGATGCGTACAAACAGTCCAGCAACAATATGGTATGAGTATAGTATCATTTTTTTAAATAGGGAAGTAATATGATGATAACACCAGCTTAATTATATAGTCATTACAAAGTAATTGTATGGCAATAACAACAGAAAAAGTGTGTGATACATAAGGAAGACCCATTTCAAATTTAGTCTATTGTAATTTTCAATTTTGATTCGCAAACATTTCCATGTAGCATTTCCATCATTACAAAACTATTACCTGGATATCAATATGGAAATTTCACCTTATCACCACACCATTACCATTGTCATTACTAAAGTGGAAACTGCATTAGAAATCAGATGGTATTAATTTCTGATTACAGAATTTTACCATACTGTTACCATGTTGTTACTGTACTGTAATGAAATGTCATGAAGAGTGCTTCAAATGTATCAAATAAACAGTGCACAAACCAAATCAATCAGTACAACACCTTCCTGTTAGTGTATGTCCAGTCACACGTACTGCAAACACACACACAGTAGTTAAGTGAAGGCCTGGGAGAAACGTATGGTTTTTAATTTCCTCTTAAATGTTAATGACTAACATTGTCTTTCTTTCTCAATTTCAGGACTTGCTATGCAAAGAAAACAAGGTCTTTGTTAAACTGTTAAAGAGGTCATTCACTGGAAAAAATCAAATTTCTGATGGTTTTTGGTGCGTCCCCGTGTCCTTCCCGTATCTAAACATCACTAAAGTGTCACAATAAACACTTCAGCCACTTCTGAGAAAGAAGGGCTTCTCTGTTTAACTGCGCTCGAGCACGCAGGTTTGAAAAAGTGCCACAACATTTGAGAACAAACATAATTTATGCATCAAAAAAACACAGATGCTAACATGTTTCATAGGTCAAGGGTCGAGTGAAAACTCAGATCTCCTGGTGGCGCAAGACACAAAAAAACCAAGGCTCAGTAAAGTGCATCACAACATTATTTTAAATAACACTTTTGGAACTGTAACCCTAACACAGTGAGGTACACACAAAGGGCTTAACTTATCATTTGATCATAAGTTCATTACAGGCTAACTGTTAAGTTATGATGGACTAAATATTATCTAAAACTCAACCGCCTTGGTACTATTTTATCAACTGAAACAACAGTCCATCATGGATGTGGTGCATGAATGGATGAACTCTCCGTGGACACAGAAACACAGTAAGTCTAGACTAAAAAAATAGTAATAAACAGTTAATCAGTAAGTAACCGTATCTAATGATGAGTGCGCAGACTGAGCTCTCTTTGCAAGGAAATAACAACCTGTCGACGAGAAGGTTTCTATTTCATTATTCACGGTAACGGTCGCTGGCCACTAGGGCCGGTTGTCCACATAAAGCGACTTTGATATGCAAACTAGCCTGTGTGGTTCCCCGCCTGCCATTGGACTGAGTGGGCGGAGTTGCAGGTGGACCGGACAGGGATTGGCGAGGCCACTGAACCTCCTGGGGTTCCAGCCCAAATGGAAGGTGTCCAGAAGCCGACAGAGGGCGCTTCTGAGAGTCAGAGCGCCTCATGAAATGTTGACTGGTGTATTTACTGTGATTAATGTTGAAAAGTAATGTTGGGCACGGGATTTTTTTTTCTAAACCACTGACTTTGCATTCCCACCGTAGATATTTTCAGCAGTTAGAAACATTAGGTATAGTGATGCTGTTCTATCCATGTATTTGGTTATTTCTCCACAAAAACCTAAGTGTGGAGTTACTTTAGGTTGGCTTTGTCCTTTGTTTGACTGGCGTTGCTGTTTAGCTCTTTCTTTTGAAGAGTCTTTTTCTTTTGCATTTTGTTTTGTTTGGACAGCATCCACTGCCCATTTCCTTTGTTTGCCACTTCATTGTTGTACCCATATTTTCATCACTCCTTTGTAAAATAAATGTACACATTTTTAAACTTGCTTTTTTATGTTTACGTTCATGTACCTCCTTGTTAAGTGTTACCAATTAAATACAATACATAGATTAGATCCAATTAGTAATAAAATATTTAATAGCAATTCATGTAATTGTGTATGGGATAATTCAGTGTGACCCAAAGTGGTGGATCTGTTTTCACAGACTATGAATTATGAATTATAACACTTCAAATTCAAATTATTATTCAGTAACAAAACTTTATGATGTTAGCATATATAACCCAGGACAAAGAAAGTATGAAATCATCCATAAGGAGTGTTTTTTACATGAGCCTGCTTTTGAAGTAAATTGTCTGACTGTCACATAGGAGGAAAAAGACCAGGACAGCGAAACAGTGTTTGTGTTTGGGGACAAATGGTGCAGTGAATTTTCTTTAAAGATGGGCAGCAGAGTGAGGGATTATAATGTCCCTCATCAAAGATGTTTCCGGGGAGGAAAGGAAATATATCAGCTGCTGCAGGAAGAGCAGGACCAAAGAACAGACAAGGCAAAGGAGGACACAAAAAACTGGTAAACAATAAAATAATAATTAGAGGAAGTGTTGCATTTGAAGATGACAGTGAAAGCAATCTGACAGAGAAGGCAAAGAGGAACAGAAGAAGACGGAGGGAAAACAGTAGAGAGGTGTTTGAACAGACGGTTAAGCCTCGCCGTGTTGATGGCATTGTATCTTTCACAGGGACCTACAGTCTCTGTAGGTCCCTCTCTGCAGGCTGGAATATAACTGACAGATAACCGGTAACGAGATCTGACACACAGTGTGGGGTTACAACGACACAGGTGACAAACAATGCACACACTTACAGTACAAACATTAGACACACACATACACACACAAACAGGTGAGCTGGCACATACTCCACAGAGGACAATATTCAGTAAGACACAGCCAAAACAGTATGTGTTTCCACCAAGTTTTGAACCAGGGACCTTACACGACTGACCCTTCCACATAATTGAGCTTAATTCTCTGTTTTTTCATTGATTCTATATTGAAGTTCTTATCACTATGGATGTAATATATTTTTGGCCACTAGTTGGATTCTGGGGAGCGCTGTTTCCCTGTTTGGATAAAAAAAAACATTATTACATTATTGGATTATTACACAGGTCTACTGGGCCTGGACCCAGGGGCCCAAGGGCTGTGACCCCTGAAGCCCTTGGGCCCCTGGTGTATGTTATTCACCTCTTTATATCTGAAAGGGGTCTCTCAGCTAAATAACACTGGGTATTATGTGATTCTTTATAGGGGCCCTTAGGCACCGTTACCCACCCCTGATGCCTGTTAATGGTTACTATATAATATGCATTGTACATTTGCTGTGTGCAGTGCTGTACATTTCTTCCCAGGAAGTGTTAAAGCTAATAAAATCTAATGTAATAAAAACTCTGACAAAAATGTGCTTAGTATTTATGTAATTACTATGAAGTAACTTAATTTACATTAAAAAAAAAAAAATATATATATATATATATATATATACTGTTAAGCCGCAATAATATATTGTGTGACACAGTTGCTGCTATATTCTGAATGTATGCAGACAAATACTGGATAATATAATGAAGTTACATACAGTATGTTTCATGATGGTTTTGTATGAAATGATGCAGTATATACACTATAATTTACTGTCACGTTGCTGCAACTACTAGCCATTCATTTACTGTGAATGTGCAGTTCAAATACTTTACATTGTATGCTTCCAAACAGACCAAATCTCAGATTACTGAGTAAAAGACATTAAAAAATAGTGCCATGAATTTAGGCTTGACTTAAATATAACAGCAGCAGGAGGCATTTGGAGTTGCTTTATGTTGTTCTTCCATATTTTTTGTTGAAAAGGATGAATGGATGAAGGTGGGAGGAGGGGTAGAGGAGGAGAGGTTCAGCCAAGTCGGCAATCTCTCGTCAAATGCATATTTGATGAAGAGGCTCAATCTCACTCATCTACTACCATTTTATCCTCCACATGAGGGTTGCGCGGAGCGCTGGTACCTAATCCCAGCTGACATAGGGCGAGAGGTGTGGTACATCCTGGACAGATAACCAGTCCATCACAGGGCCACATAGAGACAAACAACCATCTACTCTCACATTCACACCTTCGGTTAATTCAGTGTTCAATTGGCCTAATCCCTGAATCTGCATGTTTTGGGACTGTGGGAGGAAACTGGAAAACCCGGAGAAAACCCACATACACACAGGGAGAACATGCAAACACCAGGCAGAAGGGCCCTTGTTCACAAACCCAGGTCTTCTTGCTGCAGAGGCAAGAGTGCTAACCACTACACCAACTGTGTGACCCACTGATGTGAAACTAAGCTTTAAAAATATGGTACAAATTGGACGAGAAACTGTGGATCTATCACCGTTATCCACAGAACGTCAGACTGCCACCCTGTTTTTCTTTTTCCTTCTCATTTACACATACAGTACATTACATTACAGTCCAACTCTTTCTTCCTTTTGTAACCACTGGTATGTACAGTATGTTTCCCTCATCCAAGAGATCTTCTCGCAAATAAAAGATTCTCTCAGTATTGTTCATGTGGGCCCAAGGATGCAGACATCATTAGTGAGTAGCTGGAGGACAAAGTTTATCAGAAATATTGGATAATTACTTTCACAACATGAGGGGATGTGGGCCGGGAGTAGACGGAGAAACAAAGAGAGGGAGAATATAGTCTCAAACTCTTTCTGAGTCACATCGCCTCATCAGCAGCCATAACCTGCGATTAACACTTCCCATTTAGTCCTTCAAATATTAAATTTATTGATTTAAATATTTGGTAAAGGTACATTTGAACATTTGAATCATTTTTTCAACAGTTTAATTGTCAAGGATGTCATTTCTGCTGCTGGGAGTCAAAACAATTGCAAAAAATAAAAATAAAATAAAAATAATAATAAAATGGTTTGACAATGTAAGGGAGCAGTGTGGGATCATGAGTTTCAGCTCACTTCCTGATTAAGTGACTGAAATGATTTGAACCATTTATACAAAAATGGGAAGCATATTGACTTTCTGCCAATGAACCCCTTCCATGTCACACACTGTTTTAGGGTTAGAATTGGGTTTGGATTAGGATCAAAGTTGAGATTAGGTATTTAGCTGAAATGGTTAATTTTTCCACCGCTTTCTAGACAACAAAGTTACAGGAGAAAGCACTAATAGTGTGGTAGGAAACCAACTTTTATTTTAAAAATAAACATAAATAACCCTACAGGAATCAAAGATGAAAGAATGAAGACCATATGCTTGAAAAAGTTGCATAATTCTTCTGCTTCCTGTCAAAAGTACAAAAAAAGAGAAACCCTAATAATGTTAAAATGGATAAATGTGTGGAAAAGTGACTTGCACCAGAAAACATCAGAAATGAACTGGCCACTCCATTCAGATTAAATCAACCATTATTAAAAAAAACCTGAATAAAGTACAGTAGTGAATGTTTATCGAGGTTTTGTTCAAAACCATAGAGTTGCAACATCAATAAAGAGTTTATCACTTCAGAGCATCCACAACTCAAAGGCTCTCCCCCTCAGCAAATGTGGAAAGAAGAAACACTTTTTTTGTTTTTAACAGAAAATGGCATTATCATTCATACACAAAGCATTAATCTGCAAAGAAAATGTTAATTCAAGAAAATGCAGAGTAAGATCTCAATACCAAAAAGGCTCACACTCACTTATGTTGTAAGACTAAATCTGATTAATTACCAAGGAGATGAAGCAGAAGCTACTTACATGGAGATGATGATCTGAGTTAAAAAGTAATAAGTTTAAATTTCTCAAGTTCAAACTGTCAAGGGGTCAGTTAACAGTCCAGGCAGCCAATACTGGAAGATTGCACATGAGGAAACAGTGCAATATGGGCACTTCCTTAAAGAATCTCTCACGCACAAACGAAAAGGACCGACCAAAAAAAGGAAGCAAGTGTGGAAAGTTTTCAGGTTCATCCTGAAGGTGCATCCAGTCTGTCTGTCTGTGTCAGTGTGTCTTTTTCTGTGGCTTTCCATCATTCGGGAGACAGAGGATAAAAGAGAGACTTGAGATAGCGTGTGTGTGTGTGTGTGTGTGTGCATCTCAGGAGATGGTGGAGAACTCTTTGAGCAGGATGTCCTGACTCATGGTGTTCAAAGAGACATTCTTCCTCACATTCAGACTGATGGAGCGGACCTGGAGACAGACAGACAGATTTAATACAGGTCCAGTGCTGAGAGGCAGAGACAGATTCCTGTCACTACAACCTCACCACATCCACATGACCATAAAATGACATCAGGAGTTCAGGAAGCATTTTGAATCAAAATACTTTCCTGACATCAAAAGGTACAGACAGGTTATTTAAAATTTATTTTCAATTTACATCAATCGGTCTATCAAAGGGCAACTAGTGGTGAGAATCTTAAGGTTTGAAATTTGATCGGCATCATGTAGAGGTTTTTAAAAGGATGCTCTGATCTATCCAGTTGTCTCAGAATGTGATAATTATCTGCTGAGGGAGGAGACGTTCTCTCACTTTCGTCAGGAAAATACAGAGAAAACATTTAATCACTTTCACTCAAAAAAGAAAACGACCTGACAGACCGTGAGGACAGTAAGATTCTGCTTGCTGTCAATTTCTAAATGCTAAAAACATAAAGTCTGTCAGCAGACTAGCTTTAGTTTAAATAAATGGAAGATATTTTGAGATATTATAGGTCGCTTATGCCTGGGCCCCCAAAGTCTCTTACTTTAAAGACCATCATCCACATGTCCACAGCCTAACTGGGACGTGTAGACCACAAGAACACTCTCAACACCCACAATGCTCTGCTGCTCATCTTACCAGCTCTTTAAAGAACGCAGCCTCCTTGGGCTGCTCCGCATATCTCTCAAACTGGTCCAGACCATCCTGTAGTTTGAGTGTCAGTGTGTCGTAGTTTGAGCGCACCACCTCCAACACCTGCAGATGGAGAGGAGGAGGAGGAGGAAAAAAATTACAGGTGCTACAAACTACCCAACTCCTGAACACACACACCGGTTCATGCATGATGCAGCGAAATCCAACTGTCAAATAACATTTGTGTTTCGTATTTCGTTGCAACATCTTTTATTGATGTAGCACATCACATCTGGTAGCTTCCACTCACTCAGCCAGTGTGGCGCACACTTGCCTAAAGTAAAGTGAGCCGACACAAGAATTCAGGCTGAAATCAGACATAATTATGCAGATTCTTCTTCACACTTGCTCCCTACCGCTCCATCAGTCAGTGGGGAAACAGCCCTTAAGCAGAACTTTCATTATTTTATTAATGGCCCTGCTACACCCCACACAGCATGAAGCACTCAGTGACATGCATGAACCACAAGCTCAATACACAGACTCACACACACCGTCTCTCTCTCTCTCCAACGTGCACAGCTCTGAACCACAGATATACATACTTCACTTATACGTCAGTCTTACATCATTAACATGCACACACAACTCATACCGTACAAATTCTCCTTTAGCCCCAGCAGTGAATCTTTTGTGCGGCTGAATCATCATTTTCAATTTTATTAACAGAGGGTCAAGAGCAGGAAAACATTCTTCTTCCTTGGATTTGTCTCTCATAAATCTACAGGCGTGGCTCTTGTTTATATTCAACCACTAATGGTACACTGATGAATAATTCATTCCCAAACACCTCTTTCCTTCCCTCTCTGAAAGTCTGAGGGGGAAGAAGTGGGAGCTATGAAGAAGTGGTTAGAAGCAAAGGAGTTTTAAAGCAAAGTCTTTATCACAGACTGTATTAGGGTGTTTTCTTTCTGCATTACTTAGGTGATAGGATCTCGTGCATACAGTTTGTTTATCTTGACTTGTGAATACAAACACAGTCTTGTGTTTTTATTGTATACGGTTTGCGTGAGGGACTGACAGACGACAGGAGGGTGTTTTTAATGCAGTGTGTTTGTGGAGGCCATCCATCTTCTGGTGTCACTGTTGGGAATGAGGACGATGCAAGCACTTGGCTTGTATGTCAACAGACAGGAATGAAAATGTGAAAATGCAAAGATTCCATCACTTCGTTAAATAAGCATCAGGGAAGAGACAGCAAAGAAACAAAAAGAGCTGGTCTGTTAAGGTCCCTTAAAATGAGTGCAACACATCATCTTTCCTGGATTTCCCCACCTCAGATTTGAATCCACATTGACGTAACTCAGAGAGACACCAGAAGCAAGACGCTATTGTTTGGATTTTATATGTTTTCCATTTTTTAAGCAGGAAAACCAGGAAAAAGCAATTTTTCCAAGAACTTGACTGACAGTTGACATTATATAAAAAAACACAAGATTGATTGAAATCATATAAATCAACACATCAACTACTGATGAGTTGGAAAATGAGCATGAACACGGTTCACATTTGTGATGAATGTGGCAAACTGGCTCGATTAAAACTCCCCTCACAGTTATAGAAATATGAAATTTGGTGGGCAATCAAGTGGGCATTGACTTTGAAAAAAAAGGAAAAAAAAACATGCTCTAATAAATGCAATAGAAAATGAAAAGCTTTTGTGAATTTTGTGCAAATCTGTCCCTCATGCTGTAAACCGAAATATTATTTAATATGCAGAAATTTTAGATTTGTTTCCTGTGTCATTGCTATTGTGGACGTTAATGATGCTTGCATTACCTGTTTTGCTGCTGTATACACCTGATATGATGGAATGTCCTGCAGTCACACTAATGATCTCTTTTTCTCGGGTCATATAGTATTGGTCTTCTGCTTTGCAGTGTGTTAACAATCACTGCTATTTCTTGGAATAATATGGAATAATTAAGATCAGTGTATATAATGGAGTAGCAGCATCAGAATGCATTGCATACATTTGATGATACAACTAAATTTGTTGACAGTACTCAAATTATAATAGCTTCACAAGTGCTGCAACTACTCTTAAAGAAAACTGTGGGAGCTTACAAAGCCACTTTA
Source organism: Brachirus orientalis (assembly GCA_016785285.1). NCBI lineage: Eukaryota > Metazoa > Chordata > Actinopteri > Pleuronectiformes > Soleidae > Brachirus > Brachirus orientalis. Next base: position 2,491,086 of record JAFBJR010000446.1, read on the forward strand.
CCAAATAAGTTAATATCACAGGTAGAAAAATAATATAATACCAGTGACAGCTCACCACCATTGACAACAAGGCTAACTTCTGCCTTTCCCTCATTGTTGTGAATAAATCTAGCAGATAAAAGTGGAGAGGTAATTGGGGAGTATAATGACCAAATCCATCACTCTCTTATCACCTTGTTTAAAAAAAAAAAAGACTCCTGGCCATTTTCCTCTCCTCTCGGATTTGACATAAATGATAAAAAAAGAAGATTTAAATGGAGCTTGCAGCACTCATATCAGTTCAGCTTCCTCTCAGTCCAGACTCATGTTTTCTCACTAATGATGTAGAAAATAACTAAGCATTTCAAAAGCTGTCCAGATGCTTAATGACTCAGTCTGCCCTTGTTTTGCAGAGGGTCTCCTACTGTGTGAGAGAAAAATTGTCATTATATTTAAGTGGCTGCAGACATGAGGGAAAAACTGCTACATTTACTGTGCTCATAATATCCAACACAAAACCTTTCCTTTTGGGAATTGTGCTGAATGTATGATAAGTGGTTTATACTGCATTTGCTTAGTAGAAATGTACAAACATTTGCATTTATCTTCTGTGATGACACCTCAACAATCAAAATCATTCATCTTTGTAACAATGCTTCCAAGAAATGATTGAATTCAGTGAAACTAAAAAAAATACAGTTACACTTATGTCACTGCTAAAGTTATTCTTTTTTTGTAATGCTATAATGACCTTATTGTGTAACTACTTCTCTATCACTTCAGTGGAACACAACCAGAGAAAACTAAAAACATGTATTCACTTGTAATATGTAACATATAAACAACAAAGCTGGTGTTTTAGCACATTACTTTAAAGTAAATGAAGTTCAGCCCAAATGGCCCCAAGATGTTACTGTTGTTGATTTAAAAGCAACTTATAGTCAGAGAGTTTGAGGAGTTGTCATATCTACCTGTTCTTCTGACAGCTGTGAGATGTGGTTCACTGCAGCGTACGACTCAATCTTGGGGTTGAAATGGTTAATGATTGCTCTAAAAGAACAAAAACAAAAGCTTCAGAATTGACATTTACCTCAAAAGTCAAGGACATAGATTGTTCCACTGCTACATGACTTTGGAGTGTTTTAGAAGGCTGAGCTTTAGCAGTATGTTTTTCTGAATTTCAACTTTAGCATATAGTAATTATCAATCCTAAATCACAAACATTTTAATGTGACAGTATTACAAAAAGACTTCACCTAAATATTGCTTTAGAAATAACAAGGGTATTATTGTAATATTACATTCTCATCATGGCACTGTTAATTACCAAGGTGGAAATTGCATTAGAAAAGAGGTGGTATTACCATGATAATCACCTACCTATTACAAAAGTGATACTTTATGGTAACATACTATTACCATATTGTTACAGTACTGTAATGTTAGGTGTTACCAATAACTATTTTAAACTTGAGCTGATATCCAATAAGAAAAGGTGAAATTATTAGTACTGCTGCAATGTCAAGAAGTCACAATAACATTTTACAAAGTGCTATTTGAAACAGCCAATAAAGAAAGTGGAGTGATGAGAGAGAATAAATTAAAAGTTATTTTTATGTACAAACTAAAAAATATTAATAATAATAATAATAATAATAATGTGTGTAAAGACAAGATCTATGACACACATTGTTTCAAAATGGACCAACTACAGACTTGCCTGTTTAACACAAACACTAATTTTCTTTACTCTCAGTGCCTCATACAGTACATACTGTGTGAACACAAGTTTCAGATGTAAATTCAGGAAAAAAAAACCTTCCCCAGCATGGGCATTCATTTCTAAGGAATAAACAGCTTTACAGGGCAAATACAGGTTGATGCAATAAACACAGCTGAAATGAAAAATGTTTATATCGAATGAGAGAGTGTAATATATCAGATAAATTATAGGGACAAAACACAGCAAAATCCCCATAGGGATAATTCTGCTATCATTTCCATGTGGGAAATCAGCATATGGAGACTAGAACTGATGGCTGTGAAATGGAAATGGTCCCTTCGTTCGAGTTAATTTCAACTCAGTCTCACTGGGTTCTTTATACCTCTGTGCCTTAACTCGTTTATTTAACTGTTCATTTTTATTTCAGCTTCCTATCACCAAGTCTCTCTTCAACCGCTCCTGACTGCCTATCTAAGCAGTGAAGTCTACAGCATCAGCAAAGCAGCTAAGTGGCTGAATCCATGGGGAGTATAACCACTCATTCTGGTGCCCTCGGGTGCCTCCGAGCCAGAGTGACCCCAGAGGATCATCTCATCAGAGAAGAACGAGGTGGAAAGACAGATTACTGGAATGGAAAATGTTGAAGAAGTATCCAATATGTGTGGAGAACAGTTGAGGTGAAGGAGATAAAGGTTTAAAATAATAAACAGACAGGGAACAAACAAAATGTTCCCGGCGGGGCGGCCTACACTGCGATGCCACATATCCATTATGCCTATATTGGATGACGGACTGTTCAAAATTTTAGGGTACATACACAATCAAATGTTTATGTGCTGTATGTATAATTCTGACGTGTGCCATTATTACGTTCAACTTGTAATAATTGTGGACTAATTGATGTTATGTTATGTGATATATGGATGTGATATTTCAATTTCCCAGCTTGGGATTAATAAAGTATCAATCAATCAATCAATCAATCAATCAATCAATCAAATAAGAGAAAACAAAAATGATAGTTCCTAAGAGTTAACCCCCAACTTCTTCTTCCACCTTCCTCTGTCATATTTGAGTTTGTTATTCCTTTCACTATGATTTTCACCTCTGTGTGTGCGTGTGCTTGCATTTGCTCCTTTCTGGTATAAACACTGACCTTGTCAGGACCAGTAGCCCTCATGGAGACCAAAACCTGGTCCTAATGAGGCAGAACCGTATTCCTGGTTAATATTAGAGCTAAGAATTAAATTGACTTTAGGTTAAGTTTAGGGTTAGGCATTAACTGGTTATGGTTAAGGTCAGAAATAACACTTTGGTTCTGCTGTACAAATAAATAGAAGTCAGTGTAAGTTGTTAAATGGAGAGTACCTGTGCTTTTTGAAACAATACAATTAGCAAATAGCACATGCTGCAACTGAATAATATGTTGATGATGATGATAAACTTGGTTAAGCTGAAGTCTGTTGATAGCCTTTCTAAGTTTCCAAGGTGCTCTACAATGTAGGATAAGTGCTATGCAGCACATCTGACCCAGGGTTTCTACAGAACAATATGAATAACCATTACTTAAGCTATTAAGTTGCATTTTTGCTTTTAAAAAATTGTCTAATTAATATTTTTGATGGAATTGTGTGTTCATAGGATGCCTTAATTTTGATTTCACTTTACTTTCACTCATAAAAAATTGTCAAATAAAATATGAAATTGTGTTCATTGACTGATGTACAGATTTTCAGATTATATAAATGTATTGTACAGTGAAAAATGAACTGAAAGTTTAAGAAAAAATATAAGTACAATTAACTGTCAAAAAAAATTCTTAGACATTTCCCCCAAATCATTCAGCTCTAGTGTATGTGTGTTTGCGTGTGTTTACCGAACATTGACAAGGGCATGTGTGACTTTGCTGGCGTGCTCCTTCCACTGGCCTGTGTTGGTTGATACTCTCAGAACTAGGAGGTGGAAGACAACAGACAGACTCAGATTAATGTGCAGCCACTTCTTTTCTTTTCACCTTAGGTTTAAGACTGCAATAAAATGCTGTGACCACTAACGTACCCATACAGTAGAGGTTGTCGAAGACCTGGTGCATTCGTACAATTTCATAGTACAGCTCGTCGTAGCTGTTGGACGTGGGCAGGAACGTGTCGCCATATGTTATGAACATATTAAACAGGTTCACTACCTGTGAAAAGAGATGCACGTTAAGTTAAATATGCAAACAACACATTTAGGCTCAAAGGTGCAACAGGTAAAAAGTGTTAAGTTTTGCAGAGAAACTACAACAACATTTGAGATGCAACTGGTTTTAATTTTGTGGTTCATAAGTGTCTAACTGAGCCCTGTTTTGAAACTTACTTTGGAAATGTCAATACTGTGATTTAAAATTATAATTTTGGTTCATTTCATGGCTTCATTGTTTGAGGGCTAAAATAGCACAGCATTAAAACCCATTATCGGTTTTAATGCTGTGGCTGAGTAGTTTAAGTTCATGCTGTGCAAGTTTTTAATTTAAAAAAAAAAAACAACAGGTTTGTTTTTTCTTCTCCTCAATTTAAACTAATAAAAAGAATAAAAGAAAAAGCACAGTTGGGCTACAAGCTTAACCAGTAAATCTTTATCTCTTCTACTGTATACGAATACACATCTAGTTGGGCTGTCACTTTATCCAAAAATGAAGTTCAAATGAATGACCCGGAAAATAAGCACATGCCGCCTGCCTGCTGTCACCACTCCCCCAATACTCCACAAACATCAGTTTTTGTTTTTTTTTACTTTATGAACCGTTTTAACTGTTCATAAAGTATAACTTTAACTTATGTAACACTAATATTAGTGTTACATTGTTAACAGTGCTGCTAGTGTTAAAGTATTAATGACATACAGCAGTCAGTCAGTAGGGAGCGATGAAATAAATGATCCACTCTGAATTTCTGTTCCTTTTCTAAAACGCAAAAATGTTACATCCAGTAGCTGTTTGTCAATGCAAACAGTTTCATTTCTGATATTATTTGATAGGAACACAAGTCTTTCAACTTAATTGGGATCAAGTGTGGCTCTTTTTTATTTACATTATTACCCACGGTTGAGAACACAGTGTGGATGAGAACACAGAGCACAGTAGAGGAGTGTTTGGCACTGTGTGTTTTTACACAGGAATTTATCTCACCGCGAGATGGTTACTTCTTTCTCCAAGGCGCTGCAGCTTACACTGTCATTTGATACAGTAGAAAATCTATGTGCCGTGCATATAAAGTTTGCTTTCTCACTGTTATTACGTGTTGAAATGCAAAGTTTTAATCCTGCATTCGAATATACTTCCAAACTTCAAACAAAAATTGACAACTCTAATCTCTATCATATAGCGTTCACATGAAATTACAAAAAATAAAGTCCTATTAAATCCAGACCTTTAAAATATATGTAAACATGTTAGACCGACTGAAATTTTACAAAAAATTAAATTTCTCAAAGTCAGACACCCAGATAATGCAATTGGGAGTTGAATTACTACTCCATGTGTCAGACTCAAGCTAGCTTGGGAGCTCTACACATGCGCCACATTTTCCACCCCTGATTTAAACCTGGAAATAATAGAAAAAATAAATCAATAAATCGGTACAAAGAAGTAAATGACAGCAACAAAAATATGGCAACATTCAGGCTTAACTGACCTGGACTAAAAAGGAGACCGATTTATGCTCCGTCAGCTTAAAGAGATAAATATTTTGTAGTTCTTGGGTATTAGGAAGTATCAGAATGACATTTGCCATGCTAACAATTAGCTGTAAGCTTCACACTTCAGTCAGTACTTGGTTCCAAACTCGTGCTTTTATACTGGAACAGGGGCTGTAGTCCAACTGAATGGCAATGTATGTGAGAGTGTGGCATTTCTCACCAGCAAGGCCAAATGAAAGATGTTGTGCTTGGCCAGTAGTGTAGTCTCATTTGACAGCAGGAACTTCAGCAGGTTGATGAGAGCTGTGCAGAGGGAGATATGCACACACATTAATGAAATAAACTGGAGTGCTGAGAGCCGTCTACCACAGACATATGGCAGCAGTCTGCTTTCCGCGGTGTGTATCTTTATTACGGTAGATAATGGAAACGCAGGAGGGGGGGGGAACCTTTCAACACCAAATCAAGTTCTTTCACAGATTTTATTGAGGAAAACCAAAGGACCAAATTGTGCTTGCACAAAAAAAGCCCTTAACAAGCTCCAGCATGAGCTGGCACAACAACACACTCAAGATAAACTCTACTATTTCTTTAATTTAGCTTATTTTTTCTCTCTAGTCTTATTTCATGGTACATTATTATCACCACCATGAGGAGAGGTTTGGTGTTATTCAGGGAATTAAGCAGATTATTGGTCTGATTAGAGAACTCTGTGTCCTAATGAGATGTTGCAATGGGGCCGTAACAACCTGAAATGTTATCCTCCTCTGCGTTGACCAGGCTGAAAACAAGGCCACTGAGATAGATTGTACTTTTTTTATAGAGCCTTGTTATCCACTCTCAATGATGCAATACATTTCCACAATAATAGGCCCACTGACTTCAAGATGAAATGGGTTTTGCTTTGTAACAGCATAAACTCTTCACTCAACTCTTTTAAAATGAGGCCTAGTAAAACTAAAATTTCTACACATTCAAATCAACTTTAAGTAAGTGGTTCCTGTCACTGAACTGTCACTGAAAAAAAAAAACAAAAAACAAACACATGAAAATCCACCACTTTAATAATTACAATAATTATATTAAATAATAACTAAAATTACTATTGTTTACTATGTCATGTTGCTATGTCTGTTTTTTATGAGGGATGGTAGGGTATAGCCGAAGGGGGAAACAAAAACATTTTTATTATTATTAGGATAAAAGTATGTTTTATCCGATTACTCGATGAATCGATGGAATATTCGATAGAATACTTGATTACCAAAATATTCGATAGCTGCAGCCCTACTTTCTAGTTAGTGAAAGCTGAAAACAAAGTCTCACGAATGACGTAAGCATTACCTGACCACAGCTCTCTCCAAGTGTAGTGCAATCTGATTCTGCATTTCTTCTGGTAGCAGAGCAGTTTGTGGATGATCTGCACACAGCGTCTGCACAAAAAACAAGCACATTAAATTGTGGTTAACAACGCAAATGTTCATATCTTTGAGACTAATAACAGTAATGTGAATTTGCACGCATGTGTGTAATGTGCTCCCACAAGTATAAGTCCATTGGAAAATCCTTCATCATATGTGTGACAATGAACTCCACCATCAGGTCTAAAGGCAAAAGAAAAAGAACAAGAATTCTTAAAGTATGTAAACTGGTATCAAAAAGCTAACAAAGGATTACGCAGGACTCTTTGCAGCCAAAGAAAATCAATTGATCTAGAAAATATCTTGGAAATAAATACATTTTTTAAACTTTAAAAAAATCAATAACACTGTTTAGAAACTGAAACCACATGAATTTTTAAAACATTTGTTAAGACAATCCTAAATGCTCCTCATACCTAGAACAGCACACACCAGCGGCCGCGAAGGGATGTTCTTGTCCACTGCTTTTTTTCGGTGTCTCATTGGCTAAAAAAAAAAAAAAAAAAAAAAAAAAAAAAAAAAAAAAAAAAACATACAAGACATCCATTATTAACTGTATAAAGACAACAAGCCAAGAGATGTAGATGAAATCTCCAAATGTTCACCAAAAGGTGGACCGTGTATGTGTTTAAGAGTTCCAACACAGCACACTTATGGATCAGTGTATCTGAGCTTTAATAAGTAAGGACAATAAATGTTTTCATAACAATGATAATATTTTAAAGAAATACCACGGAAATTTTCATAATTCACTCCCTCAATAAGCTCACCATTCTATGGAGGTTGACTCTAAAATTCATATTGTCATCATGAAGGAAGGCATCAGCATACTGGTCCTAATGCACACACACACACACACACAAACACAGGTGGATTAGGAACCAAGACAGAGTGGAACATTCAGACAGAAGTCAGATTGTTGGTGGATGTGGAAAGATAAGCTGCTCATACCTCTGCTATGCAGGTGAGGATAATTAGGCACAGTCTGGCACTGTTGAGTCTATGCTCATCTGAAAATACAGATACACAGAAATACAGAAAAGCTTAAACTAATTAAAGACAGTTTTGTACAATAATTACAGAGGAAAAAAAAGTAGACAGTGATATAGAAATAAATTTGAGCTTTGAGAAATGGATCATTTATAATTACAGGAGGATGAAGTTATGAGAAGGCAGAGTGTCAGACACAGAGGGAGCGAACATGGAGGCTGCCATTTACCTTTAGTATCCTGCATTACAATGGAGGCATACTTGAGGAAGGTGATGAGAAGGTTGCTGGTCTGCAGGTTGGGATCCAAAGGCAGTTCTGGATTGTTCATCACTACACAGCAGAAGTACATACAAAATGACTTGAAAATAATCATTTAGCAATTTTTTCTAAAAATTACAGATTAATACATCACACTGTTCACATAAAAAATAGAGATTGCATTTATGATAAACTACACTTTAAATCAAAACACTGTGCAGGGAGTCAAAGAGTTATTCCATAAATAATTATGCTCTCAAAACCTGAGCTTAAACTGGAACTCTTCAGCCCAAATTTATAATTTATTTTGGGTCAAAGTATGAAAGTATGTCTTCGTTCTGCTACTGTAGCTTGCTGTGTTGTCTAGATAAGAGTTTTCATCCTTATAAAAAAGATCTCCCTCCACAATGCAGGACCTTAATTGTTTCCTTCTCTGAATGATCAGTGAAGGCCCAACAGAAAGAAGATTTCACACTGTCAAGAAACACCACCACACGAGCGAAGCAGTGAAAGGAAAAGTTCATTGTCATCACGTCAGGAAACGATAATTTTCCTGACAAGTGATGTAGGCACATGTGTGTGACAAAACTGGTTAAGTGCTGAATCTCCAATGGTATAACGCATACTGCATGTGAGACATTCATCTTTATTTAAAGCTGCAGGTTAATATTTAATAAGAAAATGGCTCTTAGGTTCAAAGCTATAGAGGATGAGCTAGCCAGAGATAAAAGCATGCACATGTTGTCAGTTACAGCATGAGAGCCTGCAAAAAGACTTATTTTTCAATGTGCTGAAAACGTACACCTGCTGCAGTCAGATTCAAGAGAGATTAGAAAGTTCTTCGGCTAGTGAAATAATCATTTTAGGAAGCTGCAATAAATGCAAATCAGAAGTGTGTTTTCTATATATATATATGTAACACTTTTTTTAATGCTGGGATCATACGATATTTTTGTCTTTCACGATTGATACCATGACAGATTATCATGGAGTCTTGTGATGTCTTGTTCAAGGGACTGGCAACACCACAAGTATGACCCTGACCAATCATCGTTCACAGGTCATCGGGGGAGGCAAGCCAAGGAGTTGTCAATCATTGCTCACTGGTTTGCTCAAGTGCCTCGGCTACTTTTTTTTTCTTAAACTTTGTCATGGTAGTCCCTTGGGGAGACATCAAAGAGGCAGGGTACTGTCTCCAAAGCTCAAAAGACTGTTCTTCAGTGTCACTATTCCACCTAACAGCAGCAGCATCCCTCTTCCTTTTCAAAATGTTTATGTTTGTATGTTACACTGCATCAGAGCACTCAAGTTATCATACTGGTCAACGTCCAGGAGAACGTCGTAGGAGATGTCAGACTAGGCAGGAAGTCGGGATGTTGCGGGTTGTCCCAGACACCAAATCGTGATTCTTCAATTATGTTACACTACACTTCTGTTCATTATTCTGGACGTTCATAATCAGGTCCAACAATGGAAATGTATCAGTCACGACCAAATCGCTTGAAAAAGCCTGAATTCGTCGAGTCTGATCCCGGTATAAGTGTTCCTGGTCAAAGTGCCGTAAGGGGAGAGTCATCAAAAATGTATGGTCACTGTTAAGACCAAATGAGGAAAAAGCAAATACCCTTATTTTTTACCCTATATATGGATAGTTCCATTTAGTTTATTAGGAGGTGATCTAAAGCATTTGTAAGCATCTGATGAGTTAAAAACTCTCCTCTTACAAAGAAAAACAGAGAGACAACAACAAAAAAAAAAGAAACCTGGACATAAAAAAGAAATGTATTTTTGTCTTTTGTCTACAAGAACATTTGCAATCCCAAATGAAAATTCTGACATTACTTAGGGGAAAAAGTAAACAATCAAAACTTGCACCTCAACATACAGTTTTTATTACATTTCCTAAATCCCTTTCCCCCCCCACAATTACAGGCCAAATCCTGAATCCTGTGTTGTTGTTATCAAGTTTCACCTGTTCCATTCAGAAACCAACTGGTGATGTTATAGACATGTTTTTAAGTCAGTCTGAATCAAACTATACAGTGTAAACATGTATGACTCACTGTCTAAAGATGGCGGCGTTGTACCAAGTGGTGTTGTAGGTGTTGTTGGAGTAGGGGTGGTGGGAGTGGTTGGGATGTCAATCTCAGGGTGGCTCTGATTAAGGAGAAAAACACACACATTATAAATAATGAATAAATGTCCCTTGTTATTCAAGCAGCAACTAAATATTATTTTCATAATTGATTAGTGTAAAAATTATCTTGATTAACAAATTAGTTCTTTCCCAAACTTCAAAATAATGAGGTTTTCAAATGTCTTGTTTTGCCCACATGTCAAAATTATTCAGTTTTAATGATTTCGTTGTTTTATTGCAACAACAAGATCAGAATTGTTTTAATTCGTAAAAACAAATACACATAAACTAATTTACTGATTATCACAATAGTTGGCAATTAATTTAATAATAAAAAAGCCAGCCTGACAATTTACAGTAAGCTGTCGGCCAAAGAGTTAGAGATGTTCTACAGCCAGTAGAACATTAACAGTAGAAAATTACCAAGAGTTTTAAGATACAATTTATCAAATTTTGCCTTAAATGCCTTTTCATTTTAGGCAATGCTGAATCCCTCAGGGCTTACTACTAAAAGACAATGTCAAAGGCTTATATTTCAGCAGAAGTTGTAAGTGGCGCTCTGTGCACATAGTCAATTAATCAAATGAACTTGTTAGGTACTGAAAAAATGCAGTTTGTCAGACAAATGAAGGCAGAGAAAGAGAAAATGTCTTTTGCCAACAAGCACAGATTAGAAAAAGTGAAAAAAACAAAACCTTTGCTGCAGATATATATTTTAAAGAGCTTGTGTTTGGGAACATTTTGGATATTTTAAGCCTCTGCAGACTTCTAAGCAAAAAATAGATTTTCACCAGTCAAATCTCAAATTGCTCCTTCCAACTAAAAATCCAATTAGGCTCTTGTTCACATTTTAAAAAAAAAAAATCTTACCTGCGCTAATACAGTGATGAAGTTCCGGTTAAGGTGCACAGCTTCATAGAGTGCAAGCAGAATCGCCTCGTTTGTCCTTCGAATAAAAGAGAAGCAGCTGATTTCAGTTTTTCCCATTAGAAAGTCAAATCCTCACGAGTGAAAAAGTAAGAGTTTAAATCTCTGATTTAGTCAAGCTCAGGAAACAAGTAGAGGAACTGCAGACTGATGTTCACTTTGTGTGTCTGTCTTCAGGTCACTTCGATTTTCTATTTCATGGTATTAAATAATCTACAGAATTTCTATCCAGTCAATGTAATTTTTAAAAAATAAACTGAAACTTAATAATGTGAAACAACACAAAGCCTCATTTACAAATACAAATATTACCACCCTCGATTTTCTTACGTCTGATGACATTAAATCACATTTGTGTCTGTGCTGTGCCAAAGTAGCAAATAGTGGTGACATCCCTGACTAAAATCTGAACTATGGTTTTAACCTCACGATTTGCAGAGATTTGTCTGAAACCAGGTTGAGGTTATGCAAAGAAGTTCACAGATGTCACCTACATGCAGGCCACTATTGGACGACACCAGCTGTCAATCGCACTGGTGTCCACTCATATGTGCCATGTTTTAATGGTAATTCCGAATGCTAAGGGTATGTTTTAAGGAATCCAATAATGTGCATAACTTAATTCTAGGACTAATAATTTTGGGTGCAAATCACAATATGGGAGGAAATTAGCTGCTTGGTGGAGGTCTCCGCTGTGTGAGTGCTTTTCTAGTTTGTTCATAGATTAACATTCAAACAGAGTTCTTTTGCAACAAATGGAAATACCTCCTGGTGGCTATTGAATATATTCTTACTTCCTGTTTCGACTGGCAAACAAGAAGAATAGCTCTACTTTTCATATACAGTATGTTCTATGGCTCTACCAAGTAAAGCTTTTTATATGTTTCCTATAGGGCTGCAGCTATCGAATATTTTGGTAATCGAGTATTCCATTGAATATTAAATCGATTCATCGAGTAATCGGATACTTCTATCCTATTCCTCCTATTACTTTCGCTTTGCTGCCTTTGCTCATTTTCACTGTATTCACTGTTTTCGGTCAAGTTAAGTAATCAAGTTACTCGAGGAATCGTTGTAGCCCTAGTTTTCTATAAATAAAACTCATTTAAAAATAAGTTCATTAATCATTGTGACACAAAGCTTAAACAAGCGTTAATCATTTCTTGTGGGAACTTTACACAAAATCAGCCCCCCAAAAAACTGAGCCTGTATTAGATCATCGCACAGACAATGATGTGATTACAGTAAGAACTTAAAACACTTACTGCACAGAGAGTTTCTCATCAGCATCTGCTATAAACATGCTGCCCACCTACAAACAAAACAAAAACTGAGTTATCATTGAAATGCAACAAAGAGCCCCAATGGCCATCAAACACCTATAAGATTATAAGATCTTACCATACTGGTTAGGGTAGAGAAAAATCCTCCCTGGTTCTCCTCCTCTTTATCTTTGTACTGCCTATGAGTTGCAGAAACAAAGACAAGAGACATAAAGTAAAAAGTAAAGACAAAGTCAAGAGACTGACAAACACATTAAAGAAAAAAGGTCAACAAAACAGCAGAGGCAGAGATGTGCACTGTCACTTAAAACACAGCACTTGTAACCTTACTCACATTCATTTTCTTAACATCTCTTTCTCCTGCCTGCAATTTATTATTGACAGGGCATTCACTTTATACACAAAAACATTAAACAGCAACACGGCAACCATCCATCACTTTGACATGTCTGTCTACACAGACAGACAGACAAGTCCTGCCTCGCATATAGCATTTAAATTTCCAAATCTTGCTTCATCCAAAAACCATTACCGACTGCCAAAGAGAACTGTCAGATATAAATAGCTAAAAGATAAAGAGCCTGTTTTTTCCAGAAGAATAGAAACAGAACATGTGTGGGAGACATCAAACAAAACTGCTGACACCTCAGCACTCTGTGCAGTGGGTCATTAAGAAAAAAAAAAAAAACTTGGACAGATTTGGATTTCACCTGTTATATTCAGTCAGAGCTTGGTGAACAACCATGCCCATTCCCTGGAAGAGAAAACACCCAGAGTTTTAATCAAACCTTTGACAATGCACTTGATGTGGAGACCAGTGCTTATATCACACTGGCTATTATTCTGCTGGTTAGAAGATACCGTAAGTTATAACATACTTACATCTAGAGTTGGCTCGTCGTCAACAATGGACAGTTTCACTATGTATGGATTCACAGACTGTCAGAGAAATCAGATTTCAAATCAGGTAAATGTTTGGCACAAGTACTGATGTCAATCATTTTCTAATTTTTCATAACCAAAAGATAAATCATTGAATCAAGAAAATAATGACATGTTTAATCTATGTCTAAACAGGCTAAAGACATCATACATACTCCATGAGTGGTACAACAGTATAAATGAATGAACAGAAGAAGAATGGGAACATTGGATTTTTGGTTATCAATTTTAAAAAAAGAGAATATTAATGTTATATGGAGATTTGCTTTTCTTAAAGGCCTGGTCTGACATTACACATTGCTGTATCCAAACAATACAGCTACATCTTTGAGACAGTTCACCTCTGTCAGTTAAAGTTAAGCATTGTTTTCATGGGGTATGAAAATATTGCAACAAATGTGTCTTATAAATGTTACATTTATTATAAATGTAACATTTATAATAACATTGATTTATACATTCTGAAGTATATAGTTTTTGGGCTAATAAATAAGGATGGATCAATTATTAATCAAACACTAAATTAATCGCCAACTATTACACTAAGTGATTTAATGGTTTGAGTGATTTTTCAACTTCTTAAATGTGAATATTTTCAGGTTCTTTGCTCCATATAACAAAGAAACAAGCAACTACTCGATCAACTGAGGAAATAATCAATAAATTAATCAATTGCAAATTGCAATTGCAGCCCTATGCATTTTACTACATTAAATGCAATGTAGTAAAATGAATGTTTTTGTCAAGTTTGCAATCCATGTATGTATCCATCTACATACTGGGTGCATTAAAAATCTCATCTGATCAAGTTTCTCCTCTTTCACGCTGTAACTATTATCCTTACGGGGGGGGAGACATGTTTCCTTCTTTGTCTCCAAAATGACAAATGAACAGCTCTTTGACAGCTAACGTGTGCATAAGGTTTTATGCAGAGCAAAATAGGGACATGTCCATATTCCACCTGCACAAACATTCAGTTGATGTCACCATTAATTAATGTTTAATTCTCAGCTGGGAGTGGCTCCACCCATGCCCCCACAACACTCAGCGGTTTAGCTAATGGATGGGTGGAGTGTCATAAAGCTTCTTCTGTGGTTAAAATGTTATCAACATGGGCAAATTAATGACTTACACTATTTTTGCCTCATTTCCCTTGGGCATGGTGCAACACTGAAGTGAAAAAGCCTCCCAGAGATGACACACCACAACTGAACAACCAAAAAGAGACAGGGAGCTGCTAGCAACTTCCATTGTATCATCTACTGGTGAGGCATAACAGCAGCTCTTATAGTGATATTGCAATCAATGCAGGGAAGGAAGTGAAGAGCTAATTTTGTGGACTTTTTGAGCTCATACTGTAAGCCTGTACATAACAAGTGCCACCAAGTCAGCATATACACATAATACACACCTCATATTTTCTGTAGTTGACCAATAAAGCCAGAAGCACCACAGCATCATACCCATGCTGCCCTCTACTGGAGACATCTGACAGAATCTGAGAAAGGAAAAGAGAGAGAGAGAGAGAGAGAATAATTATTGTTTGTATTAATAAAACATTTTTAGAAAGCTGAAAGACATTTTTTCCTTGTCACTCACTTGTAGAATGGCTTCAAAGATGCTGTTAATCATCACATATTCCAGTATGGTGTTCTGACTTATGTTGTCTGTTACCTGTGAACACATTATAACATGAAGGTTTTTATAAAAGGACAAGAAAGATTCCCCAAAGTCCATCTATCACGGGATATGTTGATGTGTTCTTTGTCACCGTCACTAGACACAGCAGCAGTTTAAGACAAAGGCTCTTCAGGCTTTCTGAGCCATCTCCACAAAGAAGGCTGTCCAGTCTCTCCATCAGGTCCTACAGGAGAAACAAACAATTAATACAATCTCATAGTATTTACCGTTAATTCCGCTCTATAATTTATTTATTTATTTATGGATTTTTATGATTTCCTCAATCGCCCCACCGGGATAAATAAAGTTTTCTGAATCTGAATGGATATTTACGGGCACCAGAGGGCACTCTAATACTGTAATGCGCTGAGGAAGACGCTAGTTTAATTATGTTTTGAACAGTCTTTTTGTGCTACCTAAACACACCCTCGTCATGGATAACACACGAAGAAATGCTTATGATACAGCTTTTAAGTTAAAGGCAATCAATTTGGCTGTCCAAGAAGGAAACACAGCTGCTGCACGTAAGCTTGGCATCAATGAATCAATGGAAGTACTAACTCAGTGCAAAAAGAGTGTATTACAGATGGTTATCTCATTTTACTGCCGTATTACAGCTGTGTTGTGTTACTGTTGTGTTAAGGCACTGTTCAGAAAAAAGCCGGTATGGTTATCTCATTTTACTGCTGTATTACAGCTGTGTTGTTGAGGGGGGAGGTTATTTATTGCAGCGCGTAGTCTTCTACTGCATGGGGAGAATAAGTAGAACATACTCGACTTCTATATTTTGCCTCTTGGCATATTTATTAAACTGTGAAGTGCGACCGTCTTATCAGCACAGAACTTCATCAGCATGGCTCACATGCAACAACTGGCGCTCATAAGGAACGTGGTGACGTCAGTCTTGTACGTACCGCAAGTCTACCGTAATGCAGAGAGTAAGGGGGCCATCAAATTACAACACTTAACGTGTTACTGTCGTGTTTAGTAATTAAACATTTAAAATAATTTTTCTGTGTACTATCTTTCTGTGTACCACAAAGATCTATATAGCGCAGAATTTACGGTACTATTTCTTCTCCCCTCTGTAATGTTAATTTCTACACATACCTTCATCCTTTGTTCAGCTTTATCAAAACCCATGAGCATGTTGATGATGTCAAATCCAGACGCCGACTTGTTCTTTTGATGAACCCCTCGGAAAAGTGCACACAGTGTCTGAAAGAGTTGAAAGAAGAGCACAGTTCAAGTTCAACACACAAGAGAAGTGCCAAACCAACAAATGAGAAAAGTTCCATATGACTACAAATATGGCCCTAAAGAGCGCTATACATCAATAGTACCAGTGCTGGATTCACACTGTAATTCAATGGAGAACGACTGATATATCACAAAACTTGACAGAATGAATATATCTTCGTAATAGTAATTTTAATATCATGCTTTTTATGAGTTTGAAAATTCCTGGAGAGGACATTATTCCAGACATGCAGTACCCTGACATCTTCAACTTCCTAATTAAGCTTCCCTTCGTCTTACTCAAGAGAGCCACTG
Source organism: Brachirus orientalis (assembly GCA_016785285.1). Taxonomy (NCBI): domain Eukaryota; kingdom Metazoa; phylum Chordata; class Actinopteri; order Pleuronectiformes; family Soleidae; genus Brachirus; species Brachirus orientalis. The sequence goes on from JAFBJR010000446.1 coordinate 2,507,659, forward strand.
AACATTTGCAAAATCCTGGAGGGAAACAAATAGACAGAAGTTGGGTTTGTGACAAACACTCACCTCTGGAGTACCAGCTAAGACAACAACACGTTAGTTACATTACAGTGTAATGTAAATAATTGCTGTCTTAATGTGGCAGTGCAGACTTGTATGCCAGTAAGAATGAGTCCATTATTCACCAAGTTAAGCACAAAATCTTTTGCTTGTTCCCATCGCTCTTCTTCTGCTCACTGTGACCATGTTTCATAGCAAAAATTCACCTCTGCTGTCTCTTTCTCGATCTTTGGGGACGTGGTAAAATGCTCTTCACTTTGCCTGTCTCTGTCTGTTTTAGCATCTCAGGCCACAACATCTTTCCACCGTCTTCACTTGTATGATGAAAACAGTCAGGTAAGAGTAGAGTTGTCTGACATATCGCCAGCTTTACATTATGTGTTATCAAGTATGTACATCTATAGAGGTGAAGAGCAAAGTATCATGCCAGAGGGCGTTACTTTGGTTGTGTGACATCAGCTACCGGAGCTTTATCGCCATCATTAAGATGTGATTGGAACAGAGCTGAAAATTTAGGATGCTGTCTAGAGCTGTGCTTACCTGCAGGGCATTGACCACTTTGATCTGGTGCTCCTCCCCCAGAGCCTGAACACAGTGGTGAAACAGGGAGTTGATGTTGTCTTGAATGCGCTGAACTTCTTCCCCATCTACACACTCCAGTTTAGACTCAAGATACTCCAAGTTCACCTGGACCATGAAAGGACAGTAAAGACGGTAGATGTTGAACATATGTAAGTACAAAGCATCGGTTCATCGGTTTAATTTTTTCTGGTCACATAGAGATAATGCTAAACTGACAGTAACTACATGGTCTGTAGATATTTATATCATATATATTATATAATGAAGATTGACCTGATTCTTGTGCATCCTATACCAACACTGTAATTTTTTTCCCTAATTTATGGCAATTCCATTTTTATCAAATTTATTCTTGCAGAATTTCAGCATTACTGCTACCACGGCTACAAATTTCTGTCATGTCATTGCAGTAGTTTTCTCTTTGTTGTACCTTCATAAGAAACAGCTCATCCCAAAAGCGTGGGTTGTTTTTGGCAGGGTCCTCTTTCTAAAACAGGACAGACAAGACAGTGTTAACACCTGAACATAAATTCATTTTCATTAAACTTTCAACACTGACCTTCTCCAACTGTGATACTCACTGCAAATATTTCATCATACATCAGCACCACCTTCTCTTTCAAGGGCTTTTTAGAGGACGACGTCCTCCTAAGCAGCCCTGCCTTCTTCTCCACCTGAGACATGATTGAGTCTGAAAACAACAGTGAGAAACATAAGTGATGTGAATGTTGAAATCTGCTCCAAGTGCGGTACTGAAAAAGAAAAGTGTCTATTTTAAGGTTTCGGTCAGTCTATTGTTTCTAAAATTCCAAAATTCAGCAATGCAATAGTTCAACACTGTCTGATTTTCCCTGCTGTCTCTACAACTCATTTCCAAGTCCATTGATTTCGGGAAACAAATCTTTTGGACAAAAACATGAATAATGTTTTAATAGTAAAGGTCACTCAATCAGGAGTAATTCAGTCGTGAATCTGCTGCAAAAGTGAGTTGTCAGTGTGGCAGCAGGATGGCAGGATACTTAAAATTAAATTTACTGAAGGCATGAACAAAATTGAATGTGTACACAACTTTGAAGGAATAAATCAGTTGGGTGCAAGGCTGTGGTTCATCCATTATTTTTTTTAGTATGTGTGTTGATTGTTGCAACATTAGCACAACAAAGTTAACATTAACTATAGAGATATAATGTTTATGCACTACAACACACTTTGAGGTAAAACACATAATTTCCCTGTATATCGTTTGACATATTCTATTCAGAAAGACATTAATTGCCACAATTAACAGCTTTATTTAACTTTGTCTTAGAAGACAGTAGTAGTATTGATATTGATTGCATTAATTACTGATACTAACTGAATATTTTCATCATTATTAACAGTTTGGCCATATCACCCAGCCATAGGAAACATTACTCTATTACACAGACAACAATTGTAACACCAGTCAGCTTGTTGGTTTTGGTGGCAATTTCTCTGTTTTCCTTGCTCCAGGAGCAGAAGGCCAACTCACATATGACCATAAAGTGAGAGCAATTGTGTGTTTCCATTCAGTTATCAGTACATAATGAATATTAAAATCCTGCTGGTCTCCTGGTTACTGCCTACATAACACATAGACTGATGCTCCTTAAACTGAAATCCTATCCATTTACAATAATACAAAATGACAAACAGCTGTCACAACTCCAGACACACACACACCTTTACTGACTATGTTACTATGAGATTTTACTCAAACAGTATAAAAGATATTAATAAAAATGCATACGCCACAGCTATACAGAGAACATAAAAATCAAACGAAACCAGATAATCAAATGAACAACAGTAAACATGTACATTGTGCAAGAGTGCAGTTTGTGCAAATACAGTGACTTCATTAGGTCATGACGGTAAACCTTTAAGCTGGCAGAGAAACTTCCCACAAATAACGTTTTAATAACGTATTTAGGTCGTTAGCTAAAGATCTGCCAGTGTGACTAATTTATCAGCTGACATGTGCAAACAGTGACTATGAAATGATGGCACATAAACGTGCGAGCTAGCTCACGTGAGCTAACTGAGCCACTGTTACCTCATTCCATGGATTTAAAGGCTAAACAACAAATAACAGGTTTAGGTGAACGAACAGGGCGTGCTGTCCAGTCCAGTCCAGTCCACACTCGCCCGGTATTTGCTTTGATAATGAACAGTTTGTGCTCCGAATGTAAATTCACGGAAATGTTGTTTCACACAGCTAAAGCTAACGCAGCCCTGCTAATACCCCATACACTGATAAAGTCTTAGCTGTCTGACATCCGGCCGCGGTTACTGATAACATTACTGGATTACATTGTTCAAACGGGTCTCATGTCAGAATACAGTAGATTTTTCTCTTACCTCAACTGAAGTTTTAAAACCTATAGAGTCCTTGTGCCAGCGCTAGCCTCTGCTAGCAGCATACTGCTGTCTGTAGCCCCCTGCTGGTCTTCCTGGTCCTAGCACGCACATATACTGTGATGATGTGAGGGGTTTGTTCAACCAGGAGTAAATAAGTTAGTAGTTCTTACTTTTTTGCACACACATTAATTAGTGATAGTGAATTTGCTGCATTTATCCAATTTTTTTTACACACCAGTAGTGAACACGCAGCAGTACCTATCTGCTCCCGGGCAGGGTGCCTTGCTCAGGGGCAACCCAGCCCTTGGCCCTTCCGGGGATTGAACCAGCAACCCAGCAGCCCAGTTCCTTTCCTCTTGGCCATGGGGCTGCCATAAAAGAATAAGGAAAAAAAAATAAACAAAGAAAGTAATAAATAAATACAGACATAAAATGAATATAAAAAGAAAAGAATAAATCATAAATTAATAAATTCATACATAAATACCCTGTAGACATATATTGATCAATGTTTCTTTTGATGGTCAACTTACATTTATTTATTCATTTATTGTTTGATTTCTGTATTCTTCCTTCATTTATTCTTTAATTATTAATTTTTGCCTGTATTTATCTATTCATTCATTTTTTAATTCATTAAGATCAAAATTATAGTCCTCCATACTGGAACACTACTGGTGAACAATTAAGGGAAATAAAAACAGAAAAAAGTCACACATACGTTTGTCTTATTAGTCTAATTTAGGGCCAAAGAGCTGACACACTGTAATCCGGAGATCATTTGTTTGTTTCTTTTTTTTTTTTATGACCCTTAAAGGTCCGTTGTATAACATTTAGAAGGATTCTTTAATTTAAATGTACTATTGTATAAGTATAGAACTGCTTTGTAGTAAAAACCGCCAAAAATAAGTAGAAAAAATCATTTTGTAGTATATGAATAAGCCTTTCATTTGTATTTTGGGTGGGGGCCTTGCTTTACAGATGCTATCATGTGTCCACATGGTTTTACAGCCACCCAAACAGACAAACCGGCCAAACCAAGTGTGTGTTTTGGTTTTTGAAACTCACCATGCAGACAAAGAAGAATGACATTCTTTCTGACCTGCAAAGGCCACTGTAGTTCCCTGGTGCACTGGGGAAAGGGAGGGGTGAATATAAGTCAGTATACAGTGTTAATGTTGTCAGACACTAAAAGAAATCTGTGAAATGCATTTTTTTCCCTGCTAATCTGAACAAACATATCTTTTATTTCCTGGATTGATGAAATTGTAGACCATACAAAATTGGCTACAACATAAATGTATTATCTCCTTAATAGATCTATTTCTATATTGCCTGATCTTCAAATGTCTCTAGTCTATTTAAGAGAACATATAAACCAATTTAAAATGATAAGTGAGACCTTTATCAACACTGGGTCCCTGCATTTCAAGTGCATGTGTGTTTCCGCTGTAATTGCTGAGGTTTTTACAAGTGCTGTGTCTGTGTCATTATGGAGACTCAAGTGATTGGACTGTTTGTGCGTCATCCAGTAAACAGTCTCCACATTTACCGGAAACTTTTTTCAAATCCTGTCAAGTGGATGTGTGACAGCAGCAGGCCTCGCAGCAAATTGTTGAGTACTTTGTATTCCCATTAAAAGTGATCACTGAAGACAGATTGTGAAAAGTGATTCTGACAGAGTGGCATTTGGACTCCAAAAAATATGTTGTAATAAACCATCTGCGTTATACTGAGAAGAGGGTGCATCTGCTCTTTTTACTGGTGCAGTGTTTCCTCTAAATGGAGACAAACCCAGCAGAGCAGAATTGAGTGTACAGATTGCTGCTAAATTTTGTCTTTACATATAACCACAACAGTCAGTCAAAATGACAAATATTTATTTTATTTCAAATACTCACATTATTGCAATTAGAGGCCAATGGCAAAGCAAAGTAAATCAGGTACAAAACAGTGCAACAGTTTTTAACTAGGAGATTGTAAATTTACATTTGTTGACATCTTTCATCTGGTTTCAGACTCACTTCTCTTGCATAATATTGTACATTTGAAGCAACCGTTGACACTTCCATGTCCTGACCTTGTGTGTTCTCTGATTAACTTTTACCGTCAACAAGGGGGAAATATGTCTGGTAAAGACAACATGGAGCAGCCTCAATTTCCAAAATAAATGAGACGAGCTCTGCTCTTAATGTGTCATTAGACAGAGCGGTGGATGAGGTGGCAGAGGGAAATGAAAATCTGGCTACACTGAGAGACAACGAACAAGAGAAGAGTGGCATGTACATGTAGTAAAGCACATATACATTAACTGAGTTATACACTAACTGTTGGTACATACAATTACACAGGCACAGCCTAAACATTCACCGGGGTTTTATTTGAAATTCTCTGTGCAAACTGAAAGGTTTGCCGTTGGCTTTTTATAACTTTAATCTAAATTTGAAAGAAATAAGGTCTATAGGGAAAATTTACATCACAGCGTACGCTTAAGTTGTTAATCCACTGCTGCCCCATCAGTCAGTTAAAATATGTTATCTTGTGATTTCAGAGTTTACCCAAGTGACACAGTCTAACCAAACACAGCAGCAGTTTCTGTCTCCAGGCAAGATTAAAAAAAAAATCTGTGAGAAGGCACAGATTTTTGTCAGGTGCACCTTTTGTCTAGTGGCTAAAGTTTAAAATCAACATTTTTGCCTGCCTATAACCATGTTATCATCAGTGTGTGTAAGGGTCTCTGGGGTCTCAGACTCTTGCAATAAAAACTCATCAAAATCAGTGTTGACAGGCTCCTGCAGCTCGACTTCAGCCCTCACTGCTCTGAAGGTACAGTGGACACAGTGAGTGGATTAAATCTCCGCAGAGAAGGTGAGATTGTTGGCAGGTGGGATGCTGCCAGTTCCATGACAGCAGGGATGTAGCCCAGTGTCAGAGTGAGTCTCTGCTACTCAGTAAACAGAATAAAAATCTTTTTCATCCAGACTAGAGGCTTAAAAATTTAAAAATGTTTGAAAAAATATGAAAAGGCAAGAAAACAAGTTATTTTAAATATCACAATTTCACACTGTGGTACAGAATCAATTTTTAATAGTATTTCTTAGTTTTCATTTGGATTGTTTTGATCCCCAGGTCCTCCAGTCTACATGAATGGGTATGATAGATCTCACTCACTCATCTTCTACCACTTTATAATCCACATGAGGGTCGTGGCACAGGGCCAAAGGCAGAGGAACACCAGGGACAAGTTGCCAGGGCCAGGTCCACCACAGGGCCACATCCACTCTCACATTCACACCTATGGGCAATTTAGAGTGTCCAATTTGCCTAATCCTCAAATTTGCATGTTTTGGGACAGTGGGAGGAAACTGGAGAACCTGGAGAAAACCCAGAGAACTCTGGTCTTCTTGCTGCAAAGGCGAGTGTTAACTCCTACACCACCTGTGTGGCCCTATGATAGAAAAAGACTGGAAGAGAGCTATATACATGTAAATACAGACAATTTATGTAAGAGAGGATGAGTTGTGGCCTGTGTAGTTCAGTAATTATGACATTTGAATTATTGCTATAATGACGTTGTGGTGAATGTGCTGAATCTGAACTCTCTTTTCTCACTGGATATGGACAAAGGAACCGATTTGGAAAATATGGACAATAAAATAGAAAAGTAGACAATAATTTTTTTCCAAAAAAGGAGGAAAAAAAAAACATTTGCAGCATCCTAAAGAAAATGTTTGTTTGTGTTTGACAAATAAGACCTTGGAGCTCTGGTTTGTGATCTGTCCTCCAGGGCTCCTTGGTCAGCTGACTGATGTAGACCTGGATCAACTATAGGCCCAAACACCAGCATGTCTCTGAGATGTGAAGAGCACCAGAATATGTCAGCTGGAATTGGTACCATAAACATTCCAACAAAAAAAATATTTGATAAAACCAGTTGATTTTCCTTTCAACTGCTGAAAGTGCATGTGCTTTATTTTTACTTGTTTCAGTTTAAAGACCACAAAAAGTTTCCTCAAAACCAGCGACTCATTATAGCTGCACAACAAAATCTGATTTCAAGACTTCAAAGACAACGCAAAATATATTAAAGTGAAAATGTATCTTTTTATTGGTACCATACATTAATTATCAAGGGCAGAAACTAACCAAATCAAAAATATATATATCAAACAATGATTTTTCTACAGGGTTTGGAGAAGGTACAAGTCACCATTCAAGCTCAGTCATAACTGCTGCTGCTGGAATCCACTGAAACACAATGAAAATGTACGAAACATCATCAGCTGTTTTTAGTCAGACTCCACAGACTCAAGAGTTGCTACAAAATGCCGACTAAACTCAATGTTAAGCTGGTTTTAGAAGATGTTTGTGATCTATGATTTCACACAGTTGGTTAGGAAAGACAGAAATTGAAAAACAAACCGGTTTCAGCCACTGGCAAAACATGAAATTCAACTAAAAATCAGTGAACACATTCACTTAACATCAAGCGAATACACAAGATTAAAGATGAATGGTCTGTGAAAATTCACTTCCTGCATTGAAGAAAACATGAATAATTTTCTGCCAAAATAAATTAAAGAAAAAACTAAACCTGTAAAATTGTCTCTCCATGGTGTCATTGTACCCCAGGGATTTTGTAATTTAATTTACACAAGTTTTAAAAAAGAGGGAGGAGGAAAGAGAGCAAATGGGTAGATAGAGGGAACAGGTTCATGGGTGTTTTTTCTCCTTTTTCCTATTTTTTGTTTTCTTTACATTAGATCGGGATGGCTTTAGGTAAATCTAAGTAAGAATACATTTTTATTACAGTCAGACAGAACTTTGCTACTACCTTAAATATACAAGCACAAATACACAAAAATTCAAATCTCCAAAAATGGAACAAAAGACAAAATAAAAACATCCACACTAAATTCTTTCTCTTTTATAAACATAAAAGATAAAAACAATATATTTTAGATGGGGGAGGGATAAAAGTCCTGTGTTGCTCCTTGGTCTGTAGCTTTTCAGTATTGGTAGAAAATAAAAAAGTAACAATTGAAATGAAGGCGTTCAATACAAATTAAAAAACATTCTAGGGAAATATATACTGTATAAAAACTCTTAAATGTGTAACTATGTGTGTGTGTGTGTGTGTGTGTGTGTGTGAAGGGGGTGTGTTTTAAATGATCTCTGTTTGAAAGACTGCATTCACTGTAGTCCAATCAGAGACAACTTGGGCACTGCGGGACTCAAAATCCTTCAATCATCATGTTTGTTTTGGCGTGCATCTATGTGTTTGTGTGTGCGTGTGTGTAATGTTTCCCTTGTGCCTCAATTTAAAGTTCTCGTTCTCATGTATGAATTTCAATGGTTTTATAGACTGATTTTAATTTATGGTCTGTCTGCTTCAGCAAAGCCACAAATAACCTCTAACTGCCTCTTTTCTCTCCTCAAGCATTTTTCACACACACACGCGCGCACACACATATACTCTATTAACAAACGTTATCAGTGACATAAGCATCGACAGAACAGACCAGAACTGAGAGCTATGTTTAGAAGATGAGTGGAACAAGTTATTCCGAAGCAACTCTCCACCATCTCAAAGCCCCACTGTCACTATTCCTCTGTACCCAGTCCCCTCCTGCATATAAAACTTCACTGTGCACAGTTCTTCCCACTATGTCTACTTGGTCATTGTCCAAACTAAAAAAATAATAAGAGCAGATGAGACATTTTGTATATGAGCTTGGGGGGTGGGTCAGAAGTGGGAATGTTAAAAAACTTGTAAAACTTCCTCTGGTACAGAGGATGAAAGACTGAACACTCTCTCAAAACCTCTGGGCTATGTGTGTGATGAATCTGAGCTCTACGTGAACATCTCAGTAGATGAGTAGATGATGGGACTGTTGCTGTTGTCGCACTGGTGGCTGTTTGGTGTGAGATGGGATGGGATGGGGGCTGAGGAGTGACAGACAAGGGCTCGTGTAGTGGTTGCGGGGCTCTAGGGCTCTACTGTGATGCCTGTGAGGTGGGGTTGTCATTCTTGCTCTCCTGGCTGGGTGGGGCCTTGTTGTTCCAGGGTGAGTTGGAGCCCAGCGCTGGAGAGTTGTTGAAGCTGTCCTCATCATCGATGCCATTGGCCGCATCAAACTGAGTGTTCTCAAGCCGTGTGATTAGACGCTCGTCCTCATCACCAAACTCTCCTCCCATCAGAGTGGGCTCTCCCACCACCATCACATCCTACAGAAATAACAGCAGTTTATGCAGTGCTATATTTTAATGCAGGAAAATCATTAAAGAATGAAAGAAAATGTCATTAAAAGTACATGATGTGCATTTTATGTTTGAATACACTGACTGTACATTCATTATGTGAATTCTGTTGAAAATTGGACCAAAAATTTTTTTTTTTTCCTTCTTCATGAAACTAATAATTGGGTTACTTGTTAGACACTGCAGAAAAACAGCCCAGGTTTGTTTTGTAAATGTAATTCAGTATAGGTGGGTTTCCATCAAACAAATGTAAAAAAGTGCAAAGGAAGCAGTTTCGGTAAATCAAAAACAACTAAGGAGGAAACTTCCTTGACTTCATGAAGCAAAGCTTGTAACAACAAATGGAAAGCAGCAACAAAACTCTACCAAATACCTTGCTTGGTATTTGTGCTAAATGATCCTTTTGTGGCGACACACATAAATAAGAAATTTCAGTTAAGATTTACAGTGCATTTCACTGGAAACCTATCTTGAGCCATGTATAGTTCCCCTCCTTCAATCAGGTTTTCAATAAACAAAGGTGTAATAGCACTTTGCTGACTCCAGATGGGAGTGATGTACTCACTGGGACTTGGCTAGACAGAGGGAAGCCACTTCCAGGGCTTTTCTTTTTGTTGTTGTTGTTGTTGTTAGTTCCTCCTCCTGTGCTGATGGTGCTGCCACCTGACATCTTACGCTTCCGTCGTTTGTTGGGCGCCTGTCTTGATGGCTCAGCTAAAAGGCAGAAATAAGAAAAGAGTTACAAAGACACAGATACAAATGCCTGTTTGTCAGTATGTGTCATTTATCTACCTGGTGGTGCCACCATCCTCTGCCACTTCTGGAAGAGGCATGTCTTGAGGCAGTCTCTGGGGCTGAGGCTGTATGTCTTGTGTCTGGACATCAGCTCCTGCATGGGCTCAAGAATCACACACAGCTGGAGAAGGAAACAGATAGGGGCAACTGGTTAGAGATCACACAACCTGAAGAGATGCTCCACTTGATGAAGTGGCACTACAATTGGCTGGTGTTAAGCACAAGCAATGTCAGTTAGAATCCACATTCTGACAGAAAATGCAATACATACATGAAAAGTCAGGGTTTTTCTCACAGAAGAAGTTTATATTGCAGAGTTTGTGCTACTGAAAGCATTTTCACTGTGTAGGAATTGAGACACACAGGTAAACTATGTCATGTTATGTCATGAGTTTTCTGGACGTTTCTGATGTTAAAAATCTACAGTGTGAGTCAACTTAGTCTGTAAGATGCCACAAGAGTGGGGGCAGTAATATGGCCTTGCTCTGAACTGGCTGTACCACCTGCAGCTCAAAACTGGCAAGAAGCTTTAATATGTGTCACTGAATAATTACCAGCAGATGACCAGTAATGTTGATTTTTAATGTAAGCAGGACACAGAGCTGAAACAAAAATGTAACTGAAATCTAAATGCAATGCTGTAGATAAAAGATGAGATTATTAGTACATTTCGAGCATTAAAGCTCCAGTGTGTCACCAAGCTTACCCCATGCTTCAGGTGAGGTAAGTTATGAACTTACCCCAACAGTGCTTTTTCAACATTCGTTTTGGCATCACATTAACTCACTCGTGTTTCAGAGAACCAGGGTTAAGTCTTTGACCTAAACCTAAACATTCCAACATTCATGTCACCTCGAACCAGGGACAATTGCGTAACCTCACTGCCATTTTGGTTTACGAGCTAAGCTGTTATGCTTCACTCTTGATATAAAATGTCACCACGGACACGGAACACACTAAGTTACACACTGAGAAATATGGATAGTCATGTGGAACTGTCAGGGTAATGGGAGACTCATTTGTACCAAGAAGAAAAGACTCAGCCTGTAGTTCCAGTCTGACCTGTGTAACATGGTGTGTAGGAAGAAAAGACACAAGCAATATGTGCCCCAAACACTGCTGCGCTGCTACACAATTGAACTTAAACACTCTATTTAGCATTTTTATAAATGATGAATAAAATTCAACTGGTTACTCTTGTGTAAAAATCATACATGCCAATACTGATTAAGCTAAATTACCTCAAATTCGAAACTTGTTTGAAGTAACTAGATTTTCATTGTCTTTATAAGATAAATATGGAATAAAAACATTGTAAAGTCATGCAGTGCATACACACAAGGTTTTTAAGACTAAGGCAGAGCACCTAAGCCAGTGAGCTAGAAAAAAACTATGGTGATATTCATTCTGACAAATGCTCACTCACAGTGGGCAGCTATGAGGCAGCACTTACTGACTCCAGTTCCACCAATCCTCCAGTTCAACGAAGTGTTACGTGTGCTGTAAACTACAGATGTGTGAAGAATGCAATCATAACTTAATAAATTAATAAATAAATAAACCTATAGCTACAAGGGGGCAGACAGCACTTACTCTCTAGCAGCATTAACTGTTAATGCCCTTCAATCAACTTGACTCAAGTGTTTGCATTTCACAAGTAGTTGAGTGACATTTAACATTTGATTCCAAAGTAATGCTACTGAATTTATTTTCTGCTCTTCTCTTCCCATTGTAAACATTATTAGTGCTTCTCAAGAAGGCAATTGTATTCATTCTAATACTGTTATAAAATTAATCTTGAAAAAGAAGAGGAGACAGTATTAATTAAGGAGACCCAGATAACCCAGATGTACTTGATGACTACCTCATTGGTGAAACTGATAATGAGAATTAGAAATGTTGAGTCAGTTACAGCTATTGTTAAAAAAGCCATCATTCTCCCAACCATTATTCTAAAGAAAAAAAACAAACAAACATTGAAGACACTAAAGATAAAATGTTGAACGTGTGTTTGACTTACCCGGAGGTAGTTAAGGGTGGAGTTTGACAGGCCACATCTTGTTATATTTTTGGACAGCTGGTCCAGCATCTGTGGGTCCTGGGCCTGAGACATTAATTGAAGACACTTAATTTTATAAAAACACACAGTTGGATTAGCTTCCTGCAAACTACAGGTAACCACAACTTGAATACCCCTACATTTATCATAACCATAAAACTTTTTCTGTACTTGCATGAACCAACACATCTTGGCTCCCAATGCACTTTTACTCATTTTCTACTGCTTTTCTACTGCTTGTGTAAGTGCCTAACTTCATCTAATAGGACATAGGACAAGAGGAGGGGTACACCCTGGACAGGTCACCAGTATTTATAAATATGAGTTATGTTTCCACACCTCATACATGTGGAATCAGTGTCCGTCCGGTTGATGTCTCAAACAGAGTTTGATACAGTTTACATGGAACTGCTTCCCCCCGTGTTCCTATGTTAAATATGCAATAAAAACTCCTCGCTGCTCTAACAGAGCTGCTTATTAAGACAAAGCTGCTAGGCCAGTTTTCCTCTGGATATCTGTACACATGGTTACATAAATTCAGGTGTGAGATTTAGTGCCACAACAACTTTTGGAGCCCTTGCACCCAACATGCCAGTGGAAATGACATTTCTGGTGCACATTCCCTTGCACAAAAAGGTATACACAAAGCTTCACCATGACCCAATAGATTTTTTTTTAATTGTACAAGTTGCCCCCAATTAACTGATATTTATTTTGAACTCAGTCAGAATGTGTGCCAGTGTGTATTCACTTACATGCATGGCCAGTATACTTCGGGGGATGAGTTCACGATGTTGTCTGATGCTGAAATGCCACGTCTTTATCCTCATCATGTCATCAAACATGAACTCCAGGTACAAGCGCCCCTCAACACATACCTAGGAGTTCAGAGGACTGAGGTCAGTATGAAGCAGGAGGACTGTGACAATATAAACAGGGACCAGGACAAGCTGCTCTTCTCTCAGATTTAGGGCATAGGTTATAACTGAAAATGTGGGTATGCGAGAACTGTATAAAGACATATTGTAAATCCTGTGAGGCCGTCATTTAAAACCAGGACTTTTCACAATGCAGAGACAGATTAGTGTTTAAGTTGGAATACATACTACACTAACATATCTTTTTTTGAGGTATAAAACCTGCACAAGAACAAAATCTCACCTGTGTGAACATGGGCTTTCCGTTCTGGGTGACCATGGTGCACTGATCACAGTCGAGAGAGACAAAGTTATTGTGGAAGGACTCCTTCGGATGTTTAAGCACATAGTACAGTTCAGTGGCACCGCCCTCGAATATACTTCGGAAGTACCGTGGAATCAGTGTCCGTCCAATTGCTGGTGAGGAGGGAGAAACAAGATGTATGAGAAAACTAAGGAACAGCATATGATCCCATTTAAGACAAGCAATAAATGAGTGATATTTGACAGCTGTGATTTGGCTTCCTTACTGTAACGTTTGGGTCCATCCTCCAGACAAAAAGTAATGGTCAACATGGCATCATCTTCAAAGAATTCTGTAGTAAATGCATCCCACCACAGGTTATCACACTCCTACAGGATGAGGCAAAGGATAGAAATCAGTCACCAACATTATATATTTATATATTATATATATATAGATTTTTTTGTACGTGCATACAATAGACACATGTTACTGTGCTACAAACCTCTGTCCAGTTCTGTAGCCGTTTGTTAAGTTCAAATATTCTGTAGTCTGTCTGGTTGCCATATGGTGTGTGCCTCCTGTACAAACATTTAAAAACAGAAGAAAACAAATGGAGGAGTTATGTTAGAACAGTTAGCTTGTATAATGAAAAGCTTCAGTAAAACTTCCTGATAACATTAATGCTCTCATAGCATCTGCACTTTTACTGTTCCTTTTTCCCAACACCTAGTTAAGCCTCCTCTCAAACAAAATGATAAATTCTAAGATAAGAATATAACTTCCCATGACCGTATCTGTACTTATTGTGTAATTATTGTTGTTTCACATCGGCTGGAGATAGTGAGAAATAATGTCTTACCCTATTCCTGGCTCCAGGTATGTGGGAGGATACATTGGGGTGGGACTAAAGAAACAAGAGACAAAGGGATTGTTACATTCAGCTATAGAGTTAATGTGCCCCACTTCAGGAACTAGTATGTCTTTATGACCCTGGGACTTGAGCCAAGCAAGGCCCACATTAGATGGTACAAGGAGACAGTAAATAGAAACACTTCTCAAATACACATACATCAACTGTAGCTGATCTATTTACTGCAGAATGACAAGCTGTGAAATACTGCACACAGTTCTGTATAGGCACAATCTCTTGTCTTACGAAGCCACACAAGTCAGCTTAAATCTATTTGAGTATTAAAGATTAATATCACGTGGTTAGTGTACAAGTTTCACTTTAATCATTGTAGCTCAACACACATTTACTGTGTAATAATAATGAGGTGTTCATTTTCAAAATTAACAAGGTATAAGATTTGTTAAAAAACTGACAGGTTTCCTACTATGACATAATCCCCAACATAGCTGCCTGCACCCTGATGTCCCTGGGTGTCCATGTAACTAAACTATGCACTGAAATCAGCTCCTTGTGTAAGTGAGTTTGACAAGAGAAATGGTTTGTGTAGCTCCCAAATAACATTATGTACATTTGATCATCTTGAGGTTTTGTTCATGAAGTTTGTGAACCTCCAAAAAATACAGCCAGAGACCATCTCAATGTGCATTTTATATTCACAGAAGTGCTGCTCATGCACTCTGTCCTCTGAACCATTTCCAGTAATTTGTTAATAGGTCAGAGTAAGCCTAACAGATGCCAAGTTGAATCAACAATCAAATTTTTTCAAGACAAGCATTTTTCAGGCACGCTTTACAAAGCAATATAGAAGGGAAGGCAATACTACAATAATACAAATATGTGTAAGAGATAATTTTGACTGAACTAGAAACCCAGCAGACTGCTAAAAAAAGACATAACAAAAGACATAAAACTCACCCCACGTCTCTGTCCAGCATGGTGCCGGGGTGGAAAGGGGGGAAAGTGCTACCGTTGGGGGGCTCCTTAGGGGAGTACAGCTTGAATGACTTGGAGGAACAGCCTGAAAGACAAATTGAGAAAAAATGTAAACATCATTTTCAAATTATATGTCACTTCTTAGATGGGTAGCTATTAAAGCTTCAAGATCATGACAAAACATCTTAAGTGACACATAAAAAGTACACATAAAAAAAGAACATGTGTCTTCCACACAGTGTTTTTTAATCACTGCCAAGGAGGCTGCTTTGTGTGCTGTTTGACAGTATGTTAGCAGGATGTAAAATCCACTGGTTGGATGTTGGGAGTGTCAAGGAAAAACTATATTTCGGATTATGTCTGAGTGAGGGGACAGATACAGAATTTGTTTTCAATTTCCTTAACATTTTTGACATAAAGCATGCTACCTGTGCAAAGTGTTGTGATCTTTGAACAAATAAACTTTGGACCTGATCCAGATGTAAGTGTTGGTGAAGACCTATGTGCTCTTCTTCCAAGGGTGTCTTTTTTGCCATGTTTGTCTATCCATCTGTGTGAGTAGCATAACTCAAAAGGGTAAAAGACAGATTTTGATAACTTTTTTTCTTTTCAAGGATGTAGGTTATTATGACCCAAGAATGAATAATAGAATTTGGTAGTAATATGGGTCTGGATTTTTTTTAAATCAATGTTTAACCTTGTGAGATTAGATAGCATGTCAACACTGTTGTCTTGGTGGAGGTTTGCTCTCAGAGCGGTTTCTCTAGTTTGTTGATAGAAACATGTAAAAATTGAGTTTTATGTTAGGGATGGAGCCAAATGGCCCCAATTGGCCAGTATAGCTGCACTCATTCACAGATTGTATCCAACACAACAGTCTTTTCATATGAAGAAGCATCATATGTTTCCTGTAAAAAAAATCTGCTCCTGTCATAGCTCTATAACCTTTTACCTAATCCTTGTAAATACAAATACAGTATTATACAGTACATCATAACATTAATATTGACTCAATTCACCCAAAAACACACAAAACAGATCTTTCTCTCTCAAATATACTCTCAGTGCTCGAACCCTTGTTGCACTCAAATTGCCCAGCTATTCCATAAAGCTCATTTACTCATAGGAGCCACTAGGTCATGACCCTTGCCGTCACCATGGTGAGGCCCCGCCTCATTTATGTCTGTCTTTTCTGTCCCTGCATATTAAACATACCTCTGAGTGTGTGTAAAGGAAGACATATATTGAGCTACATACGTGGATTAAAAAAAAGATACTGAAATGAGGGGATGTTTTTCGGCAGGGGAAATGTGACATAACTGTGAATAAATATATTAAACATCAATCTATTGCCCTAGTATCTGTTTAAAATCCATTTGCTCTTTAAATGCAGCACTTATATTCATTGGTTTCAGTTTAGTTGGTTTTCACTGTTTGTAAATAACAGAGCTAGAATAGACATGTGTGGCCGACTCCTAACATATGGTAAAACTGACAATAAACTTTTTAGCTCAAAGCACAGATCATCAAATATGATTAGGCTCTGCTGCCTTCACTTTGCGCAACAACAAGTTGTTTACACTCTGAGCATCATCAACACTATGCTATGGGCTGAATGCTTCACCAGAGAAAAACAAATGGGGGTTGATAAATAAATAAATAATCGATGTTATGTGTCCATTAGTTGTTGAGAGCTCCATTAGCTCCTCTCATCTCCTGTTAGCGGTTAATGACAGGCAGTCACAATCACATCAACTGGACTCCACTTCCTCCGCTGGGAATCACGTTCCTCTCTCCCAGTACACTATACACACACAGACATTAAACATGCACATATCTTTCTGGCTTGAGTGATGGTCGACCAACATTTAGAGTAAAATCTGTCCCAGAAGCTGAATGATGGAAACCTAAAAATCATAATCTAACAAACTACAGACTCAGTATCCATCCGCCATCACTTCACAAGAAAAACCTATGGTGGGGTTTTGGACCTGTGCCACTCAACACTGCCACCATGTCTGTTTCAGAGGGACAAATAACTGTCCAACAGGAGCACCAGCTAGGTTACATTGAAGCACAAACCTATGTTAGTAAACTTTATGATAAGGTCTAGGATATAATGCTATAAACGAGCTGCACTTTATTGCAAATTAAAACATACATTCGGTTCGTAAGTGCAACATTCAAGTCACATTGGCACATTTAACATTGAATTGTCTAGTAGCTACAAAGGCAATTAGAAAGGCAACAAGCGTACAATGCTAACACTGAGCTTTAAGCTAGGCTAAATCATCAAACGGACGGCTTAAGAGTCCTAGTTAATTTTGCTACATAAAGTAAAAACGTATATGTTAGAAATATATATCAAGCACAATGTATGAGCCATTTCCAGGTTATAAAATGCAGCCCGAGTTACGTTAACATCCTGTCAATACAGGCCTGCGGGGCAAGCTAACGTTAGCAAGACACAGCCAATAGCCAGATAGCTGAAGTTAGCCTTCTTGCTAACGCCTTAGCGTTAAATCCAGTTTCAACGGAAAAAGGCAGCGAAATTGAACGAAAAACGACAACAGCCAAATACGCTGAGCCCCATTCACTCTATCCAGTAGCTGCGCCCAGTGGTTAAAAGTGTGTGTTCGTGGGAAAGCGACCCCTTTACCTGCAAAGAAGTCCAATCAGAAAATTGATGTTTACAGATCCGTGATGATAGACCGTGTGTACGCTCCGTGCGTAAGAACGGATAGGCCCGCCGGACGGACGCAAACAACGTACCGACACAATACGTCCCTCTGAATGTGATCAATAAAAAAATCAAACGGAGTCTGAGACGGAACAGAGTCTAAAATCACGGAAGTCGGTCAGTTATGTTAAGTCCCGCATGAGGCCTTGTCAGTGGGCTGAAGCCTGCTGTGGGTTAACATACGGACCCCGATCAGCCCTTTGTTCACGGGAGGACATGAACAATAGCTCTAGGCCCTCCTCCTCCTACTCTCCCTCCGCGGTGCATTTGCTCCTCTCTCCTCTCTCCTCTCTCCTCTGCCCAGCACCGCCAGCCGCCCTCTCCCTCCCTGCCCCCCCCTCCCCCCACTAATGCACAACTGCACATTAAGGTTGTCTGGTAAGCATTTTTCCTCACTTCCTTAATTCCTTCCTCCTTCCTGCACGAGTACTAGCTCAAAGCAGCAGAGATGAAATTTGTGTGTTTGTGGAAAAACAACGATCATACTGACTGTAAAGTGGTTTTCATGTTTGCATAATTAGAGCACATCAGCAGAAAAAACAAAGTGAGCCCACGCAGTGACAGCCGCGACCCTGTACAGTACTGTGCTAAAGTATTTTACCAATGCTACAATGACCATAGCTAGCTATAGTAATTATTTTGTACCACTTTACTGGAACACATCCAGAAACATTCATGCAGTTTTGAAATAACTTTTTCAGACAATAAAACAACTTCTATGGGTAAAGCAATGCCATATGTGCAGCCCGCAGGCCAGACCCGGCCCACCAGAGGGTCCAATCCGACCGCAAGATGAATTTGTGAAAATGTGAAATGCTAAATTTTTCCAGTTCCAGACACCTGTGACAAAATCTTTTGTGCAATTGTAGATCCACTGCGATCTGTACGTTGCAATACATGTGTGAATGCTAAACCTAGGCAGAATATTGTTGAAATTGCACTTATTTTTCTCAAGAAAATTCAGATTTTTCATGATATGTTTAGTAAAAAGATACTTGATTAAATGTAAAACCAAGGGAAACGCTTGTAGTTCTTGGTGTTTATATGCGTTTATTTTACTGGTATGGCCCACTTGAGATCAAATTGTGCTGTGAATGGCCCCTGAAGTCAAATGAGTTTGACACCACTGGGTTAAAGTCTTCTGTGGGACCTACCTACCATTTACACTTCCTACTATTTCATGTTAATAAAGGTCTTTTATGCCAGGTTTCCAATCCAAATGCCAATGATCATAGAATTTGACAGACATAAAAACAACAAAGCTGGTGGTTGATAAAGAAATAATAAATGCTGTGTTCATTAGCCATATACTGTATGCAAAATATACAGTTGTTTATGATGTTTGTTACAGCACATACCCCCTTCCAATCAAACCCTTTTTAATATGGCGGCTCAATATCTATTTAAGAATACAATGTTGAAAATAAACCAATCAATTCAAAATAATTAATGGCTTGATAGGTCACTGCACCCCCCATATCATTGCTTTCTAAATCAACAAATAATTAATTATGCAAACAAAAAGGCGTCATTCCCAGAGACTGGGCTGGGATGCCTTGTGAAAGAATATATTGTAAGTGTCTTAATTATAAGTTGTAATAAAATTATCTAATTCTACAGTTTGGAAATGGCTGGGTAACATTCTCTAACCATAATAATAATAACATTTGTGAAACACTCTCACTACTACACTGCTTGTGTGAATAGATATAATGTGACATACTGTATGTACAGATGGTCAAAGCCTGATCAGACAAAAGAGTAAATTAAGATCTTATAAATTAACTTTTACGCAATGAAAACATGCTGGGGTTGTTTACATTTTGATAATGTCTTACTTTCTCACTCACTTTCTGTCTCTCTCTCATTCGTTAACACACTCATTCAAACCCCCACACACAGGAAGCGCTAAGCCAAAAGGAGAATCCAACAGGTCTCTAAATCCGTTTAAATCGCCTGGAATTATAATCAGCCATCAATCATTCACCCATATGGTCAAAGTACAAAGAGATACAAAAAGAACATAGTAATCTTCGAGCAGAAGTTTTTCATTTAAAGTAATAATGTGAGTGTACAGTATCAGCATGTCAATCCACATGTCAGGAACCTTTTCCTGCCCAGTATTATTTAAAGAAGCCAACAGTATGAACACAGATTCTGATTTACACACTACCCACGTGCACAGGGAGTGAAAACACAATGTTTCATAAATGATTTATTCACTAATTAAATTGCTCTTTTGAGCTGCTGTGAGAGGTAACAAGGAACAGACTTTCACTATTGTACAACTACACACTGACATGTAACATAGTAATTCAACATTAATTTAATATATGAAGGATATAACATGTGAAAGTCCTATTTCCCCCTTTCTTTAACTATATTCATTGATATTTTCTGTTTAAAGGAATGAAGAAGCAAAGAACATTTTTCAAATAAAATAGTTTCGACATGTTGGATATAGAGACCATTGATGTATTATTATTATTATTATTATTATTATTATTATTATTATTATTATTATTTAAAAAGAATAGTCTTTCTATAAAGTCTTATGAATTTATAATATTTGTATGTAATCTCAACCACTAGTTTTGGCTAGTCTTCATCAGCATGTATTGTAAATTTTGCACATGTAAGCAAATGTGATCATCATTATTTTTTTTAATAAAGGATATACCATCAATATCCTTCATAAAAGAGAATAATGCTAGAGTAATTGCAAAAAGTATTTTAGTTAAAGGTATACAATTAAGAAAATGGCCAACATATTTATTTCATCTAACAAAATGGCACATACTATTTACTCACAGGCTTAAATATCAAACCACTGTGATATTTTAGGGTCTATAAAGTTTCGTTTTGACCTTTCATTTTGCATTTATTTATTTTTTTCCATCTATGTTTACTATTTTTCTCTCCTGCTTTGTAACAGGTTCTGGTTCATATTCACTGCCAGGATGTGCAACCTCATAACTTCTGTTCATGTGCAAAATGGTGGCAAGTCAAATGCAGACGTCTGGATTTTGGTGAAGTGAGTTGCCTCCCAGGGACAGACACGAGAAGAGTATAAGCTCTTCAAAGGCACGTATGTCACTCGACCAGCATCAAAGCTGGCGGGGCTGAGTTTGTATACACGTTAGTTTGGCCAAGCCTGTGCCACGAGCACTCCACTGCTCACGGGGCTCCTGTTAGGCTTTTGGCAGCATATTTGTGTGTCTGCTACCACGGGGAGGTGTCGTCAGTAGTAGCTTAGAGTGTCTGTTGTGGGTGACTTATGTGGATTTGCCTATCTTACATTCTCTGGCCCCTGTAGCCATGGCAACACGGGCAGTCAGTAATGTCAAAACTGGAGAGAGACTAAGAATCATCCACGGAAATGGACACACAAGAGTTAATCCTGTGTGTGTGCATGTTTGTGTGTCCAAAGCTCACCCATTGAAATGGTACATGATGGGGTTAATCCCTGGTGCACGTGTGTGTGTGTGTGTGTGTGTGCACGTGCGCTTGTAATGGGGTGATGGAGAGGAGGTGGTGTTGGGAGGTATATCAGGATAAGCCTTGGGGGGCTTACACACACCGTCTCTTTTGCTCTCAGGCATAAGGCAGTCCTTATCTTCAACCACACACGCGCAAACACACACACGCACAACTGCCTAACCTTCACTTTACCAGACTCATGTCGTCACTGGCACTTACACATTCACACCTAAAGCCCCAAATCCATGTATAATACGTGATTAAAGCTGGGGCATGCAGTGGCTAAATAAACTCCCTGAAGTGCAGTGTGATGTTTTTTTTTTTTTTTTTGCTAAGCGTACACTTAAACTTCCAAGTGCAACTATTTTGATGCACCTTTGTCAAAGTTAGTAAAAGAAAAAGGAGGTCAAACTTGAACAGCATTGCTCCAGACATCAACAAAGACTGAAATGTTTTCTTTTCCCAGCTTTTTGCGTTCAGTTTTGTCTGGGGGTTTGATGATGGATCAGCCACAATATCAGAAAAACAAAACAAGAAAAAAGGTTATCAAGGAAAAACTTACCTTCCTCAGTTTCTAGTTGTTCTGACATTGCCATTTTGTCACCTACAAATTGACTTCCACAGCCACACACTGATCTGACACACAGACCGAGTCTCTGTTTTCATGCCTGTCCCTCTGTCTGATATCTCCCATGTTCAGACTGTCAGGCTCAGGGGCACGAGGAGGCGGGGGGAGACGCCTGCATGTACAGTATGTACAGTGTTTGTGTGTGTGAGCGTGCACCCTCGTGCACACGTGCAAACGTGTGCAACGTGCCACTTCTACTCACTAGTCAACAGGAAACTGAACGGCGCGTACATCTGCTAGAGTTCTGATAACAACCTTCCCAGATGCCCTCCCCTCAAGAACAGTCTTCAACACTGATCTGAGGACAGTCATATGTTGGTATGTGTGCAGAAAAAGGCCCAGGCTAAACTGATCCCAGCTTCATTCAACATGACAGCCAGTGTTTTATAGAGCATGACATCATATCAGTGTTGTTTCTTCCTTTTTCCTCCAAAACAGGCAAAAAAAAAACAACCCACTCCCTTTTCACAGATGGATTCACATTTCTTTCCCCAAGTGTAACACCAAAGCTACTGTTTCATAGCTTTTACTGCTCCGTAGTGTTAAAGTCAGACACACTGTAAACACATCAATATGACAGCTTGGCCCACTCCTTGATAAAGAAGCTAGAGACACATCTCTGGGGCTCTTTTCAGCGATCGCTGTCTGGCAGATTCTCTACGTTTGGCAGCTCAGGCTTCACTTTACTCTGTTATCGGATCAGATAGAGGGACAGAGATCTCTCTGTCTTAGTCAGCCCCAAGAGAACATCCAAAGGACAAGCTGTCATTTCTTGAAGGAATGAGCTTTAATGCAGCACTGACCAGCTTTAGCTCCAAGAAAGTCACACAGTTATTCACCAGGGCACTTACTTGAGTAGTTCCATTTCATGCTACTTTATACTCCATGACATTTATTTATCGCTGTCACGGAATCAGATGAACTGAAAGTTGAAATATCGCTGACATATAATGCTACATAAAAGAATTAAAATCATCTCCAGCCAACAACGACATCGTGATGCAAATGTTACCTCCGTGTGAATTTATGCAGTAGCCCTGTCTTCTACTGTATATCAAACTAGTCACACAAAACTACAGAGCCTATCACACTCAAATTTGCCATTTTGTTTGTTATCCCACATAATGAGGGCATAAACAAACCCACTACAGAGAATAAATCTGCTCATTTTAATGGTCCCAGTCAGTGGCTTGTGTTTATATAGTAAAGTCTTACATCTAAAATTACAAGTTTACACCCTGTCCAGCCAACCAATAATCTTGAAACTGATGTCTAACAGTTTCTACCATATTATTACTCATGTCTCTCTTTGAGCAGCATTTTAGACTCTTAGTGGGACATCAGTTGATAGAGTTTTCAAACATAAGAAAGTGAAAGACACTTGTTAACAGATAACAGGGGAAATGAAACAGTAGAAAAGTAAATAAGTACACTATCATAACTACTGATTTAAAAGTAGCCAATATCATTTTATTCATGTAGAATGTGATAAGTCAACTTTTTACTTTTTGTTATGTTTAATAATGATTTATTCTCTCATAACGTTTAGGCCAAGCTCCAATTTTTCCACGCATCATATAACTATTGGTGTTGGTCACCTCCATCTTGTGTCAAACATTGTAACTGGAGCATGAACTGTATGTATGTGTCGATATATGTATGTATGTATGCATGTAAGTAAATAACTTCGCAGAGCAGCTGTATTCATATACCTGAATGTTAGTTTAACGTGTATCTTCACAGTCAAAGTTTTTAACATTATTAATCCACTTTGACAAAAAACGAACTGCAAAGCTGGGAAAACACATCTTAATGTCAATTATTCTGAATTATCCCCCGAGATTTTAAAACGCAGATTTTCAGAATTCTTATTCACCATA
The DNA here is from genome assembly GCA_016785285.1 of Brachirus orientalis. Lineage (NCBI taxonomy): Eukaryota > Metazoa > Chordata > Actinopteri > Pleuronectiformes > Soleidae > Brachirus > Brachirus orientalis. Next base: position 2,531,533 of record JAFBJR010000446.1, read on the forward strand.
CAGGATACAATATGTTTGAAGATTGGTCAAGATTATTGTTAATCTACAGCATTATAGGTGAAAGTGAACTATCAGCAGGTCAGACAAATCTAGACGTCTGTAGGTAACCACAGACTAAGAGCTTTGGTTAAACACTAGTACTTTATCAAAACAGTTATTAAAATTAAGTTACACCAAAAATACTCATTGTCCTAGAAAACATCTTACTGGTAAATGTAAATTATATTAAATAGTCAGTATAAAGAAAGATCCATTGATTTGTGCAGTAGCCAAACAGGCATTTCTATACGTGGTTACTTTATCCATAGATAATTCATTGATTATTCAAGAAAACACTATTTTTATTTGGTCATAAAGGTTTTAACCCATTGTACACAATTATTTCATGATACATAATATTTTTGGCCCAGGAAAAAAGCTCTTCTTATGTCTCATGAGCTCATACATATACTTTTTAAAAATAATTTAAGTACACTTACTTGTAATCAAGTATTTTTTTTACATGGTTGTATATTCAAAATTTACTGAACTGAGCTGCTCAACCACCAGAAAGAAACCTTTGTAAGAGCAAATAAAAGCACAATTCACATAAGACAATAGTCAGGTTAGCTCTTATGTAAATGTACACTTGGAGTTTAACTGTATGTAAACAATGCTGTTAATATTATGTGGTCAGCCATCATTCATTTTTTGATTTACAGCCATGACTTCACCATGCCTCAAAAAAAGGAGGGGGTGGAGAGTTGGAAATTGAAGTGACCTACAATCAGAGGTTGTCCTTTGATAGCAGCGTCCTCTTGTGGTCACAGTGAGCTAGTGTGTTTGTTTTCATCCTGCCCTACAGATTTTTCTCACTCACTGGATGAAATCCCTGTGCAGGTTTTTCTCTGGCAGGTGAATACAGGCGCTCTGCAACAAGGGAACTTCAGCAGCCACTTTGTCACATGTAGTATAACAGGCCAGAGGCTGGAGGGATTGAAATAATACATACACTTGTGTATGTTATAATTCTTTAAGATCAGCATCATTGTCCAATATATTCAGTTTTTATTTGACCCTTGTGCACTTGTGTGTGTGTGTGTGTGCACTTGTACTGATTACCTCTTTAGGACCTTTTCTGGTATGAACCCTGACCTTGTCAGATCCAGTAGTTTTTATGGAGACCAAAACCTGGTCCTTATGAGGCACAACCTAATCTTAGGAACTAGTGTAGGGCTAAGATTTGAGGCTTAGGCACTAATTGGTTATGTTAAGGTTAGAGACAATGCTTTGTTAAGCTGTCCAAATGAATGGAAGTCAATGAGAGGAGCGCTGTGCGAACCAGTGTGTGTGTGTGTGTGTGTGTCTCTGCTGACAGCTGTGTGAGGGGAAATGACAGTGCCCTGATGCTGCGTTCTCTGTTCTATGGGAGCCATTTTGTCTGTCTCTGATCTCAGAGTCAGGTCTGCACCCCCCCCCAGCCCCCAGCCAATCACGTCACCGCTCAGCCTTGCAGAAAACATAAAAACACAGTCTGATCACTCTCTCACTCTCTGTCTCACCCACTCTCCCTCCCTCCTACTCCTCCTGTGCTCCTACAGAGCTCATCTCCCACTTGCCTCTCTTTTCTTGGCTTTTCAGCTCTCTGCCTATACCCCCCCCCCCCCCCCCCCCCCCCCCCCATCACCTCACTCTCCTGTTTTCTCTTCCTCCCCACCCTCCCCTTCCTCTCTTAATCCATATCTTTCCACAGTATCATCTCACTCTTCCCCTCCCTCACACCCTCCTCCTCGTCCTCCTCTTTAGGCTCTCTTGTTGTGCAACCTGTTTCTAAACAGCTCAGCCTTTGTGCGTTTTTGTCTGTTGCCATTTCAGCCAGAGCTGCAGTCTTTACTCATTTCCTTCCAATCAGGGACACCATGTGACTCTCTGCATGAGAGGGCACAGTCCCTTCCCCCTTTTCTCCTCCCTCCCTTCTCTCCCCCTCTTCCTCTCCTCCTCCCTCCCTTCCGTGGAGTCAGCCACCCAGAGAACATACGCTAGCAATCAGAGGAGTCAAAGAGAAAGAGGGAGTGAGGGGAGGGAGAAAGGGGAAGGAAGAACAGAGGTAAGAGTCAAGCAAGTGGGGCTGTAATGTAAGATCTGGTAAATGACTGACCACAAAGCAAAAAACATCTGTATCTTCAGAGAGCCTACTGTATAATAACTTCTTTTTGTTAATGTATCACAGCTCGGAGAGCACATCCTCACACACACTCGTGTTTATGTCATCCACATGGGGCACATGCTGCGAGCGTGTATGCATTCATGCACACAAACCCCCGAGCCCACACAAGAAGGGGGAGGATCCTTCTGTGTTGAACACGGCTTTGGAATGTAAACAAGAGAGAAGGAGAGAAGGAGAAAGGGAAAAAGGCTACAGAGAGACTGTCAATTTTCATAATTTCAATTATATTTTATTTTCCATCATTGTCAATCAGCGCAGCATCTGCTGACTCTCTGTGACATATTCTGAGTGTAGGGGGAGTAACGTTGGCAGTACATTTATGACATTGCTGTCGACTGTAGAGTCACGCTCTGGGTTCATTTCAAGTTGACATAAATGATCATTCCATATTTGGAGGCAGTATTTACACTGGTTGTAGTGTCCTCATCTTGCATATGTGTGTATTGTTTGAGGTCCGCAGACATTTTTAATCCACAGTAGGTCTTTGAGAATGTTGAAAACTTAGGTGAAGTTCTAGTTTTGCTAAATTTGTCTTGACATAGAAATCAGTGAGTGCAAAAGATCAAAAGAAGTTAATCTTCACGGCACCAAAGATGAGAAAAGCAACAAAAGACACCAGGGGGATAAAGGAGAGACTCCATAAAGCAGCGAAACTGAGGCGAAAAGAAAGAGGGAACACCAGCAAGAACAATATGAGAGCAAAAGTGGAGCGCACAACAGTGCGGTCATACGTCTTTTTTGGAAATTTCCATGACCACTTTCATTAAGTATGCAATCTGACCGCAAGATAGTTAAAGCCTGGTTCCAAACAAATGCTCCTGCCTCTGCTGTGCAGGCTTGTTTAACGGCTGAGGTGGCAGCATTTGCCTTCATAGCATGGGGAGCTGTGTGGAGATTGAAAACGCACTTGTGTGAACGCAGTCACATTTTACAAATTACATTTGCCTTTGCCATTGTGTGCTCTATATGATCTGTATGCATCCACAGACGTCTGGAGTGTCTAGAGTTTGTAATCACATTGATAGTATAATTTTTCTCCTCACATTTTAATCCCTGTACTTCAGTCCCATGTGACTCCATCTTACATATACAGTATCTGCAAGCTATGGCCATGATGAGTTGGCCTAGTCTTGTAAGTGAGTCAAAAAGTTTCTGCCTTCAAAATAATCTGTCAGTTCAACAATTTCCAAACCACAAAACATGGGAGCAGTTAGTGTCTCCATTTTTCTAATGATTAAAGCCAAGACTGGCATTGGAGGAAATCTGATCTTTAATGCGCGGTTGGCTAAATATCCGTATCCTCATCCCGGCTGTTTGAGGGTTGACCACAGCGCCCGCTGTGGCCTGGGACAGTGGAGAGAAGAGGAGGCCAGTCAGGGTGATACAGCAACACACACACAGTTTTCTGCAGCTATCCTTTTAAAGAGTCTGCATTGACCTCCATGCATTTGGACAGCCTAACCCTAACTTTATCCTTAAACAGTTAATGCCTAACCCTGACCCTAACCTAACTACAATGCATACCCTAGCCCTAAACCTAACCAGTTCCTAAGAAATGAGGTTCTGCCTCATTAGGAGCAGGTTTTGGTCTCCGTGGTCCTGACAAGGTCAGTGTTTTTGCCAGAAAAGGTCCCAAAGAGGTAACAAATACTAGTACACATAAACACACACACACTGCCATTGTCATGATTCTGAATGCATTTTTCAGATATAGGGTTCAATTTTATGTTCTCCTTAGGAGTGCAACATAAATCGCTGTAACACTTAATATATTGGCTAAAGTGCAGCGCTGATTCCTCTTTTTCTTTCATACTCTATCTGATTAAAGTCAGTTAAATGAGAAGAATTATCCATTTGCTGTCAGGCGCTCAGCACCCAAACACAATTGGCTGGGGACTGCAGGGAGTTCCTCAGCCTTCACAGAAGTCGCACACCACTCAATATGGGGGTCTAATATGACGGATATTATTCCCCGCAGGTTGCTCTATGTGGTTTGCTGCCAGAAGTCCTGCAGCTGTTTCTCAGCTTTAACCAGTTTTATTAAAAATATGATGACAAGCAAAACTCCGACCCTGAAGTTTGTTTTGTCATCATGTTGTCGATTTGCTTTTAGTGAGGTGAGAGATGAAGTCAGGCTGTCTTGTCTGACAGCTCTTCCTCCTACTAAAAACAGCAACGGGTCAAAACAGGGTAGAAACAAAAGGGGAAGTAGATATGTGATTAAAAAAAACAAACAAACAAACAAACAGTGATGCAAATAAATAACGTGAGAAATATGTCTCTGCCCCTCTACTTCTCAGGTGTGCACTCACTGACCTGTGTCCAGCAAACCAACCCAAAAGGACTCCTGGGTAAGAGGACGAAAACTATCCAAAAGGATGATTACACATGTGTGCCATGCTCGAAGAGAATAATTTTGTCTATACTGAGGCTTAAGCTCATGTCAGTCAGTCAAATGCAGCAATGATGTACTTCCACTGTACAATATCGGTAACAAAAACTACATGAATAAGAAGTATCATCAAGCTTGCATCATGAATGACACCCTCCTGAGTAAGCTGTTAAACATCAAACATTCCTTAACAACTCCTTTGTGGGAAAAAGTGCAAATCAATCATGCAAGCTTTTGATCAGATCAAGTGATCTTTGCCCTTTAAATGTCACACTCTGATCCTGTTTCTTTTTTTACTCTCTTTGCAAGAGAGGAGAGTCAGATGTTCACAGGACTGTGGGACTGAGAGTGTAACATCCTTAAAAGTCTGTCGACTACCAATTAACATCAACAGAAGCAACAAGAACAAAAACAAAAAGTGGTGGAGGAAGAAGAGAAGTGGCATTAGTGGTGCCATAGCAACAACTTCATGCACAGATGCCTGCACCACCAGCGAAGACCTTTTCTTCCTCCTCAAACTAAACAAACTGTTGTACAGTAACTGTAAATAATGACGGGAGAATGAAACAAGACTACATGTTGATCCATCTATTCTAGTATTTTCTTTGCTCTCCGTCCTCTCAGCCATCACAGAGGGCAACCTCCCATGAGCCTTTGCAAACAGAACCCCAGGGCCCTGGGGCACCTCTCTGCCCTAGTCACGCCACAGCAGCGCCTGCACTCACTAACCAAAATCCAACAACATCAACAATGACAAGAAAAAGTCAGTGACTGGCAACAGCAGCAGCAGCGGCAGCAGTGGGGCTGTTGTTCACGGCAACCATCACCACGTCAGCTACTTACCGGGACACGCGCAGCCGCCCACAGACATCTTCTCACATGTCTGGTGTGAATCCGATCAGAATGATGGTGGTGGTGGCTCTGTTATCCCTGCTCTCTTCCTCTCCTCTCCTCTCTCCTCTTTCTCACCAGTCACTGCTGCCGCCACTGAGGCTGCTCACATGAGCGTCTGTTATCCCCACAGTTCACACACACACGCAGACGTGCACGCACACACCACCAGGGAGCAAAGAGAGAAGGAGGGAGGGAGGGAGTAGAGAGTGGTGACGAGGGAGAAAAAGAGGAACAAGAGGTTAAAAAAAGAGCACACAAAAGGATCAGATTCTCTCAGTTGTACTGTAGCTATACACTGTGAATCACACCGTCTGCCTGTTTGCGTGTGTGTGTGCGTGCACGTGCCTGAGTGTGTGTTGCAGAGTGAGGAGAATTCTGCTCCTGCCTCTGCTCTACCCTCACCCTCATCAGTCCTGCAAATTACAACTCAGGTGGGAGGAGAGAGGGAGAAAGAGAGGAAAAGGAAGGAAGGGAATGAGAGGCTGAGCGCTTGAGAGAAAGAGGGACAGAGAGTGTCCTAAAGTGAGCAAGTGTGGGAGGGAGGGAGGGAGGGAGAGAGAAAGAGAGAGTGGACTGTCAGAGTGACCTGAGAGGCAGATTTGAGGGAACAACAACCATGCGATGTGGGTCCTTTCCCCCCCCCCCAAAATATATAAGAACTGTTTTTCTACCACGACACACACACGCACACACACACACAGGTTTAAATGATCTTCAGGAAAACTGGCTTTGTGTGAGTGTGTGTCTGAGCGGCTTGTTACCATCCAGTGAAGGTCTGCTATATGGCAGGGGAGAGCAGGGGGGAGGAAAAAAAAAAGGGGGGGGGCAATGGATGTGCCTTGGCTCTCTCTCTCTCTCTCTCTCTCCATCGTCTCCTTTTCTCGCCCAGTCATTCTCTCGCTCCGTTAGTCTTTCTGTCTGCAATATGTCACACTGTGTTGCTCTCTCGCTTCACTCATCTTCCTGTCTACTCAGCCATTTATCTCTCCTGCTCTCCCCTGTCCTCCCCTCCTCTTCCTCTTCCCTTATTACCCTTTCTTCCGTTCTACCTTTCCCTCCCACTGTCTCCATCTCACTCTGATCTTTCCTCCATCACTCTGTCATTTGTCTTTCCATCTTAGATGCACAATTTTCCGTGTGTGTGGCTGAGGGAGAATTGTTAGGCCTTGCTTGTAAAATGACACCTGATGGATGTGCAGCGATATTTTATAACAATTACTATGAAAAGAACAAAATCGACTGTGAACTGGTCCGACTAACACCTATTTATTTCTTTGACACATTGCTACATTGTTGACTGGTGTGACACCAGATCACGATTGTGTTGGGTTCATGCCCAAGCCCGAATCATGGTCACCCCTAACACCATCCAAATCCTGCTTGACACCCAACCTCTACCTCAATCACTGTATTTCCATCCTTAGTACCACCATTATAATTGCATATGCATAACCATAGTACTTCTTTTATTGTATGTGTACAGTAGCAAATCATTACAAACAGCTGAAAAAAACTGAACAGCTGAAACTGTGGTTAAAGGGAAACCATACATGTGACCATCTCTGAAATTATTATCACTTAAATTATTAAGGTGATTATGTGCAGTATCACCAGAATGCAATAATTCAAGGGGACAGGTGCAGTTGAGCAGTGTGCAATAATATCACAATGCAACAGAGCACTTGATATTTTTTATAACTTATGCAATAATTGACCTGTATTTATGCTTTAAACACCTTCTTATTATCCAATGTTACTGGCACAGTTGTTGTTTGTTTTTTTCTTTGTACTCTGGATAATAACCCTCACCTTTCCTCTGTATGTAACTGTTGTATTTTGTTGATCTTTAGTGTCCCTTTGCTTTTGCTCATCTGATTGTATCAACCTGCTAAGGGACTACAGGAGGTAATTTGCCTCAGGCAACAACCTAGCATATTTACACTCTAATCTTTATTTATATGCATTGTCCTTTTCCTTAAATAAATATATATATATATAAAATAAATAAAAATTAGAAAAAGCATCAAATGCATGTCTACCCATCCTGAACAAAGCAACAAGTAAAAATTCCAGTGTGTAAGAATAAATGACATCTAATGGTGAGACTGCAGGTGCGGACTCCCCAAGTACATTGCTAAACTACTGGGGCCTTGTGCCTCACAATACATGTTCTGGCTGGCTTATCCATTCAGGCTGCTGTAGAAACAAGGAGGTGCACCAATGGGGGCCTCAGTAAGGCTTTTGCCTAAAGCACAAATAAAATGCTTACTGTAAGTTTATAAAAACAAACCATTTTTGAGGGCTGCGGGGCTGCTGGTGCCAATCCCAGCTGACATAGGGCAGAAGGCGGGGTAGGCTATTGCAGGGCCACCACTGAGACAAACAACCATTCACTCTCACACTGACACAACTGTGGGCAATTTAGAGTCTCCAATCTTCTGTATGTCTTTAGACTATTGGAGGTAGTCAGAGAACCCGGAGGAAAACCCACAAGCACATGGGGAGAACATCTATACAGAAAAGCCCTTGTTTTTTTTCACCGGTTTGCAAACCTGGGTCTTTTTTGTGCAAGGCAATGGGGCTAACCACTAAACCACATATGGCCACAACAATTTTTATTTCAAACAATATTCAGTTTCTACCTAAAAAAAAGGTTGCCCCCCCCCAAAAAAAGGTTGCACACTAGACCTTAAAAAGTTTTCTGAGGATAGCTGTTCCTTACCTAAACCAAGGATGTCGCATCATGCACAGATTTTAAAGCCAACTGAGGCAAACTGATTTGTGAATTTGTTTGATTTGACTTGCACTTATTACTTTGAAAATTCATGTCAGACCCACCCACACAAACGAGTGTCAATCCAGACGTGAAAAATATGAAGTCAAAATATACATTTTGACATAAAATGAACCATGGACAGTGGGACTGAGTGCCATGGGTCATTTGGAAAGGAAACTACTAGAAGATAGATACATTATTGACAGCTTTATCTCCCCCTCCAGATGGGCTGTGTGGCAAATCTCAGGAGTTGTGGAATGATTAATGGAACAGTTTGACATTTTTGGAAATGCACATTTTACTTTTCTGTGTGACCCTTGTGTTTTTACACTAAATAAGCTATACAGAACTGCCAGCTTACAGGTAGTTCACCTTATGCAGATGGACATCAAATGGTCTATAAGAATCCTCCACAGAAAAGTCCCAGAAGTTGGTCACTGCCACTGTTTTAATCAACACAGATATACATTCTGCTATTTTTTTTTTTTACAAAGGTCATAACCTCTACTGGGCCTACCGTTTCCATCAACACCAACAAACAGTGCACATACTCAATGCACTATATTAGAGTGCGCACATGGCTGAGACAGCTGTGTGAACAAATATAACCACTGAACACTGTTTCCCTCCAAAAATGACGCCGCAGAGTTGTGTTAAATCAGGTTCCAGGTCCTCATAACATTCAAAGTCTGCATAGATCGCCTCCCCCACATATTTCTACTTCCTTTTTTTTTTTTAAAAGACACTTGCTCTTTGTCTCCCTCCCTCTCTTCCTCACCCTCTGTCTCATTAGGCAGTATCTCATTTTGAGGAGGAGAGTGTTAAGCCAATCAGAGAGGGGAAGAAAGAGCAGAGGAAGGAGGGAGAGAAAAAGGAGAGAAAGGTTTGCAGGAGGAAGAGGGCAGAAATGGAGGGAGGGAGAGAGAGAGAGAGATGGGAAGGGAGCGCGATGGATGGACGGACGGATGGATGGAGGGAGGGAGGGAGGGAGGGAGGGACAAAGAATAAATAGCTCTGGTGCACTCGTCCCCCATAACCCCGGGAGGGCACTGTCGCCATGGCAATGTGGCAGAAAAAGGATAGCATAAGCATGATGAGCTCCTACACACATACACACACACACAAACTTAGACATGAAAACTGTAATTCACACATACTGAATGTGTCCATATTAACAGTTTCATGAAGGCAGTTTTGACAAGTTCATACTTTCAGACGTGAGCACAAAGCGATGTCTTACACCTCACCATAATTATTTATTTACAAGCGCACATACACACACACATGCACACACACACACACACACGCACACACACACACGCACACAGTGTGTGCCAGTTAGCAGAAGCCCACATAAAACAGACACAAAGAAAGAAGTGGAGGAAGATTAAAGTAAAAGACCGAAAATATCACACAAAACAAGACAAGACAAGAAAAAGTGATGCTAGAAAATGACACATTTTGAGGCTGCTGTGCCACAGCACAGTAAACTGCTCAATTAAAATGAATGTTCCTCTAAAATGTTCAGTCAGTCCCTTCTTTCTACTTCCCTTTGATCTTTGCATTTTTCTGTAAAACTGGTTTCCACACCTGCTCTAATTGTGGTTTGTATTATGGCAAAGTTACAAGCTATGAATACAAAACAAACCAATTATCAACCCATAAAGTTGTCAAAACAAATGTGTTATGCGAGTTATGCATCTGGCACATATTTTTACACGCAAGTGCTCATGTACAACCCTGCATGTGCTGGTTTGGTCTCTACTAACTCCAAATGGCAGTGTCTGCAGATTTTACAGTTTAATGCTCCACTAAGTTCACCAGTTTGCCACTAACTTAGTTTGTCTACTGCACAGGTAATGCACTGTGGGCTTCCATGTCAGGAATTTTGACCTGATGGTTGCATTAAAATGAAGAGTAAAGTGAAAGAATAGAAATGTTTGTCCCAGATTTGAGTGATAATTTCAATAAACGGTTCACCACAAATGAGAAGCGTGTGACGGCACTACCGGGGGAAAAAAAAATAGAGCATCAGAGAATACAACCTCTTGGGAACATGAATGTCTGAATTATATTTCATTATAATTCCCTTCGTGGTTGTTGAAATATTTCTGTGTGGACCAAAGCGGTTGTCTGACCACACAGCCAGCAGCAATCCTGCAAGCTGGGTTCCTCAGTGAAGGAAAGCTGCTGTTCTCGGGCAGACAGCTCTCTGTGAACTCTTATGTAAGGAAGAATCTGCATCCTGTTTCTCTCAGCTGCATTATTGATGTGGGCTTCTGTTACCACGCTGAGTGTGCTTGTGAACATCTACACCTGTAAGTCACTACCTTCTGCTGGATATTCTCTCACCTCCACTGTTCTGTGCGGTCTCCTCCAGCTGATGACTCCTCACTTTCTCTGCTCCATTTTCCTCTTGTTCATGCAGGCTTTCATTTCTCACTAACAGATGTTGTCTGCACCATGTGGGAGGGCATTCCTCATCTCTGCTGTAGAAAAAAAAAAAAAAAAAAAAAAGAGGAAAAAAAGAAGACGACATATTTGTAAAGTAAAGACAACTCACTCCCTCATGTGTAAACTCCAGTGTGTCCTGCTTTCCCCTGAGGAGAGGGCGTCAAGTTTAAGATCAAAATGCTTTTGTAGCACACTGGAAAGGTCAAAAAAGGGCACACAACCACACACACATCCTATGCAAGACTTTGTATGTCTGAGCAGCAGCCATGGTGATGGGAAGACACAGAAACATGCTCAGAAAACACACATAATGAAAATAAAAGGACAGTACATCTGACTCCTCACGGCTTCTTTAAAAATTAAAACATGGCAAAAGAGCACCATGGGAGTCATCCTGCAGGTTAAGAGTGAGGAAAGGGTGAGAGGCAGAGGGAGAAAAGGGAGAGACACATGAAAGGAAAGCAGTACAGGATGAATCCTACCACTTCCAAAAAAATAAAACAGAATGAGAGTAAAGTCTGTCTCTCTGTGGAGCTTTGAAGAACAGAGTGAAGGAATATTACACTTCCTGACAAAAACAGTGGCTTAAGCAGAAGAAGAGGAACCATGGATGGAGAGTGGGTTAAGTGTGTGTCTTCTTGTATTTGTTTCCTCTTTAGGACTTTTTCCCGGCATAAGAAACTGGTCTTATTAGGACCAGTAGTCCCCATGGAGACCAAAACCTGGTCCTAATGAGGCAGAACCTAACTTCTGAGGAATTGGTTAAGGTTAGGGCTAAGATCTGAATTGTGGTTTGGGTTAGGCATTAGCTGGTTATTGTCCTTAGCTGGTTATTGGGTGTTCATGTATGAGTATCTTTGTGAGGACCAAAGAACCTATAAACTATAGGGTGTGAGGACATCTTGGCTGGTCCTCATGTTAAAAGGATTTTTTTGAAACATCAAGACTTGGTTTAAGTCTAAAGGGTTGGAATTAGGCATTTAGTTGTGATGGTTAAGGTTAATGTTAGGGGCTAAGGAATGCAGTAAGTCTATGAGCGTCCTCACTAGGAATGCTGTGCAAATGTGTGTGTGTGGCAGGGGTTGAAAGATAGCAGTCGGAGCGAGTAAGATAAAAATGTAAAAAGAAAGGTGACAAAAATGTAAACAAATCAAGGTCACAGTAAGTAGCTTGTGACCATGTGGACTAAAAATAAAGCTCAGAAATGTGGTGGTACCTTGTCTGTCAATCAGTGCACATATTTATTTCCCTTTCTTATAATCTAGTTCAGCCACTGACTCCATGTGCCAACATGACATTCCGCAGAAAGGTCAGCTCCTCGCTGGTATGCATGAGATAGCAGGTCAGACACGTCTTCAGATTACGCCAAACAAATTCTCGATTCATTTTATTCATGTACGAATATCTGATTGGCATCCACTGAGAATTGGAGGCTTGCATGGAGCAATCAGCTCACTGGGAATTAACCCATTCACAACTTCACAGGTCTGAGAGAAGAGAGTGAGTATAGAAGGTAATTGATATATCACCATCTAGTGGAGAAAGTAAATAAGTGCAGATATACAGTATCTTTACAGAATGTTTCCCCACAGGAGGAATTTCAACTCTAAAAATATACTGAGTTTGTCATCAGTCACTATTTGCATACAAGACTTCCTCACACACTCGACAACCCAGTGCTCTGCAAATTTAGTGCAGAAAACAGATATAAATAACAGGTAATTAAAATCGACTCAGGGTTAAGACACTGCGTAAGTGTAAAAAAAATAAACTGCAGCAAAGATTAACTACCTGATTTAAAAGCCCTTTCAAATAAATTAAGATAATAATAAATTATTGCAAGTTTTAGAGACACGTGGCCAATTTTACACATATTATATCCTCATTATATGAGGCTATGTTAAACATGGTGGCCATGATGTTGTCAAGGTTTGTTTTGGAGAATTAACATTTATACAAGGAAATTAGTGGAAATGTAAGCATGCAAATTCCAGTAACTGAAAATCTCAAAAAATATGCTGCTGAGCTGCATTATGGCAAATGCAAAATCTATAGTTTAGACTTTTAACCTACATACAATATATCAGACCCTCACAGTTAGGATCTCACTCTTTCTAAATTAAAAGTGCAGAGGACCGGGCTCAACCATGTGTGGTGGATTTAAATCTGTCTTAGTGAATTTCATAGAAAAAATGTTATCCCTGTTATAGGACACAGCACAACTGTCCAGGTGAACAAACTCCACTACCTCTTAGTGAATGACACTAAATAGTGGGCGTTCTATTCTTTTGTTTGTTTCATTCCTGTAAAAACTGAAGTATACTATGTTATTTGTAAGCTTAAAAAGGTGCTGGAAGTAGATTTTGTTGCATTTATGCAGCCAGACCAGCTGTTTCCTGAGAGAGAAAGAATTATCATCACTCAAAAAGGAGAATTTGAATGAATATCGATCTTAATATGAAAGGACTGATGTATCATCACTAGCAACTGTCAAGTACGGGGTGCTCCAAGGGTGAGTTATGGGGCAAATGTTATTCTGTTTACAGTACATATACTCCATGTAGGAAATATACGCAAACATGGTGTTTCTTTCCAGTGTTATGCTGATGACATGAAGCTGCACCTTTCCATTAAATCCACTGTAGATTAAAAAAAACAAACAAACAAAAAAAAAAAACTCAAATGAAATTTGTGTAAGACAGATGTTTTTGTCCTTGGCACCAACAGCACAAACAGTTCATTACTGTGATCTAGTGGAGACCCGTATACACACATCGAGCCTCTTGCAAGAAATTATGTCGGTCTGATCAGCAAGTCATAAAATTGATGGACTTGTTGTTAATCAACTCGGGAACATTGTCAGAATTTGCAAATATTATGTTTTAAAGAGAGTGTGCTTTTTTTTTTTTTACTGTAACTGTAGTTAATATGTCTAAGTAAAAAGTGGGACAGACAGACAGCAGTCAGTACAGGACTCCAGCTGCCAGTTGATTTTAAGATTCTTCAAATTACTCATAAAGCACTAAATGGTCTGACTACATAGTATACTTTTATCCCAGCATAATCCTGTTCATATCCCAAGATCCTCTGACAGAGGCTTTTTAATTGTCCCAGATTCTCTGCTGAAAAGAAATGATGACAAAGCTTTTGAAGTTAAGAGACTCTGGAACTCTATGCCAGACAAAATATGACAGGAAAATTCAGTAGCTTCTATTAAATCAAAACTCCAGATTTTACCAAAACTCTATCTGTCATCATTGGTTATGCTCATGTTTTAGTGTTATTTTATTACTTTGCAATTTTGTTTTGAGAAGTGCTTTATAATTTATTATGATGTGATATATGGTGTCATTTGGCTGAACAGAACTTCTCTGACCAGACTCATCTCTCAAAGACAAACTCTTCAACTCCCACAGAATCGATTTACTTTGGAACAACTCAAGTATCGCTGCACAACTGAAAAGGGAGTCATTTTTTGTGTATGGCAGTAGACGGTGAGAGTGAAAACACTTGGCTGCTGTACTGAATATGTAAATGTAATCCACCATCCGAAGATCATCATATAATTTTTCCGTGGATCATGAAGTCTGTCGCTGCTGTGGGCCTTCATCAGCCAGAGAGAGGGAAACGCAAACAGTGGTTTGGACAGCTGTATTTATGATTCAGAAGCTTAGAATAATTATTCACCACATATCAGGTACCACAGTGTGGAACTGCACAGGGTGGAGTGTGGGGGGGGGGGGGGGGGGGGAAAAGAAATAAAGATTTATCATGAATCAGCCCTGGTTCTGATTCATGTGCCTGCAAAGTCATGCAGGGTTTCAGCAAAACAGTAAGTCATGAGAACTCAACCAATAAATGCATTCAAATGTGTTCCCTCACAGTGATCTAGAGCACAGTGCAAATGCTTTCTGAGGCCAGACTGAGCACATTTAAAATTATGGGAAGACTTCAAACTGGGCCTTTGTGAGCTCCAATGAAGAGCCTCACACTGTTGTTAGGTCCTCACAGTGAAGCAGTGGGTCTGCACGTTTAACACAAATGTCACATCAATATTTCAACATCTGAATGGGAGCTGGGCAATAATCCAATAACAATATACTGTATATTACAATATAATTTGCTTGAATATAGTATATGTGACACCTACTGCACGCCTGTCCGTCCTGGAAGAGGGATCCCTCCTCTGTGGCTCTTCCTGAGGTTTCTCCCATTTTTTCCCCTTAAAAGGTTTTTTTTGTGGCGTTTTTCCTCACTCAATGTGAGGGTCTAAGGATAGAGGGTGTCACATGCTGTACAGACTGTAAAGCCCTTCGAGGCAAATTGTGTTTGTGATGCTGGGCTATATACATAAAATTGACTTGACTTAAAGGTTAAATTGTGTGTTAAATGTTTCTTCTTAATAAGTATACTGTTTTCTACCTATAAAGATGTTTAAAACCACAATCAATGCTTTTTAACTTTTACTCAAGAGCAAAAAATTGATCTTATTTGGCTGAAAACTATTGAAAACAGGTGAACAATTGAAAAAGGTTCCTATGGCCACGTTGTAAACTGAATGACACAAAACCCATCTCTTAACTAAACAGTAAATGCATAAAACGGGTCTTTCAAAAACAAGTTTGTCAAATAAACTTTTGTATAAAAGTCTTTGCACACTTGGCAACAGTTATCGTGTTTCTGAGAACACAAACATGCAAACTTCATAACTGCGTAAGAGACCAATTCATTTGATGACAGCTGGCCAACGTTGATCATTTCAAAGTCAGCAGGACTGATTAATTGTTCCACTGCTGATGTGAACATGCAGATGCTTTTCATTTGAAATGCTGATGAGGCGGCAGACCATGCAGTCTTTGCTTGGTTTTATGACACCACTTCAGGGAGAGACTACACTGATGCCACTCACTGCTAAGCAGAGGATACTAATGATGCTGATGCAGAGGTGAACTGATGTTTTCACGACACTTGGAGCAGTCATAAACCATGAAGATAATGAAGCACCTGGGAGTATTTAACAGCTTTACAGGGCGCAATTTCCCATTTCAAGATAACTCCCAGTTACATTGTTGGTTCTGTGTCTATTAAAGCCAGCTATCATGAGGGGGAAGAAACTCATTCAAAACAAAATCGTTAACCTGATAATGTTTACTGAGCAGAGCAGCTGTCTAATATCACCGCTATTCTCCCCCGTCTTGATGAACTGTAAAAAAACAGAGCACATCATTTTTGTTTTACTAATGCCTTCTTTGAAGCCTTTTTTAAAATACCTTTGACATGGTTACATTCCACTTGCACAATAAAAGCTAAAGTGACAATCATTGACTGGAGATAATATTGCATTTAAACTGTGGGTATTACTTTTGAAAAACAAATATAAAAAAGGTTTAAAAAAGAATTTTTTTACATATGTATATGAACCTAAAAACAGTTTTTAATTAATCGACCCAAAACAGCATTAACTTTGATTCCTTACTTTCATGACATGTACAAAACGTGCCCACTTCTCATGTATTACTTACAGTAGATTAGAATTACAGTTGCTTTACATTTCACAACAAATGTTTGATTCTACAGCTCAGTGGGAAACCAAATGCCTTCTCTTGCAGGCCTGGCAATCAATTTACCACAGCAAATATTTCTTTCCTTAAGGACAAGTCAAGTTTTTCGTAATTTTTCCATCAGCCCACATGGAGGACACCTTTAAAAATTAAAAAAAAAATAAATAATCTAATTCATTTAAAAAATATTACTTTAAGGTTCAATTTTGTGATTCCTGTTTCAAGGGACTCTATTCGTGATGGCCCAGCATTTCACTTTATTTTGCAGCATTTTGCCTTATTTTCTAACACAGTAGGCAGTGCCAACACAATGCCTTTATTATTAGAAGGGGTGGAAATTGCATACGATTATTTATATATAAGTCACAATATTACCACTATATTGCAAACTACTGAATATTTGCTAAATCATATTGCAATATAGTCACACAACGGCTCTAGTGAGTGAGTACTTGGCGTCATCTAGTGGACTGAAACCTCAATTGATTTTTTTTAAAATGCTAATCCAGTTTTTTTTTTTTTTTTGCAATGCTAAAAAAAAAAAACTTGGTGTCTCAAAAGTGATATATCACTAGCAAAATAGTGATCTCTCACTGTATCGATTTTACCCCCCCACCCCTATTTATTAGTCCCACCATGGGGAAATTTATCATGTTACAGCACCACAGACAGGAAAGGAGAAAGGTCACATAGATTAGAGCATGCCTTACAAACACCATGAAGTATAAAAAATTATATAGAATATTAAATAGTAGAAATTAATTAATTAAATTAATTAAAAAAAAACATATAGTAATAGTGTTAAACTTGAATATTTACTACATGGAGAGAGTGATCAGTGTGATCGAACTGTTCATGTTAATGGATATAAATGTAGCAGTAAAGAAAAAAAACTATTCATTGCATGTCACACTTAATGTGTGCATTAATTCTCAAAATATGAGTTTAATGAGGAAAAGAAAACCACAAGTATCGATATTTATCGTATTGCAACTAGAATCAAAATAAGTCTAAATCAGCATCAATGCATTGTATTGCAACTTGTGTTTTACTTTCATAATGACTTTTTTCCCCCCCCTTTAATTAAAGCCAGAATTCTCACCTTTCCCCGAATGAGATTTAAGTAAAAATTGACTTTCATCTCAGAATCCTGGCTTTTCTTTTTTTCCCCTTTCATGTCCTATCAAAAATACTTTGTAAACCCCAGGGAGAGGTTAGGCAAAGGAAACGAAATTTTATTTTGTCATCTGTTAAAGTACATCATGGAAAATTCGACTAAATGAACATTGACAACGTATAGCGTTAAATAGAAAGGTAAACGTTAGTGACACTTGTGCCTGACCTGGGATCAGATACCCGCTCCACTCTTCGCTCTCGCTCGTGGACCTGGCGGTTACGGACGGATCTCAGATCGGTGTTCTCCGCGTGCTTCCAGTCGGTGACCACGTGTCTCTGTCCGGCCTGCCAGCGGGACCATGTGGTGCAGCAAGATGGAGGCGCAGTGGAGGGGGAAAGATGTGGATTTAAAAGCAGACAGCAACGACTTTGTGACCGTCAACACTCCCAACAAGGTACCGGTTTCATGTCTTTAGCCGGTTCGGCATCAGAATAATCGCCTGCGGACGGGTTCCATCGCTAGTACGTGTCTCGTCAGCGCGTGCGAAGGCCACATGTGCGCCGGCGACACGTGGCTGAAACGGACTGGTACTACTGGGTGAACAGGGAAAAGAGGCTTTTAACCCGCCGTTTAAACCGTGTCAAGACAAAAAAAACATGTTAATGTTAGGTTTGATCGTGTTTAACATCTTCATTATTAAGAATAGTATGTAACGTGTATGATAAAGCTAACGTGGAGAACAGGAAGTGTGCCATATTTAGACGAGGCTGTTTCCTCAGCTCAGCCAGTCGTATGTCCTGCTGCTGTGAGTAATGTTGTAAGGAATGTAACTCTGTCCTCCCCACAAGTGGCAGAATGACATTCATTCAAGCAAACAACAAATTATTTTATTTTATTTTTATTTAACTTAACACGAGTCCACCTGTGTCTTCCGTTTCCAGCCAAGTGTGAACATGTTCACAGATGGACAGCGTGTTGTGTCAGTGGGTAAGGTCCCACGCGTTCCACTGTCTGTTCCCACACACCCGTGACTTGCCCTGAACGGATCACGGATCGCACAGCGGTCATTTTGACAAAGCACAGGTGTCAGTAATCAGATGAATGATGACCTAGTTCCAAATTTTCGTTCTTGACTCAATATATTGATGATCTAATGCAGTAAATATTATAGAGCTTTAATGAATCTTGAAGCTATACTAAAAAAAATCAACCAGAATAAAACCACGTTTGTGATATTTGTTACAAATTAGATATTTTACCTAAATCATTCAGCCCTACAGTCATCGGTAACACCTGAGCATAATATAACGTTTGTGTAACAACCAAATATTACTTTGAATATGTAAACCACACACTCCCATGAAATATATGTTTGATAAATGAATCATAACTGAATTTTATGTACATTTCATTTAATAAGTCTTAAATAAAAGGTCAGTTAATTTATTTTCCAAGCCCAAAAGTTTCCCGTTGACTCATCTGTGGGCCCTGACCTAGTCACTAGTTCATGGATCTATACACAACGGTGACGAGTAGTGGATTCATTGATAAGTCATGTGCCAGAATATTAATCAGCAGCTTCTTATCCTTTCTTTTTAATTAGGATTTTTTTTAATCAATCCAAGCCAACAAATTAATGTAATAATGAACTATTTGGCACTTAATGTAGTTACAAAGTGCTTTGTTTTATGAAATAATAGTTTCCCAAGTTAGTTTGCAGTGCTCTTGTCCAAAATGTAATATGTACTGAAAATATCACCACCAGACACAAACTATGATGCAAAAATTGTTGAAGAAAACCCCTCCAGTTCCAGTTTTTCCAATGATTTCTTTTCCCCAGTGAAAGTAAATTAAATATCTTTGTCAGGATAAACCTTAAGACTTTACTGTCTTCAGCCATGTCATTGATTGAATTAATAAAAAACTCAGATAGATTAACCTATAAAGAAAAAAAAAAAAGATGTGGTACAGTTTTATGCTATTGTCATTTGTTAACTGTCATTTTAATATACATACATTGATTAAACCTCACTGCTTTTTCATGGCTGCATTCAAAGCACTGTCAGTGTAGACAGCGCTTCCTGTTGATGCTGAGAAAGTTCATTTTCTGCCTCATTGCATCCTGTGCCTCAGTTTCAGGTCCTGCGCACAGGAACAGGTGGATTTTAAAATTGTGTGCATGTGTGCACACCTGTTGTACACAGCCTAGGCTTCATATAGTTTTTCTGTGTGTGTGTGTGTCTCTGCAGCCAGTCCTGAGTAGAGGTGATGTTGAAGGTGTGGACATGGACTCTCAGTCCTGCACAGATCACTCCATCCTGTCCATCTTTGATGATCCCACAGTCGCACCAGAGGTCAGTGTTAAAGGAAAATTGTGGGATTTTTCAACCTGGGTCCTATGTTCATGCCCTACAGCTGACTATTGAAGATGACTATGACCTGGATGACTGTTGCACGAAAATAGATAAATATTTAATTCATTAATTTATTAAGTCTGGGCATAGACGTCCCTTCAGGTATATACTACATAGATTGAACTAATCACAAAATAAATGGTCTACATTTTGGTTTAATTGTAGCAGCTACAGTGAATCATTCTACACCTTCATTTTCTTCTGTTGGTCTAACAAGAGAAAAGTTCTGAAAATAAAGATGTGATTTTATTATAAAATACAGTGCCATTTCAATGCAGTTGAAATGGCACTGTTTTCGAACTCCAAAATGTTAATAGTACTGTTTAAGTATCGGATAGATGAGTGGTATTGCTAAAAGTAGTAGTACCATTAAAATCTTAATGATACCCATCCCTAATTGTTAGGAGCATCTCCCCAAATTTGTACATAAGGTGTATGTGTGTGTTTTTTTTCCAGGGTAAGAGTGGAGTGGAGGAGGAGAATGAGTCCTTGCTGTCGGCTTTGACTGAGATGCTGGACAGTGTGGAGGACGAAGATGGGACCCTGTCGCCTTTTGATGTTCTGCCAGACACCAAACTCCTCACCAGCACAGGGAGTGGGGACATTTCAGTGGTGTGTACATAAACTGCAGTGCATAAAACATTTAAATATAAACAAATGTCCATTAGATTCAAACCCTTGTCAAATAAGTTCACACTGCAGATTAAAGCAACTCCACACATCTCTCTGTGTTACTCAGTATAGCAAACATTGCACTAGTAAAGCAAGACAGCTGGTTGGACTGTGAATGAAAACAAATTCATTCTACTGCCAAATAAACCCAATCATTCAGCAGTTTGATGCGAAGAAAGTCACAAAATCACTAAGAACAATCAACAATGGTCACTGCCCCGCAGGCACTGCAGCTTTAATGCTTCATTCACTTACAGATGCTGATCTTCCATTTGTTTTTAAATGAGTCAAAGCTATGTTGGGGATACAGAGCCTTATGACTACATGTATAAGTATGGCTCACATTTTAAATTGCACATGCTAAATAATTGACTACTGACTTCTAAACAGTAAGTGTTTAATCCATTATTTCATTCTCTTTAGGTGAATTTACTCAGTGGCGGATCTACACCAGGACCCAAATCACCAAGCACAATGTTCACAAATAAAAGAGGGAAAAAGGAAGATAAGAACAAAATGCAATGCAGCAGCCTCCCACAGATGCTCACACAACAAAGTCCAACAGCCTCTCATTCCAAAACTGAGATGGTGGAGAGAGAGGTCGAGGTTTTCACCTCGACCTCTCTCATCAACCTGGTTAAGCTCATGCACCCCTACTGTCTGAAGCTGCATGTGGAGGAGGAGAGTACACAGAGGAAGAACTGCACATTATTCACCGAAGAAGAAGTGTGGAGGTACGAGAGGCCCACTGAAGAGAGCGATGAAGAGATAAATGTTGTGTCAGATGACGAGGAAATTGTGAAAGAGAAGGGGAAAGGGGAGAGAGATGAAAAGAGATTTCTGAAGAGTGTGTTGGTGAATGGAAACTCACCGAGAGCACCACCATCCAGAAAGAAGAAAAGAGTGAGCTTTGGCCCCATTCAAGTGGTTTCTTTTAACACATCTGAAGAGGAGAGTTTCAATGAGACAGGTGACACAGGTGAGACTGTGTCACTTCCACTAAACAGCCCAAAAGCACTTGTAAATTCAGCTGCGGCAGCACTCGAACATCAAACAACATCCTCAGAAATGAAGTGTGACAAAGAGGACGCTGTGCCACCAAAAGGTGAGACAAAGGCTAAATCACTGAGCCTCCAACAATACAGACAGCTTCGCCAGACGAGACAGCCCCTGGTGGAGAAAAAAAGTAACAACACAACCAAGTGGCCCTCTGTTCCTGAGCCCCCCAAGGAGTTGCCCCCCATCCTCTGTTTAGAGGGACAAAGACAAAATAGTTGTGGACAAAAGACAGCACCTCACCATCCAGACTTTACTAGCTCTCATCATCAACATATAGTCAAATACAAGAGTTTTTCTCATCATGTCCCTCTACCACTGAGGCCCAGCTCCTCTCATGCAAAACCCTCAAATCATCTGCACTGCAGCAAATTAAAGCCCCCAAAACCTGAGTCCAAATCCCTCTCACCTGCTAGTCCACTACCAGATGCCATAGCTCAGCCACCTGTGAAGATCCCCAAAAGCATAAAAAGTCCTGTGAAGAAACCAACATTGGTCAGTAGTGATCCGCCAAACCCTGCCCTCGTCCCCCTTCCAGTTTGTCAAACCTCATCACCAGCCACTACCCTCTTGTCATCAGAGTCTAAAGTTGAGTCCCCCAGTTTAGACTCTGACAACCCGAGCTCCACACCCCCACAAAAATCCCAACAGAAAACCTCAGCATCTTCTCTTCAAAAACTGCCATCATCCTCACAGCCAAAGCCACAGCTACAGCTAGTAAACAAGCACGGCACCAACCTTCCACTAGGCAGTCAAACCAAACTAGTCTCAGATGTATCCTCTAGATGTCCACCACCACCACAAACTCAATCTTACTCAGAGAAAACCAAGCTGGAACCAAAGACTCCTCACTCACCAAGTGCAGTTACAGTGAAGCAAATAAGGTGTCCTTCCTCCACGCCACATTCCACTCAGCCTATTTCACCCACAGATGCTCCCATTGATATGAAGAGGGCAGTGCCTTCTCCTGAGCAAACACAAGCCATTCTTCAGGTTGAATGTCCAGCACAGAGTGCAATATCTGACTCAGGTAAAGTGTTGAAACTGTTAGGAACGTTTACTTTTTAAGTACCAATCATCATGACCCAATTCATAGAATTGTAAAAGAGCAAACATTTCTGACAATTTTTGCTGTAATTTCTGTAACACCTAACATTATTTCATATACTTAACTTTTTTACATTGATTTATCAATACCTGTCTGTGGATCTTGACCCAGTCTCTGGGAATGACTCCTGTAGAAATGTGTTGCTTAGCAACACAACTAATGAGCACACCCTGCATGCTACACAGGTTATGTCTACTACTTTGATTTGTATGTATTATTTGCATGTTTCCAATAATTGTGCAGACAGAGAAAAAAAGTGTCTGAGAATTGATTTGTTGGTTAGTATGAACTTGGCAAGTTAATGGCTTGATCAGACCCTCAGTAGATGTTTTCCAGGTTGCTGGAAAACATCTGCAAGACAGAACATGTTTTTTGTCTAGTTTATGTTTTTTGTGTTCACTATGCATTATACTGTAAGTCATCATGCTTATATAAAAGCCGTGTGTGCATACCAAGTAAAGGTTTTGTTCTCAGTTGAAACACATGTTTGATCCAGGGCTTTACCATTCCAAACTGTACTGTACCAAACCAAACCAAAACATAGCATAAGTATCTCCCTGGTGCCCAGTCACTGTCAGGATCTCCCTTGCTAATGTCACATACTGTAAATGCACCAGGAGGTTTGCACAAAGTGTCCTGCTCCTTCTCCCCATGTTCCCTTGACAACCACTCTTTTTTTAATTCAAATGTTATTTCTGGGAAATTGTCTTTTTGGCATACTTATAGCTACAGTGTAGGTTGATAGCATTCACCAGTTAGTATAATTAATGATAATAATAAACACTTGTGAAGCAGAGTGAGAGTGTCAAAAGTCCCATTGCTGTTATACTCAATATCAGCAGTCATGCAATTTGAACTAATTGTTGCATAATTGAAACTAACTTGTGTCCTTAGCGGCATCTTACTTCCTGCTGCGTCTATACAATAGTGACCAAACAGGAACAGCTAGGGACGCCAAAGCTGTCAGCTGCCCTTTGTAAATCATGTATTTATGCAAATGTTGCTGTTATTATTTCACTTCAGGGATTGAAGCCACTGATCTGACCAGCCTGCTGGAGCAGTTTGAGAAAACACAAGGTGGGTCATCAGATGACTGGTTAATTGTTATTAAGATGTTGACAACTATTTGTGTAATAAATTTTTCTTCTTCTTGTTTCAGATAAAGAGCAAAGAATTTGTGAAAATGAGATGAGTCTCATCAGTACGACTCCACCTTCACATCTACAAACATCTGGACACCTCAAACTGCATGGAAGTCTGTCTTTGGCTTCAAAAAAGACCTCCGGAATATCCACAACCTCCACAGTGGAATCACTTGAACTAGAATCACTCAGGAATATGCCACAACTCAAGCCACTTGAGCATGTGGACGTCCCCGAGCCCCTTGGCACTGAAATCATCCTCAGCACTCAGCAGGTGCAGCCTGTGAAACGCAAAAATTCCACATCCAAAGCCATTCAGATCATTGACCCACGTCCCCTACCACCCAGGAAAACACACTTTAGCACTTCAGAGCCTCCTGCTGCTCACACTCCTCCTCTTCACATGTATGTATCTGTATGCTCTGATCACGACTACTGTGGTCCTATGGATCATTCACTGACAGGTGCTACACAGCGTAGCAGAACTAAGCCCTCTCCACTCAAGGATGTCTCTAAGATTACTAAGGAATTTCAGGTAAATTCTCAGGACTCGGGTGCTGCTGCTTCTGTTGCTGTTGCTGCTGCTGCTGCTGCTGCTGCTGCTGCTGAGTGGAAAACACAGACCTCAACTGGACAAACAAAGTGTGTGTCACATCATCACTCTGAGCAACTGACAGCCAGATCAAAGACTAACTCATTCACAGAAGAAGCTCTGCACTTTTCAGACTGTGCTGCTGCTGCTACAGGAGATAATGGCCAAAGTGATGATAAGGCAGTTCCATACACTCTTCCTACCCCTCCACCCAGCCCTCCTAACAGAGGGAGGGAGAGGAGGAGATATCGGAGAAGATCCCCTCGTTCTGACTCCAGCTCCAGCTCACATTCCTCCTCCTCCTCATCGTCTTCCTCCAGCACATCTCCTTCTCCAAAAAGACAAAGGTAATCATCTTCTATCGAACATTTGTCAGCAGTGCTTTCTGTCTGTCTTTTGTGAATCATTGCAAATTCTTAATATGCAGGCTCCATCACAGGCGCTCAGACAGCAGTTCCTGTTCCTCATCCCCCTGTCGCTCCATTTCCCGCTCACCACCACGGCGCTACACACTGGCTCGCTCCAGGTTGACATGCAGTAGGTCCAGATCCAGATCTTGGTCACAGTCCACGTCCCCATCCAGATCCCGATCACCATCCCCACGGGTTTGCCTCAGACGGTGGAAAGATGTTTACGGGTTTGTATTATAATGTTCTCTATCAGAAATTCTCAGACAAGGAAAATATCCAAGACCCATGTCCAGATTTATGTATTGAATTTTGAATATCATATCCCTATTACCAATGAATGATTATATAAATAACCACAAATTCAGTAATGATATATTGTCCATGAATCCACTTTGTGAACGTAAAATGAATAACAAGACCTGCAATTTTATACTTTAATATCATATTTAACAAAGAATGAAAAATGTTTAAAGTACTTGGGGATTAAAATGAGAGTATTTTTAAAGACAAGTCTGAGATCCACCTTCAATACCTCCAGGGGTATACCTAAAAAAAAAAACACTGGTTTAGATAAGACATTAATATTAGCTTCTTTTTCTGACTATACAGGGTTTAATAGTGACTATATACTGTGCACAAAGTGACCAGTGGTATAACATTTGGTCATATTCTAAAACTGTGGTCACTGGAGGGCGCCATTGTCGTCTTGTGACCAAAGCTCTATGAGTAAATTTCTTCTCCTTCCCTTTAGTGGATTTTTATTCGATGCTCCCAGTACTATATTATTAAAATGTAGAAGGTATTATTATGCAGCTTTTTTACCCACATATATTAATACTTGCATAAATTTGATCCGAGTCTTAGATCTAGAATTAAAAATGTAATAAATCATTATAAACTTAGGTTTTCCCTCATTTCAGCAGCAGAGAGACCAGGAGGCTCAGGAGGGAACACGAGATGAGGATTCAAAAACTTAAAGCCATAGTGAGTCTAAGATTGCAGCATGTCACTGTGGTGGATTTTACAGATGAGTAGTGAGTAGTGAGTGACTCTTAAAATCCTCTGAAACAGGATGAGCGCAGGGTGGTGTACGTCGGTCGTATCCGTAGGTCTATGACACATGATGAACTGAGAGAGCGCTTTTCTCAGTTCGGAGAGGTCGAGTGCGTGTCGCTTCACTTCAGAGACAGAGGGTATGTAAACAATTCAAACTATGCTTTTATTTTCTTTGTGCTCACTTGTTTTTGTGTGTATTACTATTGAAATTGTCCACCTTTGGTTCTCATAGCGACCACTATGGCTTTGTCACATTCTACAACATGGACGATGCCTTCGCAGCCATCGATAATGGCTACAAATTGAGGAAGCCTGATGAGCTGCCGTTTGACCTGTGCTTTGGTGGTAGAAGACAGTTCTGCAACTCCAACTACTTTGATCTCGGTGAGAATCTGAAAGCACAGACGAGAACAGGTCACTCACGACACTGAAGAAAGACAGTAGGCTGCTGTTAGGAGCGTTTACAGAATTATTCAACTGTTCCTATTCACCAGAGGAAGAATTTAAAAAAATCCTGATGATTAAAGTGAATCACTTTTGTACAGACTTTTCAATCCATAAAATACTTTACCTTTACAAGTACTTAGGCTTTGTTCAGGCAGCCAGAAAAAAAATCTAATTTTTTGCCTATCCAGAAGTCTCAATAGCAAAGGCCTTGTTTAGACTGCAGCCCAATTGGATTTGTAAGTACATCCGATTAGAATCTGATCTTCCTGACCAACTGGTCACATTAAAAAAATTCAAGTGATCAGTCTAGTCTGAAAAAACAAGTATTCTAAACAAAATAAAGCAAAATGGATGACAGAAATATGTGCATGTTTCTGTTACAAATGGTTATTTGGAGCCACAGGGCAATCTTTCTTCTGATTTTTAAACTATTCGCCTCCAATTAACTTCCCTTCTCCAGATCTATGTTGTTGTCGTCCACATTCAAGTTGCGCTGCAAGGTACATAGAACTCCAGGTTTCCACTGCATGCGTGTAAAGATTATATCGTGTCAACAAGTAGACGCTTGAGGTTTGACTTCCTGTCCTGTTTGTGCTGAATTCTGCTCAATTGAAGTGTTGTGTTCCGTCATCCAGCAGAAATATGATTTAAATCATATTTCCACAGATGCAGTTTAGTCTGAATGCTCTGGCTGCTTAAATCAGATTTCAAATTGCCTTTCGTATCATCCTCAACGTAAAAGTTCCTTTAATCGGTTTTGACTGGACAGAAGTGTGGCACCAGTCGGCACAGAGCAAAGCCAGCCATGACTATAGCATTGGAACACTGTCTAATGTACTAGTCTCTTCTGTTGCATAAGAACAACTCAGTGAGTTCTGCTCTGTCACTTGACTGGGGGATTGTTTTGAGAGTGAGATGATGCACCTCCAGTTTTCCTGTACCTGCGTTTGAAAGTCGTGTCACCAACATGTGTACACTTGCAGATAGCTTGGTTTTTGATCAGTTACATTGCAAAGTGCAGACAGTCTGCTTGAAAAGAACTGGTTTGAGAAGAAAATCCAATTTGACTGCAGTCTGAACAGGGTTTAGGAACCGTATAAACACCTTTACTAAATACTGTAGCTGTCAGTGTAAATCCACTTCGGATAATACACAATTATATTACCATTGGTTTGAATGCCTCTGCGACAGTGCCAACACAACCTTAATATTTTGATAGTGTGAATGTTTACTTCAGGGGTGTGTCACTGCAGTAAATAATAGCACGTTAAACATTTGTTCAGTTATTGTTTACATGCTACCTTTTCATATGTGAACACAAGAATGAGCCCGTAAAAGTTTCAGTTTCTCTCTCTCTCTCTCTCTCTTCCTCAGACGCGTCCAGAGACACTGACACGTCTCCTGCCATGAACAGGTTTAATGAAGTGGATTTTGATTCATTATTGAAACAAGCCCAGAGTGGGTTAAAGAGGTAGCCCAGCAATGAACTGGATGAGCAACGATGAAAGGAACTTTTGTTAAATCTCTTTTCATGAACTTTGGAGGTTTTTCCTGCTCAGACTTTTGTAGCAAATGTTTGTATGTCGATGTTTTTTTTTTTCATGTTTTGACTCAAATATGCATGCACTTTTCATGTGTGCGGTAAATATAAACTATTATGTAGCACTCTTTATTTAAACTCATGGTATTAATGGAACCAGTTGATTTTTGTTTTTACATTCCATAACACTAGTAAAGATTTATGTATTTTAAAAAGAAAATAAAGACTTTTGTGTTTACCGATGAACTGTCAGCTACAAGTTTGTTCATTTAGTTAATTCCAAATACTTTTTTTTCCTCAAAAGATAACGTTTGATATGTCACTGAAGGTAACGTACACATGTAATTTATCATTCACTTATTAATGTGGTTACAGTGAGCCGCATGGGCCTCATTGTTGCTGGCTTCTCACAACATCAAACCAGTTTGTTTTGAATGTTACTCTCATATAGTATCAGTCAAAAGTTTGGACACATCTTCTCATTCAATGATTCTTTTTTTGTACATTTTGGATGTCTTCACTAATAATCTACACACAGGAACACGTATGGAATTATGTAGTAACAAAACTGTTAAAGAAACCAGAATATGTTTTATATTTAGTTTTGCTTTGATTACTTTTGGCATTCTCTCAGCCTGTTGACTTTCAACTTCACATTGTCCTGAAGAAATTCATTTTAATTATTTGGCAAACTCTTCCTTGGTGGTGCTTCAAAGGACACCAGGAATAACGACACTAATAAACCCCCCTGAATGCTACAGACTGGACCTTTAAGTCGATCAGAGGGTCTCCTGAGTGTTTGTTACCGCGTTGAGGCTTTTTAGAGTGAATTGTCCCTTTAATCCATAGCGCGCCCTTGTCTGCGAGAACTAAAACCCGGAAGTGACCAAATGCGCATGACGATTGTACAAACGCGCGCCCAAGTGAAGTTCAGTCATCACTGGGTGCAGCAGGTGCTTTACTCCGAGGATTCCAAACTTCACACCCGTCACGTGGCGCAGAGCGCCGGCTGTTGAGACGCGACCGGTCCACGCATGCGCAACAAAGAAACACCGGGCAACAAAACAAAGGCCCTGTTTAGAACTGACGCGAGTGTGAACAGAGCCGCCGGAGCTGCCGCTGCCGTCTGAAGACGACATTACACTGTACAGAGCAAGACCTGAGTGCTGGAAACGTCATGTCGACACCGAGCAGTGCCAAGACCCGGAGTGGGAGTGGGAGTGGGAGTGGGACAGCCCGGTTCATCTCTGGAGTAGTGGAAGGTGAGCAGACTGACTCCCTGATTCCAGGGTCCAGATTCAGGTGCCACTTTACCAGAGCATCTCCTTTAATTTTACCGTGCTTGATTCAGGTTTTTATGGACGACCATGGACTATGGAGCAAAGAACCGAGCTCTTTAAAAGGTACAGTGTACTTTGCCAGGTGAACTATTTGATTTAAGCCTAACTGGATTTTTTAATATCCACAGTCACTGGGTACACAGGGCACATCATACAGTGTTGGACTAGGAGAGGCACCTGCTGCTGTCTTGCACCTGCTTCAAGACTGTCTTCTGCAGGCCTTGGTTGTAACGTGTGGTTATTTGACTGACTGTTGGAGTTCTGTCCTGTTTGCCAACAAACCAGCCCCTTACTGGGCATCTGTAAACCCTGGATAATATCATATCAGATAAAATCATTTAAATAACTTTTCTTCCCTATTCAGCAGGTTGTCTTGAACGTTTGTACACACCTAAATGCATTTGTTTGCTTACATGTTACTGACTGTTAACAAGCACTTTGAAAATATGGCTGGCATTTAAAAGGTTAAATTTGTGTCTTATGGACACAAGTGGAGTAATGGATTTACAACTTCACATTGCACTAAAAATACTAGAAGCACTCAGAGAGCAAAGGCCTCCGCCAAGCAATAATAAAGAGTCCTTCAAAAGAATCCTGGATCCAGCCAGTGATCCGGATCACCACCAAGATCTTCCCATCTGTTCCTTGTCCCATTACACACCTTTCCTGAAAATTTCTTCAAAATCCGTCCATAAGTTTTTGAGTTATTTTTCTAACAGTCAGACAGACAAATAAAAAGTGTTGCAGACAATTTTTTTACACTCCCAGGCTCTGATAATCCCCCCTTTAAAAAAAAAAAAAAAAAAAAAAAAAAAGTGCAAAAATGATGGAAAAGATGGGCATGGAAAATAATTAACTTTTTGTCTTTGTTTTTTTTGATGAAGGTTTAATCACAAAAACTGGCATTTAAGGGGTTAAAACTCAGAAAGTTTATGGATATTTGTTGTACATGGTAAGGACTGAAGTTAATGATGGAAAAATCCAGTGATACATAATGTTTCTATGGCAGTCTTTAATAGAGCATGTTGGTGTCTTAGGGACTCAGGGGATGTGATCTATTTACTGACTGACATAATGACATAATGTTTTCTGTTAATCGGTGCTTGGTTTGACAGGGAGCAGAAGTGGGGACTGAACTCGTACCTTTACGCCCCCAAAGACGACTACAAACACAGGATGTACTGGAGAGACCTGTACTCTGCTGAGGAGGCTGGTGAGTTTCATTCTCCTACATATACCCAGTATTTACAGTATATGCACATCCATCTCAACTGTTGTTACATGTACTTTATTTTTATTTCAAATGAAGTGTTTTTTGATCTAAGGTATCTGACACTGTATCCTTTTAATCAGTACCTGTTTAAGCTTAATACGTTATATTTTTAATCAGTTTCATTTTCATCATGACACTGTAGCAGCCACACAGTGTGGAGGATCTAGGGCTGCAACGAATGATTATTTTCATTATCGGTTTCTACTGTTATTTTGTCAATTAATTGATAGCTGTTTTGGTCATAAATGCAAGAAAATGTTGATTATGCAAAAAAACAAAAACAAAAAAAAACCCCAGGCTGATTCATTGGCTATCAGAATTGTTGGGGATTCATTTTAAAAGTTAAGTAAGCAAGTAACTGACAGGTTGCTGCAGCTCAGATTTTCTGTCAATAATGTTACAAGCTGAAGGGCATTGACGTGTGCAAAACTAGTGCTTTTTATTCATTCCTATTTTAAATTACATTTTAGTGATTTTAAATTATTGTTGGTGTCTTTGAGCTACTATCTGGATTAGCTGCCAACAAAGTTTTTGTTATACAGTCGCAATGACAATTCATCTCATTCATCTTCTACTGCTTCATCCTCCACCGAGGGTCACGGGGGGCCCTGGTGCCTAATCCCAGCTGACATAGGGCCAGAGGGCGGGGTACACCCTGGTCGGGTCACCAGTCCATCACAGGGCCACACATAAAGAGACAAACAACTCTCACATTCACACCTACGCCAAATCCCCAAATCTGCAGGTTTTTGGTCTGTGGGAGGAAACTAGAGAACCTGGAGAAAACCCACACACACATGGGGAGGACATACATGCAAACATGCCACTACACCAACTGTGTGGCCCACTATGCTATGAAACGATATGATATGATGATTAAAAAGTTTGACCTGTTATAAATATCCTGTCTCTGGTTTCTTTTTAGTGCACGTCTATCAATAGACTTTGGACTATCAAAGATGATTTAAAAAAAAAAAAAAAAAGCAGCTTTATTGCTCATCAGTGCCAACTTTTAATTCATCTCCTCATCCACTTCCTGTTTTTTTTGTCCCCCCCTCAGAACAACTCGTGGCCTTGATTTCAGCAGCCAAACAGCACAACGTCGAGTTCATCTATGCCCTCTCTCCTGGGCTGGATATGACTTTTTCCAGCCCTAAAGAGGTCGCTGCCCTGAAGAGGAAATTAGATCAGGTAGGGTGGAGCTCAAGAGATAATTCAGTCTCAGTTGTATTTACTTTTATGGCTTTCTGCAGGTTTGTTTTGATATGAAGTGACTTTGTTGGAAGCCCGCAGCAGTAGAATAAAAACATTTATACACAGCAAATAGGTCAACAGACAATTGATGGCACCGACTCTGCTGTTGGTAATGGGTGTAACCCCTAGAGAAATAACTCTTTTTCACATGGCTCCCTGCAACATTAGGTCTCGAGCACAGAGGCCATTCGAATTTCGCACTGAGGTGCAGACCCAGGCTTGTAAAAGTGAGTGATAAGTCACCGATATTTGTGTGTTGAGTGTATCTGTTAGAATTAGTGTCATCCCCCACCCTTTAAATCTGTGTAAAACAATGACAAATATCTCTTCTGACATTTTCACCCCACTGGAAAATGGCTTAATAACCCCCTTGCCATTTTTTTTAAATTTTTTTTAAAAGGGGTCACTATGGTTCAAATCATGTAAACTTCGGCAACATTCTCTCACACACACAAACGTACACACTTTTTGTGGGGACCAAAGTCTTTGCTGTTTGTCAGTGTTAGTACAGAATATTAATGTAAATGCTCCTGTATCATTGCCCCCAAATGCCCATTGTATCATGTGAAGAAGCACCATTCACCTGCTTTGGTCCCCACTAAAGTGTGTATTATTAGTCTTTGTCTGCTGGAAAAGTTCTGTCCCCTCCTCCATAAGCACTGCCACACACACACACACGCACACACACACACACATCAATTTGGTACATACTTAAAAAGAAGGAATCCACAGACCACAGAAGACGGGTAAAGTGGATGATGAGAGTATTCTTCTAATGGTGAAGAAAAATCCCTTTATAACACTCACTCACTTTCTACCGTTTTATCGCTTTAGGACCTTCGCATGAGGAGATTTGATGTATCTGGTCCGCTCTGAATTTTAATTGTATACAATTGTTCTTTCAGGTGATGCTAATATTTTAGACTCATTCTTTACTGTCACATGTTATTAAGTTTGTATTTCATTTGTTTATCTCTTTTTTTGGGCACAGGTGAGAGAGTTTGGCTGCAGATCCTTCTCTTTACTGTTCGACGATATCAAGACTGAGATGTGTATGGCTGACAAACGGGCGTTCAGCTCCTTCGCCCATGCTCAGGTAGCCGTCACCAATGAGGTCTACCAGCACCTGGGAGAACCTGACATCTTCCTTTTCTGCCCCACAGGTCAGACAGTCTGGCTACATGAAGTTTACGTCTGAAAGAATGTGGGGGGGAGGGGGGGGAGAAGATTTACAGTCATATTAATAATGTTTCTTTATTAATCCCATGGTAAAATAAGATTATTCTGTTCTAAATCTCCAGATTACTGTGCTACATATTGCACTCCCAACGTGTCTCAGTCATCTTATCTGCTTACTGTGGGAGAGAAGCTGCTGCCTGGTATCGACATTCTCTGGACTGGTAAAGTCAGAACTCTACAGATGCAGTCACTGCTATAATTTTATTATATATTTAATTAGAAGTCTTGGATTTTATCCCTCCCCACCCCTTCACCCCCCATTCTTTTGATGAGTTAGGTCCAAAAGTGGTGTCCCACAAAATATCAGTCGAGTCCATACAAGAGGTTTCCTCTGTCCTAAGAAGGGCACCAGTCATCTGGGACAATATCCACGCAAACGATTACGATCCTCAAAGACTTTTCCTCGGGCCCTATAAGGTAAATCAAGACTGGTTACAAGGACACAGTCCATTTTGTTTGGACACAAATGTGGCAGGAAATGGAACTTTTACATTTGCACTTCCAATAGATCTTGTTCTTGCTTAACAATAGAAATTAAAACTCTAGACACTCAGAACAAACACCCTAGCGAAACAAATGAAGCCTTGGAAATAATGAATTATGAGTAAGAAATATAAGCCTTGCAACACTTACATGAATATCGGATGGTATCAGTCCTGTATTGAGACCTGCATCGACAAATAAAAATCATTCGTATCATCTTTTGTGAAAAGGATCGACCCACCGAGCTGATTCCTAAATTGAGAGGAGTGCTCACCAATCCCAACTGTGAGTTTTACGCAAACTTTGTGGCCATCCACACTTTGGCTACATGGTGCAAGGCTGCAGCCGATGGAGGAGCGAGGGATGTGGAAATGGGTGAGTTTGGAGCCTGAAAGTTGAATTTCAGTCAGAGTGGTTCCCTACAGGTCTGTGGTGTGTTATGGAAAATGGATGAGAGACACAGGAGTGTCTTCAAAGGTATAGTGTGTGACGGTGGCATTGCATGTTGCGGGAGAAGCTGCGTGGCCTGCAGTTAACATCAAAACTCAAAAGATGATCAGTAAAGCCATACCCAGAGGCGTATCGTTGTCTGATGGAATCCAGACATGACTCAACATTATATGTGGAAAGTAAATGGGGAAAAGAGCAACGTGTGGAAATTTCATCGGGACACGAAACAATCGGAGGGATGGAAGAATTTGGTTTCTGTATTTTATTGCACCCACAATCAAAAGTAGGCAATCAAAAACTCAACAACCATGCTGGAGATTATGTAACCACTTGGAACCAAAGCGCGCACACGTTTTCTGGAGTTGCAAGTGAAAGAATCTCTCTGGGAGGGTATACATTCTGTTCTGTGCAAAGTCCTGGGCTACACAATCCCACAAACTTGTCTTCGACTGTACTTGGGATGTAGGAAAGGATCCATGCACGAGAGAGAGACAAATATTTGGTCAAGATCCTCCTTGAAAGCAATCACAAAGAACTGGCTGAAGGCGGACGCTCCAAACCACAAACAATGGTTAGCTATTGCAGATGATATTTAAACGATAGAGAATCTTACAGGATGTGGGTGGATGTAGGTTAATAAAAAAAAAAATCCCACTGTGAAAAGTGGTTAAATTAAACAATGAAAAGACAATTTAATTAATAACACTATCTAGACAGAAGTTGGACTCGTTAACTCCTGCAGGCTCTGTTCATCTCTTATGTATGTCTGCACGTGTACATTTGTATTCTGCCAATTTCTGCCAAATGAAAGTTATTTCACCTCAGTTGTACACACTTCACTCTTCTCAGTTTCAAAAGTGGCAGTTTGAATATTTGATTGGCAGATTAATTAATTAACCAATTAATTAATCGCACCGAGGACATCATGGAAGGTGTTTTCTTCAAAATTATTGTTCTGTGATATTTAAGATGGGGTATTAAAATCACAAACACAATGTAGAGAAAACCTGTTTCCATTGTTTGAATGTAATTACCTTATATTTTTCGGCATTTTAATATAATATATACATATTTAAATTGTTGATGACCTTATATGTACTGTTCTGCCAGGGAGGTTATGTTTGTAAGGAGCAAAACTCAGCTTGGACAGCTTTGAGTGAAATTTTTTGGAGATATAGGTTATGGGCTTCAGAGAAAACAATAAAATTTTGCTAATGATTCAGAATTTCATTTGACATCATTTTTTGACCTTGTGAGATTTGAGAGGGCCCTCATAGGTTAATGATAAATTGCACGAGTCAAAACTCAAGATACTTCAAATTCTCTGCCCGTTTAAATCAAAAGAAGATGGCATATGTTTTGTGTCATTGGCAACACAAAGCTCAGCGTCAGAACACGCATTAAGTGTCTCACAGATCCTGACTTTCATCACCAGGGGAAGAGAAGCACGACTCCTGCTACAGCCCTCAGAAAGCTCTGACCCTGGCCCTGAGAGAGTGGCTGCAGGAGTTCCTGATCACAGATCAACCTGGAGGTAGAGTCTCACGAGTGAACACTTCTCACTGAGCAGAACACTTTTACGTGTGTTGTTGCAAAGCAATTGGAGCAATTTGAGAACTAGACAAAGTGTGTTTGTTTCCTCCTTACCCTTCCAGGTGCTTGTCATCCTCCAGCTCACGTAAAGAAACAGTCGCCAGACGAGGAGCCCATGCAAATGGACGTGGGAGAAAGCTGCCATGTTCCTGGGCCTGAAGAGAAACCACTGTACACAGCTGAACCCCTGACCCTGGACGACCTGAAGCTGCTGTCGGACCTCTTCTACCTGCCATACGAACACGGACTCACAGCCAGGACCATGCTGCAGGAGCTTGACTGGCTCAAGAACAACAGCAGCGCCACTACTGCAGAAACAGACAAGGTAATGTTGTGTGTTGGTCGCTGCTCAAATACCAATGATTTTTATTTATTTTTTTTTTAATATATATGCGATATGCTCTGTTACACGACTTACAGTTTGCTTTCCAGACAGCAGAGTGGTGCTCACGAGCACAGCAGTTTGATGACATGTGTGAAGCAGTGGTGCAGATGTTTGACCGTCTGTCAAACGTCCCCAAGCGCAGCATTCTGTACGACCTGTACAACTACATATGCGACATCAAGAGCGGAGTGGGTCTGGCTCGTGCCTATGTGAAATCATTAGGTGAGGAAATTCAAATCTACTCAGACTGGTATAAAGGATACTTTATGTCAGAGAAATGCTGCCTCACCAAATCTCACCTTCACTATCCAACACCTTAACGTCCAGATAACTTTTAGTTTCAATACTTTTGTCATGAGCTATTTTTTTGCCGGATGAATGTAATACTTCAACAATGGTGTTGGTTTATAATCATTATTCTAAGAGAAAGATGTGGACAATATGCAAAAAAAAAAAAAAAAATGTTAAAGGGATAGTTCATGTTTTCTTAAGTGTTGTTGTATGAGGTACTGACACAAAGTCGGCGCTGCTGTCACTAAGATCCAGCCTGAGACAGGGACACTCACCCCCAGTGAAAAATGGCTTAGTTTTTAGAGTTTAGTTTTTAAAAAGGTGCACCTTTTAAAATCTATGCCTGCTTCTAAAAAATGTTTTTTTTTCTTTCTCATATGACTGGATGTTTGTGTCACTTTGTGTCACAACCAATTTTCTCCCAACACCAATGTCCATTGGAAAAAAATCTACAATTTTACATCACAGCATGCAGGAGTTCTTAATATTCCCCTGCCTCCATCAGTATCAGAGTTATTTTGTGACTTCTGCTTTTAAAATGTTTTTTTTTTCCGATATACCCATGTGACACAAATTTACTAAACAAGGCAGCCGTAGACCCAAGACCTAAAAAGACTGATTTTCTCTATGGACTTTGGTGCTTGAGAGTGAGCAGTCAGCTAAAAGATTCTGTTCTGTTTAAAAAATGTCATAGACTTAAGCAGAAGTAGATTTTACAAGGAGAACCTTTTGTTATGTGGTAGAATTTATTTACCCTGGTGTCCCCACTGGCAGCCATGTGAGGACGAGCGCCCATGTGTCTGGCTGTTTCTCAGCATCGGTGCGAACTATGCGTTGGTTCTCAGAACCGCATCTCAAAAGAATTCATATTTCATAGTGCTAGGTTTTAAATATTAATAAACAAATATTAAAGTCGGATTCAATGAAACTGGTCACCTCTCTAACCAAAGCCTAATGCCAATAACAAGGCACATTCCTGAGTTTCCAGAGAACATGGGGAACATACTGCAAATGTGGCATGCACATTTTGTGCTGCAGGCAGCAACTGTACTCGGACCGGATCGTCCACAAACAGATCAACAACAGCCCACATAAAAAGAAGCAACAAACTCTGTATTTACTCCTAGAGGATGATGGTTGCCCTCTGTCTGTTGTAGTAACTGGTCACTGACCAGTGTGATTACACTCAAACTTAAAGCCTATTATAACTTCATACGTTATGATGTCTTTGTTTTCCATAGGAGGACAGGGTCAACCATCTGACCACCTTATGAACGATGACCCCGAACCCTGGAGATTCAGGGGCGGACTCTCGGGAGAGTTCCAGGTAATCTGTCTCTATCCTAGACACGACTTTAATTTTGTTCTGATGAGTGACTTTAAAATGGCCTTTTATAATTAATAATGTTATAAATCATTATTCAAGTCCAAGTTTCCTCTTAGCAAACACATAAGTGGAAGTTACAGAGTTGGCATGTTTTTTAGCAGAACTCTGTGCGTATACAGTAGTTATGTTTGTAGCTATACATGAATATGAATATACTGAACATATATTTCTGTACTGACAGCGAATGCTGCCTGGACATGGAAACAGAGACTTA
This sequence comes from Brachirus orientalis, assembly GCA_016785285.1. Lineage (NCBI taxonomy): Eukaryota > Metazoa > Chordata > Actinopteri > Pleuronectiformes > Soleidae > Brachirus > Brachirus orientalis. The sequence continues at coordinate 2,569,279 of JAFBJR010000446.1, forward strand.
TTCAGACATCCTCCCATGACGGCAGTATACTGCATACGACCATACTGCCCCAAGGATAAGGTAAAGATGGCAGATCCTGAGGCAGCATGATGCGTTTTGGTTCAAGTGCAGTGCTGCTGTTGTACAGAATTGTTGAATTTCATAGATGGACGTGCAGAGGATTTTCAGGGAGATGCAGAGAGCAGGAGAGAACAAAGTCCCCGCAACGACACAGTCTCCACTAATGTGCGACAGGTCAGAAATAAAAAATGTTATTCTCATCAGTAACTCTGTCCTGAGGACTTTTGCTTACATGCCACGTAAACATCTCATCTGCTCCACTGCAGTCTGTCAGCAGGTGACATCTCCCCTTCCCCCGACTGTGCTCTTGTACTGGAGGATGAGATTGGGATGTGTGGTTACGCGCTGGCTCTCACTGATGCCAAACCAGCTGCAGCCAAGATTCAGGTGGTTAATGCAAGAATCCTTTACCAAAGCATTAGATGATGATGATGAGGATGATGCAATATTATTTCACTGCATGTTATCTCCTACCTCTAGAGGGCAACAAGTGATTCTGTGTTTGAGGACTTCCCCTCCTTGATTACTATGCAAGTGCTTCCCCGGGTCAGTGATCCTTCTCCAGCCAAGCGCATGATTGGTCACCTGCTATCCTCTGTCAGGAACAGTGGTAATTCCAGGCTGTTTTCAAAGCCTTTGACCTTTCATTTATGAGCTGTTCTGTGGCTTCTATAATCTACAACCCTGGGTTTTAATGGACTGGATATTCTCCAGAAGCAGGAGCTGTTCAGTCTGTGTCACAACAGGTGCACACTTACTGACCCGTGGCCTTAGTTAATAGGACATTTTCAACATCCATCCTAAGTGATCTGATTACGTGTGGACAGCTCTAATTACAGGTGTGAACTGATCCAATTCGTCTTCAGATCCAGGTTCAGATCCAAGTTGTAAACACATGAATGCATGAATACAATTGCTTTAGGGCACACTAGGGCAGAGACCGCCTCCTGGGTGGACATCTTCTGACCCGAGGCTGTTTTACAGACGGTGAACTAAAAGTCCTTTTTTTTTTTTAAGACTAATAAGCCTATTTGTTAATTTATTTGTAGTCATCACCACAATTTCAATTTCAACATTGATCAACATTGTAACAACAGCATGAATTGTGCTTTGATCCTCTCAATACCTTCAGACATTTCATCTGACTGGCAACTTCACATCTTCTCATTAAAAACTATTTTTTTGTTTTTATGAATGGACATGATGTTTCTGTTCATGAATGGTTCATAGGTGTGAACATCCGCACTTGACACTGTCCCGCATGTGATCAGACCCTTAACAGTCAAATATTTGCACTAGCCATCCACTGCATTATTAGTGTGTAGATGTGTTTGAGTTGTTCCAGGTAAATTAACTACTTTAGTTTAAGCGTCATCTTTTTTTCCCTTAAATACAAACTATGTCATACACCATTCCGTCCTGTGTAAAGTAACTGCAGATATTTTTCCTTTGTCAAAATGTCTAACAGGTTAAAACTGTTTAACATATCAAATCCCTCCATTTTGTTTTTCCGTACAGGTTCCAGAGGAGCATTCTGCGAGTTGAGGGAGAACGATCGGCGGATGATAAAATTTTACAATAACATGGGCTCCTTCAAACCCATCAAAGTGGCTGGATTACCTCAAGAAATCCTCGCCATGGCAACAAGCCTGTGAAAAATACTGCTCACAAATATTTCCCTCAGGTTTGATTGCTGAGATCAAAAGAGCTGTGCATATAATCAACTAACTTTGTCTTTTCAAATCAGATCAAATTATAAGGAATTTGTGTCACAAATTCCTTATAATTTAAGGTGGAAAACTGGATTTTATTAGTCATGAAATTAAGTAGCAGTTTCATTGATTTATATGCATACAATGTTAACATTCTGATATACATGCAGTGGAAACCTCCTATATTGATCACATCAATAATTACTGTTAACAGATGATTAAATCCAAATCTTAATTTCCTTTTCTTTATTTCTCATATGAATTATGTTTGGCTTAACATTTGTATATTTATTATATGAAAAAAAAAACTATTTTGCTACCCACCAAAGTGTGCAGTGTGGCAGTCAAGTGGACTACACTCACCCCAGATAGCAGCTGGACATGGGCCACTTCTGGCAATGAAAATGTCATAAATAATAAATGTGGCCCGATTACCTTCAGACAAATGTGTGCCACCCTTGGTAATGGTGTGGCACAATCGCTGTCTTGACCAACACGTGGCGATGCATTAGCCAGCTTGTGTCCAAGATCTGGGAAACAGAAGTGGACCGGCCAAGTGCCATCATTCAGGTAGAAAAATGTTTTCTATCTGGGGCAGAGCAGACCTGTTACTGGAAGAGAGCAGCAACAATACACACCATAGCATGCACACAATTAAAAATGTATTCATGTTGGGAGAGTGTGGACTTTACACAATGTGTCACGTTTAAAAAGACCCTGAGTGGCTATGGTTGACAGACCACAAGATTAGTATGGTATTTCTATAGCAGTGAGTCTCAAGTTTTTATTCATATAAGCAGTTGATTAATCACTAGAAGAGTTAAACATTATGCTGTAACACTTGACCATAAGCAGTGCACGCATACATTTTTTATAAAGAGATCACATAAGGAATATATTGTTATGTTAAATCTTAACATGGAATCGCTGGTGTTGTATTTCTCTGGCTTGAAAAAGCTGATATTAAATTTATAAACATATGTGCGTTAACATTGACCATAGCTGGACCCATTAATAGATAGATATACATTAATAAAAGAAACTTCAGTGTGTCTAAAAAAAGATAAAACAATTTTCCAGTAAACACAATATTTCAAGTCATTTATAGACATTCATTTCTGTTTCTTTAAAATGTGCTCTCCGGTTAGACCTTGTTGCCCTGAGTTTGCGTGACCATAGTGACAGGCAAAGTGTGACAGCAGAGGGCGACGCCTACACTACCCTGGGGTTGGATATTACCTAGACTCCACTCAGACACCTGACGTAGTATATCTGCCAGGATTATTTCCATTTGCACTTATTAAAATGAGGTGTGGTCAGGCACGTTGCATTACTATCTTAAGGCAGCGGATAGCCACCACACCATTTACCAACAAAAACCTGGCCTAAAGTCAGTGGTGCAGTATTTTCATGCTTATTTAAATGGCACATTATATGTGCTTACATAGCTGGGTTCATGGGGCATGTACACTCTACCCTCAGGGAAGGCTTCTTGCTGCAAACAGAAGACCTGCTTGCGTGCCGTTACATTCACAGCAGATCCGTCCCCTCAGCAGACAATAATTTACTTCTCCTGTTTCGTGCAATATCCTTGTGTCACCCACTTTAAACCATATGCTGTAGCTCATTTATCTCAGGCCCAAGATAGTTAATAATTGCATATGGTGCTAAATGATGTGTTAGTCAGTCACTGTTCTTCACAGGCCTGCAGTTGTCCACTGAATGTGTGGCTTTCTCCTTCTCTTTTGTTTTCTCTTGCACTTTGTCCATCATCATGTACTGTAATATAATCATGAAATATATAACTTTGTGTTATAAGGTATTATTGCACAGTAGAAATTAGATAAGAATGTCATACTTTAGGCACCAGTGTTGAATATAAACTCTCTTCTTACTCCTTTGAGACATGTAGGACCCTCTGCAGGAACACATGTGCACCTTCAGCCCTACTGTTTTCAAATAAACTCAAGCCCTTCATATTTCACATCCCCGATCTTTGTCTCAGGCATCAGCACCTGACCGTCAAGTGTAAAAGCAATGATGTAAGTGGCGATCCTGCCTGCATCCTCCTCTGATTTTAAGGCCAGAATGATCTGATCATCAGTGTCCGGAACAAATTTAAAAGAAGAAAAACCGTGGGTGGGGTCGAGTGGTCCAACATGTCGCGTGGATATGGAGCTGAAGTCTGCGGGGCAGGTCAGGAGGAGGTTGGTGGCACGCCGCTCATCTGCGGTCTCTTCATAGTGCTCATGACTGGCTCGGCGAGGGAGGAAGAACCAGCGCTGAAGACGTTCACTCCAAGCAGCTGATTCATGAATTAGGTAGCCTGTACCAGTGAGAGGATGCAGAGTGAGTAAGAGGTGACAGCAAAACTCGAGGGAGTCATTTTCATCTTTGCAAATGTCTAATCTCTCACCAAACATTGTTCATAAGAGTGGCTCACAAAAATGTAGTACTGAATAATTTGGGTTTTTCTTTCAGTCTACGAGCAACTGGAAGTTGGGAGGGCTGTAAGTGTGGTGCAATATCTAAAATAGTGGCTTTTATGAGAGACACACTTTTATTTGTAATCAAGATGGCTGTGGCTGTTGTGGATCTGTCAGTTGAATCCACTACCAACATATTAAATGAACTGGACGATAAATTAATTGGCTAACCGATCTCTAGCTGACATGCTTTAGGGCTGTACAGAGGAAGCAAATTCAAACTGACAAACATGTCCAGACCTGGAGGTTTGATCCCTGCTGCATTCCTCAGGGCATTGTAGTGTGGTACCCAATTCTCATGCTCCACATTGCCATGGTAGCCAACAACTTTCACCCACTCTGGGTTGTTGTTGACAACTTCCCCTGAGGTTGTGGTCCACTCCTTCCCCAGGCCACCAACATATAGATGCTCATCCTTCACTGCCAACCACTCTGCCTTGAATCCTGCACACATACAATATTACAGATCAGTGAAAAAGTGTTAATTGTCCCAAAAATTACCCTGAACAAGTTCTGTTTGCCGACAAATGAAGACAGGTTCCACACACTGGCTGTGTGTCATGCAAATATCTTTTTATTGACTATCAATAGTCAAGAAGATTAGTTGCACTGGGAAAACATTTTTTTCCTTCAATGACTACTCATTTGCTCACTCACACATTCACAGACTAAGCCACCTACTAGCACACCCTCATCTTAACACGTCCGCATCCTTGGATAAACTCATATATAAAACTCTAGTTCGTCACAGAAAATCAACTCCATGGATCAGCAAGACTGAAATTACACATTAATACAAGGAGACTGATTATAGCATGGTAAAATGTAAGAATGAATTAAAATGTAGTTGCGTTACTCAAAAAATGTCAGAAAGGGGTTTATAGCATTTTACACTCTGGTCCATGGGCAGTATAACATTAGAATCCTCCCAACAGAGTAAGACAGCTCATTGCCAGTAACTAGAACTACAAGCCTACATGTTCACTTTTGTTGTTGGGAACACTGGTTGTCTTTGAGCTGCTTTAATGTATGTGTTGCTGTTGAAGCTTTCATACCAGATATGTGATGCTAAGGAAAAAAGCAAAAAGACATTGAAGTCTTCTTCTTATTTGTCTTCTAAGGGGTCTAACTGCAGTTTGCATCCATGGTGTTGCATTTGGAGTTTGAAAACTGCTACACTACCCAGTCCATCATATTCCTGCTGTAAGTCGTGTTACCCGAAGATAGTTAAACAGCCCTGCCATTCCCACCACACACAAGCACAGACTAAACATCTCTTCTGTCGCCTTCAGGACATCTATTGAAAACTAACCTTTGGAGACTGACCCATCACCGTCTGTTAATATCACCCAGGGGATGGCCCGGTTGCCCTCGATCCTGTACACCACTCCTGTCCGGTCGTCTACACTGTAAAGGTAACCATTGAATGCCACAAGCTCTGACAGCTCCATACCTGCCAAAATAATTTATATATTAAAAAAGAGGTGATCCACACATTGATTAAAACAATGGATGTATCCTTGTAAGTACTATGTACCTCGTCCTTTCTCAGCCAGATGACTCTCCAGGGTGATGGTCTCAGCGTCCCACTCCACTTGCAGACTGTCAGCACTCTGTGAGACAGTCAGGTAACCTCTTTTCATGTAGCTGAACCATGTCTGATCCCTAGAGCTGCGTGATGCTGTGTCCAGGTCAGCAATCACGCCTATACGGTAGCGGATGCCATTCTTTGTTTTCTTTGGTGGAGTTAATGGATAAGTGTCATTGTAAGATTTTTGCCTTTTCTGACGGTGGGAGAGATTATGTACATTTTGTTTGTTAGAGTCCCTAAGGATGTCATCCTCTCCCTCACTGTACAGGTCCAAACTGTGAGCACCACTGCGGTAGTAACCTCTCCTAGGAGTGTGGTGCAGGTATAATATAAGCACTAAGACCAGCAGGGTGACCATAGCAATTGCCCGCCATTTTGGGTAAAAGCGCGAGTCTGAAGTGGAAGCTTGTGTCATGGACGCCAAGGCCAGGGGGAAGCCTCGCGCGGTAACACCAAAGGACGTCATGGGGGTGTTGTCTTCATTCTCACTTTTAGGTGTCAACTGGTGGCGATGATTATCACGACCTTGGATGGAGAAAACCAGATCAGGAGAGAAGCACATTGTATTAACTGAGGAATGACAACGTTTTTGTAAGTCAAATTTTAAATACATTTTTAAAGTTAGCTAAGTCCCTTGAGAAGATGAAATCATACCAGAAGTTTTACTGTTAGGTTCATTCTTGACGGGGTCTTTTAATGATCCCTGTTGATTGACAGCAAAAACACTGCTTTGGCAAAACAAAGCAATTTATTGTAAAGGTTTCAGCCTAACTATGCACAGTGCCTTGAGATAATGTACAGTATGTTGTGATTTGGCACTATACAAATTGAACTGAATTTGTACACATTACTATTATACACTATTAGACTTTTTGCTATGTGGCAGAGATGAGCCATTACCATATTCAGTATTGGTACGAGCCCTATACTGGTCAAAATCACTGGATCGGATATTGGGAATTATGTAAAATCCTTTATAATTCAAATCCCCTGTATATCACACGAATACTTCACTAAACTAACATTTTCACTAAGGTTTTCTCTGAAAAAGACAGGCAACTGAAAAAAAATGGGCGTCACTAGGTTCATTGCAGTTTTTGCAGGGGTCTATTGTCATACTGCCGCTCGGCTCCAATTATTTATTTTTCCTCTTCAGATCTGTGCTGATTTCATACAGGCAAACAAAGTTTACCTGCAGGGCTCCTTGGTCAGCTTGCTTCGCTTTTGTTCTCTTTGTTTTCTGCAAACAAAGGAGCTTTGTTGTGTTGTTCAAGCAGAACATATTAATATGCAAACTGTGTAAGAAGCTGATGCATAATTCTACCAGAGGTTGAAAAATGGAGTAGGGCTGCAACGATTATTTAATCATCAATAAATTGCTAAATGAATCGTCAACTATTTTGATCATCAATTAATCGGTCTGAATGTTGTTTTTAATAATGAAAACAAGCATTTTTCCATCCATCCCTCTTCTGAGGCTTTCTGATTTTTCAGCTTCTTTAATGCAAAATTTCCTGGTTTCTTTGCTCCATGTAACAAATAAATAATTAAAATAATTTTGGTTTGTGGACAAAACAATATCAAAATAATACCAAAACAATATCAAAACAATATCATTCCAGGTTTGAGAAACAGTAAGTTTAACAGTAAGTACTCGATTAATTGAGAAAATAACCAACAGATTAAAGGTCACATAGAATGGTCTTTTTGAACCGAAAATTTGAGATTAGTGATGTCTACTTACATAAATTAAATAATATTTACGGTCAAAAACCTCATAGTCTCTTCAGATTAAGCCAGTTTATTGCTGCTCTTGTCCAGCCTCTGAACAGACACTGTTTCTGAGCTAATGCTCCCTAGAACACTGAGTCTCTTGTGATTGGCCAGCTACTGCTCTGCAGTGCTTCTTCTTCTTCTTCAGGTTGAATGTTCACACCCATGACCAGGAGTGGCTGTTAGGGGAAGGCTTCGTTGCACAGCAAATGTGCTAGTTACGTAACTGAACTCGACTTTTCAAAACCGCTTGCTCGAGTGCAGGTAAACAGAGAAGACCTTCTTTCTCAGAAGTGACTGAAGTGTTTATTGTGACACTTTAGTGATGTTTAGATATGAGAAGGAGACAGGGACACACCAAAAAACATCAGAAATTTGATTACTTACTTGCAGCGCTAAATATTGCTTTGTAGCCTTAAGAAATTTGTGTGTAAACTGAAAGTGTATATCATAGGTGGGAGGAGAAGAGAGGGAGCCAACAATTTATGTAAACCTTGGCGAGTTTTTGTTTTATAATCTCTTGAGTTCCAAGCAGGTTATTCAAAACACTTGGTTTCAAGTGTTAGGGCTCGCAGGGCACACATTCAGATGCAATGCCTGCTGAAATATGAGACGTGCGTTTGTTTTGGGACAACGCAAACACCAAGGTAACCATCAACTTTTCTGACACCAAGATAAACCAAGTGGAACTGACTGTGCTGTGATGGGCCACCGAGTGCAATGGCTTCTAGTTCAATCATTTTACAGAACTGACCAATATTATCATTTTTAAAACATAAATAAAACCCATTGTGAAATATGAATTCCTTTTTAGAATTGTAAAATTAAACCTAACGTGTAGCATTGGACTGGGTATGAGGCTGCAATAATGGAGGGCACACTTTCAGGATGACATTTCCAGGTAACTAGTTTTTCATGACATTCATGGTTTAATTGGAGGAAAATATTATCAGTGATCACAGTTTACTGATGGTACATTGAATTTCACTGATTTGACACTGAAAGCCCACTGCAAAGTTAATATAAGTGACATCAGGTTGTAGCACAAGTACACTAAATGAATGAAGTGCATGTCATTGTTGTCATTAATGTGTTATAACTGACAGATTTTCTAATTACCATTTCTAGCCTCAGTATCTACAACAGGAATATGTATTTTGGCCTGGTATGGAGAGGTGCTGGTTCACTTATCTATGTGCCAGTGCATCCTGTGTGTTCTCTATGTATATCAAAGTTCAAATGGCATGAAAACCTGTATCAATTAAATATGTTATTGTATAAAAGAAGCACATCCTGTATCATATTTTTCCTCTTCCATTTAAAAATCTGTTTGAAATCCAGTAACCCCATCTGTGTTTTACAAAATAATTTGCCAAATTGTCCAACATGCAAATCTTAGCAAACAAGCTGCCTGCAGGAGAGAAAGTGGTGTTTGAGTACAATCCAAACTTACCACTAAAAGTGGTTAGACAAGTAGTATTTCAATAGAATAACACCTGAAAACTATTTGTGGACAAATACTTGGAAGGACTCAACCTTTAAGGGTATAAAGCCTCTGGTTATGCAATTAATTGGATAGAGTTGTCATTAAAAATTGTCATGGAAATTCTAAAAGTCTAACATCCTGTATAGTACAAGTTTTCATATGAGTTGGTGTCAATAACAATTCCAGTAAATGTCTGATTAGTATGCCTTTCCAATTCAAAGACTTATTAATGAATAAAATTGAGTTTAGCACAATAGAACAAGTTACCATTGTTTTCAACACATTCACATTTTCAACAATATACTATACTTATATTTGATATTGATAATTTGTACCTTTTGCACCAACAAGGTTATGTTTTCAGTTGTGTTTATCTGTCTTTGAGCAGTATAACTTGTCTGTAATATAAAGAGAGGATTAAGTTTTGTTTTTTAACAACTGTTAATCTTGTGAGACAGATGAGTGTACTTGCTCAGTGTGAGAAACTGAGTGGCCTTGGCGGATATTTGAGATCTTATTGTGCTTTCTCTAGTTTATAATGGAAAAAATAATTTGGCAGCACACTCACTGTATGTAATAAATCATAATATACATCATCACTCACCATTTAGCAACTCAAAATAAATTTCATACACAGCAGTAGAAAATGAGTGAGTAAGTGAGTGAGAATCAAAAAACAAACTTTGTCTCTGTAACTGAGCAAAAGAGAGTAAACACAACACAAAACACTTTGTAGCAGGGCTAAAAAAAATACAATTTTACTATATTCATGAATAAATACATATGACATAAAGGGCTGTAATGATTAGTTTAACTAATTACTTACCTTTATGTCAACTATTTTGATAGTTAATTGATGAGTTTGAGTGTTTTTTTCAATAACTAAAACAAGCTCTCTAATTTTTCATCTTCATTAATGAAACACAGAAATCACTAAAACTTAATCATTTCCATTAAAAAAAACAGTCAAAAGAGTAATCTATTATCAAAATAATCACTAGTTGCAGCCCTAATAACATCATCAAGTAAAGGCAAAAGTATTACATTACCCCTTCTGCTAACACACACACAATCATAATGCCCTTATTGTCAGTATTTGTATGCATGGCCTACGTATGACATGTCTGTGCAGCACAGAGTCAAACAAAGCCTTCCTAGTGTATAAACAGTTCAATTATTCACCCTTCCTTCGCCTCTTCTCCTCTGGATAAGCTGCAACCATCCCGCCGGTCTCCTTTGCACGCAACCCATTAACAAACTCCCTGTCCCACAAGCCACAAGCCCTCTGTCCCACATAAATAACTGATCTCTATCTCACTCAGTCTCCTCCTTTTCTCTGGTCCAAACCTTCAGTCACAAATATGAGACAGTCAGGACAGCCGGACAAACAGGTAGTTGTTTAACTTACATACCTCAGGCTTGTGCAACGACACTAAAGCGCCTCAAAAGACCACTTACTTCCGGGCTGTGTGAGTTGACTAAACAAACAAAACAAGAAGAACGGCCCTCTTCTCCTGCCACTTAACTCATTCTACATCTCTCCGGCAGCTCTCTCTCCCACATGAATACCCGATCTACTGTACATCTATAGTGCAAATAGTCAGGCTTAGTTAAACACAACGTTTTGGGTGTGTTGTTAGATTAATGAATCGAATGGGAAGAGAAACCACTCCATAACTGCTGATTTCTGGTGGCTACCATCTCCAGTCCATGTATGACCAACTGATGATTAAGCCAGGAATCACTAAATGGTGGACTGGAGTCCAGATCTGGACTGATTAATAACACATTTGGACAAAGATGGACTAGACTAGACAAGCACACAGGGAAAGAGGAAAAAGTATAGGAAACAAAAAAGGAAATTCACATGACAAGTTCTGACATGCCAAAATTTTTAATCTCCACAGACTCTTAAGAGATTTTCTCTTCCTTGCTCAACTGCAACTAACAATTATACGCATAATTGATGAATCTCACATTCTGGATTGATCAGTTACTTGTTACGTTCATAACATGTCAGCAAAATGGTGATTTTGATCCGGTTACCTCGAATGAAAATGTCCTCAAATGTTTTGGTTACTCCACAAAACCAAATACTTCTATTATTCATTTTACTGTCACAGAGGAGCGAAGAGACAATAACACATTTCCGTGTTGGCTTGTAAATAATATCTCAATATTTTTAGGCTATGTCCTGATGTAGCTCAGTATATCTTTGAGCTCATGAAAAGTTTTATTTTTAGAGTCTGTGCTTCTTACAGGACAGTAGCAAGACTTTATAAGTAAATACTGTCATATACTCTAAAATATATGAAAATATTGCACCTACCCTACAAAATGTCTGTATTCTAGCTATTTATGATCTGATCTGTATTACATCCTTAAAATACAGTTGTCCAACTTACTCTGCATATATTCTTTGCCTGTTTTAACATTTTAATAAAGGCTATATATACATGCAATGTTTAATGAAGGATATTTTACATGTGTAAGAAACAATGAAACCCTGCCCATAAACAGTCAGAATTTGCTGTAAAGCAAATACAGTTTTAAAATTAAGCAGTTGAGAGTTGTTCTCATCACAATATATCATAATACTGCCCAGCCAATTAAGTCACTTTTTTTGTTTAGTTTAATTTCATGCATAAAAGAATAAAATCATTGAACATAAACATGAATACTATTTTCAGAATGAAATGGAGCAGAAAGAAGAATCTTATAGCACCTGCCTCTCACAAAACTCCAAATTTTCCAAAAGCCCTCAGGTCAACATGTCTTCTTGTACATAGACACACACACCCATATATTGTATACACGTGTGTGCGCACACATACAGTGTATACACATTAACATACAAACACCCGCACCTACATTTGGATCTAACCAACAAATATTTTTTTAAATTTACACATGGATGATTTGTCTAGGAAACTACAAGAGTGCAAGCGTGGATGTATGGTTGGGAACAGGCTTTTTAATTATCTGATGTATGTTGATGATTTAATTGTGTCGCAACATAGTGCTGGTCTACAGCAATTGTTGGGAGTTTGTTCAAATTTCCAAACGCAAATTTCTAAAAGAGTGTTGTTAGAAGGATCAGTTAGTTAATTTTCCCCTCCCCTTTTTTTATTTAACTGTGCAGGGAGCTGACAGTTGTAACAAAAAGTAAAATACTTGGGTCACATCATCAGGAATGACTTGCATGATTATGTTCAGCATCGGCGTTGTAAATTGTTTACAAATAAGGTCAAAACAGCTCTTTTCACAACATATTGTACTATACTGTTCACCTATGGTGTAGTTATAGCAAAGCAAAGATGAATAAGATTAAGGTGACATATATGACACTCTTAGAATCTTTATATATCCAAGGTGGGAAAGTGCTAGTTATATAGTATGTTTGTAACTAATTTTCCCACTTATCAGGCAATACTCGGGAACTTTATGTATACATTTATGTGTAGGTGAACTGAGTCAAAGAAAAGAACAATGACCTCGATCGACCTGATGCAAAGTAAGTACCTTCATTTTATTTTTAAGACACGCGATAATCCTCCACCTTTTTTATGTCTGTTTGTATAATTTTATGTGTGTGTATTTTTTTATATATTTTGTGTATGCGTGTATGCGTTATATCTGGGCATGGGTTTGTAAATAATATATTTTGCAAAAAATACTAAACTTAACAGATATTGGTGTCATAGGTGAGGCTGCTGATACAACTCTAGCTTTACAAATGAATGTAACGTCACACTACAGTTATTATCATTCACAACCTCCCACGGACAGTCAGTCACGGCCACGCAGGCAGTGGAGAGCTAAGCCGGGTCGCGGAAGCCCCGGCGATACTTGAAAACTTTAACCGGCTTCCTGCAACACAAACATGACGACGATAGAAAACGGGACACGTCCTGCTCCAGTGAGAACGTTAAGATGCTGACGCACTTGTGAATGAGAGCGCCGTCAGAAGGACAACTGTTACATACAAGTTATTAAGAAAAGCACTGCAAAAAAAGTTAGCTGCGTGGCTAACGGAGGCTAGCTGCACGACTCTGCTAGCATCGAGGGTTGACGTAATGCTAACTTTATAGCACAGCTAACAGCCTCAAAAGTGAAGTACGTTGATTTCTCGTCGTGACTTCGTGGCGGGTGAAGGGTTTGCGCTCACCTGGTCCAGAAGAGGCTCTCCATCAACTGTCCGCTGAACGTTGCCCAGCTTCTCAGCGGGTTCAGCGGTTAAAGCTTCTCCTTCGCAGAGATGCTGTCGCACTTTGGACCAGTGGAGGTGGGTGACGTGGTGTCACACACGGAACTGCCACTTCAACAGGACAACACCACGGCACGTGTGGCATCTTTAAAGACAGAAAACTCACGAGTGTACTTTCTTGTTCCGACACAATACTACTGGTTTACCGGACACAATAACAGCCTGCTGGGAAAAGACGACTGTCATTTTCTTTCGCTGAACTAAACAACCGGGTGTAATTTTCAAACTGCAGAACAATCTGCTTCAAATAAAATCAGACTAGCTTATGCAAAAGTTCACCAAGCTCTTCAGCAACACACACAAACAAGAGTCAACGACATGTCACACATATTTAGTGTTATTTATTTCTATGAAATACATTAGGGATGCACAATATTAAACTTTTTGCTGATCAGCCAATATATTGGGAGTACTTGGGCCGATATTGACACCGATGTTTTTCAACTGCAGAGGTCACTTTTAGTCTTTTCTACCGTGAAATTAACATAATATTTTTGCCTACTCGTGTCGCAGCAGATGAAGATATAAACTTTCTTCGTTGAGCAAAATAAAGCCAAGTCAAAGTCAAGAAGGTAGCTGCTCAGTTTTCCAGGGTCAACACACCCTAATAAAACAAAATCAAAATTTCTTCCTTGAGCCATAATCTGCTCTACGTCACTCAAATGTACGTCTAAATCCATCCTTTACCTTGACAGTTGTGTGGCTCATACGTAAACAAAAAGAAAGAAAACTGATGCGGTTGACAAACATTAATAAAACATAACGCCCTTGTCAGAGGTAACATTAGTGTAAGATTTTTAAAGTTTCTATAGTGCCATTTATCTTACATCTTAGTCCATTCCACAAGTGTATGTTGAATTTTGTGTAAGACTACAAAAAGTTGGATATCTGATCAAATGTAGTTTCCAGGAGAATATTGTGCTAAACATTTTTGATAAATAACTGTTCAGCGTGGACCTGGATCATTTTCAAGAGAGTCTGAAGTGGAAGAAAGAAATGATTATTATATTATAGCTCATGTAAAATCGTTTAGTGTACTGTGGATGAACAGATAGTTCAGGGAAACTATCTTTTGGTCAATTCTTCCCACTTTCTCTTGACATAAAGCAATAAAAATGGACAGATGTTTTTGTACAGAATGTGAACAAATAAGAATCATGACATATATAGGCATCTTGAAATTAAATGAAACTAAGTAAGGAAACTGTTGAAGTGCATTGTCTGGTGTAAACAATGTCAAGATACAAATCTTGTAACAACTTGCATCAGGTACAGTTTAATCATTTATATTAAGATATGTCTTCTGCAACTTTATTAAGATAAAAATAAAAAGTGCAAATACTGTAAATCAGCATTTCTCACATAGAATGTCCCTGTGTGAGATATCACCGTTGTGGAGGTTACAACAAAATGCTTCATTCATTCACTCTATGATAAAGTATGACAGTAAACTTCAACACTTAGACTTTGTTCCTGTTATTGTCCTTTCCGAGGTCTTACATTTCTTGTACAGATTGTCGCTGTGAGCAGGTTTATCACTTGTATAATGTGCTAAATATCACCATCCTTGAAGTAGATCACTTTTGGGCACACAATGTTTTTACACATTAATGTGGTTGGAACATATTAAGCTTACTTAGGGCAATAAAAGTAACAACAGTGAACAGAGATAGTAACAAGGGATGAAATGGCAAACTAGATGTTCAAAACAATCTGTGCCATATTAGTTTAAAATCAATCAAAATGGAAACTGTAAATGTACCAGTACAAATCAAAAATAATGCATATTATTACAGATTATCAGTGTGTCACTACTCGAAATTGTACGTTGAAGCGGTGGTGTCTGTTGACTTGAGATTAGATGATGAGAAATCTCAGCCCTTCCCCATCATCTTCAAGAGAAGCTAAAAAGAATTAAAAGATTATATACAATTTCTGGTTGTTCAAATCATGTAATCTACGCACTTTGAACTCTGATATTGTGGTAAAATTTGATGCTACAGACAGGTATAGTTCATATCATACTGAATAGCAGGTATAAAGAGCCATAACTTGGGGCAAATTCATACTTTTACATTGTTTAGCATTTACACTGCCCAATCCACAAATGTAGGATTAACATTTTGAAAGATTATGAATGGTTCATTATTTCATTATTTGATAAGAAGCTATTTCCAGGAGTATACTGTGGTAGCTAAACATTTCTGATAAATATTAAATTATAACCTGGACCTAACACATTATCGGTCAAGGAAAGGAAAAGAAGACATTCTAGCGCAGGTTTCCCAAATGAAGAATGATGAGTTGAAAGTGTAGCTGGGGATATGGTCACAATGGTATCAAGGTTTCAAGTCAATATATATTGATTATTATCAAGATTAAATGACCAAAAATTAAAGATTGGGTTTTGCTACTGGGTGAAAGTTGATGAAACCACCTGTTAATTGTGGTTTTAAAATTCTTTATGACCAGAAAAAACAAACAATTGTTAACTAGAGAGACATTCAACAAATCACAGACAACTGTGTTGTGTCTAAAAGTGTGACTGCCCAGTGCAAAACATTACATCAATGTATTTAGATACTTTGTTACACTAATATTGTCAACACTAATATAACACGCTATACAATGTCATTGTATAAATGTCATCCCTAGTTGAAAGTAAGTGCATGTGTACCTTTGTTAGGTGATAATCTCCATCTACCAGCTGCTCGATGATATTGAAGTGGTCTGTGTTTGGCACATCCTCCAAACTCACATTCAGTCCTGACGCCCCTAAAGCCTTGAAAGCAGCAACAGAGAGATGTAAAGACACAAAGTTCAGGAAACCACACACATAAACATGTAATACAATAAACTAAACACAATGGGTCAGTTTGTTTATCAGAGCAATCAACATACTCATTTGTTTATGACAATACCTACACAGGGTGACAAATTCACCCTTAATGTATGTTCTAGTATCCTAAAAACAATATATCCCAACTAAATATTATTCCATTTATCAGTAGTGAACATATAAATAGCAGTGGTGTACATTCTCTGTAAGCAGCACTAACTTTGTAGTATTCTTGTGACTGCTTGCGAAACTCTTGTGAGTCATTCTCAGCAACGGCCACCACAATATGGCAACTGGAGGAGGAGAGTTTGAGCTGAGGGACCAGCCTGCTCGGGCTGTTCCTGATCGCCACGTCTCTGCAAACATGGGACAACCGAGAACAGAGGAGTGAGACACTGACTGGTACGACAGATCATCAGATACAAACACAAAGACATTTACAAGCAATTTCTCCTCCACAGTGACAATCACAACATTCTTATTCAGACACAACGCTTTCCTCGTCACCGGCATGGCCTTTGCAGAGCTGCACATACAGCTGATGGATGACTGCAGGGTTTCCTCAATCAGATTTATATCATATCTAAAAATATTTAATTTGTCAATTCTGTTTTTCATGAAATTCACTTTAATTAGCATGTAAATTAAAAGAGACTTGAAAAAATATTTGTACATTGATATTAAACAATGGAAACAAATATGTACCTCATGTAGTACTACATGGTGCCAGGTGGACAAACTCAGAATTAGGAGGAGCAATTAAGTTAAGGAAGGAAATGGCATAATGTGTTAATGTGTTCTTAGTCTGATTACAGTAAAACCCCCTGGTCAGAAATCTGATTATAGCCTTCAGTCAAAGTAGCACTGCACTCCTAAGGCAGTCCTAATGACAGTCTTGAATTACTGTAAATGATGGAGCACAACAAAACATACGGTGTGATCTTTTCACACATTTGTCTTCCTCATTCAAACCTGGAGCCTAATGCACATTACCCACAATTCAGCGCAACAGCAAGCACTCAGGAGTGTATGCCAGTCGAGGTTAAAGTAGTCCTGTGCTGCATGCCATTAAGCAACAGGAGTGTGATAAAATCATGCTTCGAAGTAAGTTGGACTTAAAAAGACTCCATCTTGAGTCAAAATTGTTTTATACAACTTAATTCACATATACTGTATATTAATATATTATACCTGAAAACGGCATTTTGGCCACAAACTAAATATGTTTAGTTTATTATCAGAGTGGAGCAAAAACACCTGAAAATATTCACATTTCAGAGGCTGAAATTGCAGGACTTGTTTTTAGTTTACAAAAAAAACGTACTCAAACCCATCAGACGATTATCAGGAAATTAAATGATACATCATTGATTAATTGTCACAGCCCTAGAATAAAATAGGTGTTGTTAAGATTAACAAACTACCTGGCATTATTATCTGCTATCAAATAGGTTTTGTCCTTTGTTAGCTGGATTTGCAAAGCTGAAATACTGTTTTTATTAACCAGTGGTTGGTGTCAGGATTAGGGTTGTGCATATTACTGTGCCCATCTAACAAAACCCTCACTGAGTCTCAGTCTCTAGTTTTGTTACCATTATTCCATAACCTGTACACAAATGAGTTAGGTGTGATTATACTGCAATTTCATGATGTATAATTAAAGCGAAATCCGTGTAATAACCAAATGTATAAAATGGCACTTAATAACATACTCTGTCATCTTCAGAGGCTCATTGACATAGGTGGACAGGATGGGCAGGAGGTCATATATGCCACTGACCAAGAAAGCCCCTGGAAAATAATAATAATGTAAACAAAAAATTTTTTTAAGGAAAACACAATACATGAACTATGCACAATTGTCAGAGGCCCAGTCCACATGAAGGTGAGTATTTTTAACAGGGGCTATGGTAGCTCAGTGGTAGAGCAAGTCGTCTTTCAACTCAAAAGGTTGTGGGTTTGATTCCCGACAACTCTAGTCTATATGCCCACGATACTCTTGACGGATGTGCCAGCAGCATGTGAATGGGTATGGAAAATGCATGAAAGAAAAAAGCACTGCACATAGATGTGCTGTATGAAAGTGAGTTAATGGGTGAATGGCAAAACTGCAGTGTAAAGAGGCTTTGAGTGGTCATCAAGAGGACCTGGATGTTTGAGACAACTTAATATGTATGGAGAGGATTGTTTTTAATATAGGAGGAAAACCTGTTTTCAAAAATATCCACCAACATGTGGACTTGGCCTCAGTCTTGTAATTCAGTATTGTTTTTCTTCCATTTCAGTAATTATGAGGACAAGTGCAGTCTGTCTGCAGTCTTGCCACTTAGTTCATTTCACCTGATAAACCCTCCTTACCTTTGATCTGAGGAGTGATACTATACTGTGACCAGTCAGTGGAGAGGACCATTGCAGCCAGGTGAGCACCGGCAGAGTGTCCACACAAATACAGACCACTGAGGGAGAGAGCAAAGAGAATTTATGACACACAACTGAGATGCACTGGATTTAGGGTGGATATGGTGACATTTTAATGCTCTGTGAATAGGAGAGAGAAAATTGCATTATAAAACAGTGTATTAAGATGACTCAAACTGGGTGATGCTAGGGTAGGAAGCAAGAAAAAGCACCTGATGTGAGAATACTGTTGCACAACTGACACAACACTTCTGCGTACTTGAGACACCATCAAGTCCATGTTACCTGAAAAGGCAGGGTACTGTAAGGTCACACAGGCAGACAGGTGACATCATCGTTTCATGTCCTGAAATGATCTGTCATTGTCAGAAATGGAAAGGCTGTACCTTTGGGGGCGATGTCATAGCCGACAGCAACCACCACTACACCTTTATCAACGAGTGGAACAGCCATGAATCCTGATTCCTCCTTGCTGTTTGTGCACAAAACATCGGCTTGAAAAGAGCTCTGTGTGCACATCTCCAGTATGTTACACTTCAGACTCATCTGAGTGTAGAGCAGTTTACCTGAGAAACTGCCAGTATCCACCATGTATGTAAATCACAAGTGGGACATCTAAAACAGAGGAAATGAAGCATGTTAATGGTCATGCTTAAAACTAGCTTCTGAATAGCTGAAGCATGACACTGAGGGGAGTGTGTGTCATGGGAGCCACACGTGTCTGTACCCAAAGAGTTGGTGCTGGGTATGTAAACATCCAGTTTCTCTCCATCTCCCTCCCCATATGGCACATTGAGCAAAGTTTGAGCCAGATCACGGGCACGCTCCGTACCTGAAAAAACACAAGTATGGCATTATCAATATACTGTAGTACATACTGAAACATATACTGTTGGTCTGCTATTAAAGATTTTCCCAAACTTTAACAATTATATGTATCATAATAGTAGTGCAAATTGCATTATAGTTAAGGCAATGCATATACAATATGTACACTGTATATATTAGGGGTGGGTCAAAATATCGATTTGGTGATGTATTGTTGTCCTTCCTCGTGCCATACAAGAATTGATACGCCTGAGCAAATATATCGAGATTTTATTTAATAAATTAAGACACTCTCAACTAAGCAGTCCCTGCCAGTTTACTCGCCGGACGTAACTACTTCATTGGCGGTGCTGCTCATATGAATGAGGACAACTTTGGCAGAAGTTACCTGGTCAAAGAAGAGGTAGTTTACAGCGGGATTAAGAGATGCCCCATCCATGTTCAATACATAGATTTTATATCTCTGCATTGTGAGTAAATTCTGCACTTTTATCTTTTCATGGACCTTTTGTTTTCTTTGGTTAGACAGATATCATGATGTATCGTTACATGATTGTCTTGCAATATATTGATTACCACAGAATTGTTGTATCATATTATTGGTATCGTGGACCAGGTATCACCCATTGGATCGTGAGGCAGCCTACTCTGAATCTCCTTAACTATCTTTGTCCTTCTTTTCAATATTTCAATCTGAAACACCAATAATGTGATTTTTACCTTATTTTTGTAGGTTCAGTTAAATTCTATATCATTACAGCTTGAATAAATCACAATTACACAGATCATCCACAACAACAAAATTGATATTTAGGGCAATTCAGTTTCTCCGTGATAGTTGTGACAATCAAATGACAAACAACAAGATGACTAAGTTAAACATAGTACATATATGACGAATATGTCCAAGTTTGTAGCTCTGTAAGCCATGTATGTGCAGTGTGTATACGCTGGTAGCCTATTTATTTTAATAATAACAATAATAATCTGTACCAAAGACGAATCTAACATGTAAATCTTCACAACATTAGTGTAATTTGTACAATCATTCGTCGTTTCATTGCCCGTTCGTAACACAGACTATCTCAGAGGTTAACACATTTACCCGGGGATAAAAACATTTGACACGACACCTGTGCTCCACCGGGGCTGCCTGTTTGTTTCCCGAGTGTAACTACCGTCTAACGTCAAAACACACCGACCTTCCTTCAGTGCCCTCACGTGAGCCTTGACCACGTCGTCTGCGGACATCCTGTGCGACCACCGACTCGGTGACAGCTGCAACTCGAGCTCCTGTCAGGCAGAGAGACCCCAATGAGACGGGCGGCCATGAAAACCCACAACACCAGCGTGAGTGTGCGTATGAGAGCGAGCGAGCGAGGGAGGGAGCGAGCGAGTGTAAATCACTGTCAACAGCGCCCTCTTCTGCTCTTGGTTGGTAAGGCTGCCTCTGCCACTGCTTTAAAGCAAATGGAAATTTGGTGTCACTTTCTCAAACCTGAGACCATACATGAAATGTCATGAAGTAGTTCTCTTGTTTGCCGGTGGAGGCCAAACAGGAAGTAAGACTATATTATCTCCTCTGTCCCCCATTTTCCTCTCACCCCAACCGGTCGAGGCAGATGACCGCACATCTTTGAGTCTGGTTCTATCAGAGATTTCTTCCTGTTAAAAGGGAGTTTTTTTCTCTCCACTAATGCCTAGTGCTTGCTCATTGTGTGAACTGTTGGGTTTCTTTTCTCTCTGTAATATTGTAAAGGTTTTGGCCTTACTATGTACAGTGCCTTGAGATAATGTATGTTGTGATTTGGCGCTATACAAATAAAATTGAATTGAATTGAATTGAATTAATTAACCACCAGGAGTCAGCTGAGCTGGTAGCAAAAATGACTCCATTTAAATGAAAATGAACCATATGGGGCATTTTGAGTTGAGTTCTGGGCTCTGCCTGTCAGGAGGCTCATATTCACATTCACTGAAATAGATTCCTCAGCAGTGTGCTTTATCTGCATAGAGAATGGCAGTTTTAAAAGAATACAACATTCATTGTCATTAAGAAACCAAACATTTGCCTCAGTTCACAGTGTCCATTTCCTTTTTCATTACTCAATTTCATATTCAGTCAAGCACCTGATCAGGTCTGACACAGTCACGTGAACTGAAATACAGCTCACCAGCTTTAGGCAGTGCTGTCGCTAAAAATACACCAGATTCCTCTGTTAAATATTGAGATTATAGAAATTGCCGTGCTAAATGTTGGAGATTAACATATATTTTTAGGATTTTTAAGTCTTTTTTAACTGATCTACAGTGCGCCATTGATCGGGTTGATTCTTGTGTCTGATGACACTGTCTGACAGTCAGTGGCCGACAGTCAGTTAATGTCACGCTTTAATATCGGCTCAGCTCACATGTGGAACCTCGTTAGAGCAGGTACTAAAAAGTACCAAGCACCACGTACTATCTCTAAAGGAAAAGCAAATAAACCAAGTATAACCGGGCCGAGTCGTGCTAGAACTGTATTGGGTAAAAGTGCCATTATTCCCACTTGATTTATCAGTAAACTTTTTTCAGTGGAGCTAATGTCTCATTTGGTTGTTTCTGGTCATCATCACTCTTGTATTTGTTTATCAGAAATCTTACATCTTTTACTTTAATGTATGGAAAATGGGAGCAAAAACACAAGTGTTGTATTTATATTTTTGTTGAGTACATTGAACCTGTGACACCGCCATTGAAGAAAGTTGTATCACATAATACTGTATATTATTACTGAATTATCAAGATATAGCAGCCAGTCATTAATGGATGAATGAATGAATAAAATAATACTTACATCTCTATCCATTTCAGTCCAGTGCATTATTTTAGCGTTTGAAGTGACTTGAAATTCACTGACAGATCATGTCCAACCAGCACGCGCTCAGCTCTGGAGTTACTGAAAGTGTGGACTTTGGACTGATGACCCAGACATTTAAACTGTAAACCAATCAGAATAAAACAGTGCAAAGACACAGAAGCTACAAAAACTACACATTTAGATGGTGGAGCTGTTCAAAGGTGTTCACAGTTGTGCAAATGAGGCACTCAAGAGTAATATTGGCCGTAAGAAAACAGGTTAAACAATGGAAAATGCATATGAGTGAAATATTAGGGCTTTTTAATAGTGTTTACTGAGTGATAACAATATGGAGGCTTAACAAGGTTCTGCTTATTGTCAGATGTTAAGACCCTGTTTAGGGGGAGAATCAAAGGACAAAGGCTATTCCTGCAATGATACATCATAATATCTGCTGAGAAAACTGTCTGAGCACAAAAATATAAAATAGATAATCATATACAGGTTTTTTTTTTACTTTGAGCACATGTCAGCTGCTCAGACACCTCTTTTTCCATAACACAGGTTTGTTTGTCCATTCTTTATCCATTTGTGAGTGAATGCCCATAAATACAACACAGAAAAACCATGTTTGTGGTGATGAGGGAAATTTGAAATAACTGTCTTATGCTAAAAGTTATAAGTTATATATATAAATATATATATATAAGCTATAAGTTATATATACTTTTCTCTGTTTCTAAACAAACAAAACATAACATTAATCCAGTTAATCGTTTATTGCCTTGTTTATCCTCTGTCCTGCACAGTCTTTTTATCATAACATATTCCAGTATACAAAAAACATGCTACTTACTGTATGTCAAGACAATGTAGGACAACGGGAACAGGTGCGACTGGATAGAAAATTAAAACACAAAATATCAAGGGAACTCCTTGTACATAAATGAACTTGGAATTAATCACAAATCAAATAATAATATCAAATAAAATAATGAATGAACACAAACTCAAAGTAAATAGTGGACACAAACACACCCCCACCTTCTAAATAAATAAATCATATAAAAAAGAAAATATGCTTTCGTTTCTTTAGATATATTTACCAGAGTTTGATGTTTAAAACCTAAGGATCAAACCTTAATGGGAAAAAAAATGTTTCCTTTATTCCAGTGCAGTCTGTAAATAAAGTCTGTTACAGATTTAAACCGGAAACTCAATTTCTTTGCGCCCGGCACACTCAGTGCGAGAGCCCAGAACTCTGTGTTTTGATTGGTCGACATTTCCCACCAATTAAAAAAAAGATCCGTCTCCTCCCTCCCTCAGATCTTGCGGCTGACCCTAGCTCTAAACCAATCAGACCGAAGTACGTCACGTCTGTTTTCTGGACGCTCATCGGTTCAATCCTTTTCCGGCATAAAACAGCCGCCGAGAGGACACTGCGCGCGACATTCAACTCATTAGGACCCACTTTTGCCTCAGAGAGAACTGAACACGGCAATACTTGATTATTTCGCGTCTCGTTTTAATTTTTCTTTAAAAACTTTGAATAAAAATGGACTGTGTCGATTTCCCAAGAGTTCTTCCAAATTCACCGAGGAAAGCACGGGGCCAAATTCAGGTTCGTCTCTCATTGTGTTTTTTATTGTCTAAATAACATTACCGTAACAAGTAATTTGATTTAAATGAGGTAAAGTTGTGGATGGTGCGTGTTTTCACATACAAGAGTTTGTTTCATAGTCACTGACTGAGCTCAACGGCGTGGTGTTTGTTCTCTGCAGGTTATCTTTGGGCCCATGTTTTCAGGAAAAAGGTGAGTTATTCAACCGCTGAACAACAACACCTGGGCTCATTACTGCAGGACTGATGGGTCATTTAAAATTCAGTGTGTAAAGTGATGTGAAAACAACAATGACCGCCCAGACTTCACCATCCCGCCAAATCTCCTGCATTGTTTACCCGTCAGCCCCCATGTATAACATCTGCATGAACCCAGTGTTATAAACAGCTAATATACCCAATTATAATAATGTTATTAATGATATAATAATGTTTATTTACAGAGCATTTAAAAAAAAAAAATCAAATTTCGAAGTGCTTCACAACATCAACAGACAAAACAAACAAGTCATTTAATGTCAGCTGAATTATTAATAATATCATCAGTCTTAAAAGAACATTTGGTACAAATGTGGTGGAAATGCACAAGTTAAAACTCAAATAAAAAGAAAAATCTAAAAGACACTGAAACATGTTCATGTTGAGGGTTCGAAGACATAGTTTGTATTTCCTTGTGGCAGATGCACAGTTCAGTTCAGACTTAATTACAGACTGGTAGTAAAGTAAACAAATAATAGAAACCATGTACAAACACATGAATGAACAGCATGATGCATACACATATTAGAGAAGTTATTAGTAACAAACAACATCTAAAAATGTACATAAATGTTAAAATTCTACTGTTATAAGGAGAAGTGTCCACAACTGGGACTGATAAAGAACAGTGCACTGCAATGTCCCTGGCTTTTTATAGGAGACGTACTTTGTAAAGATGACAAACTACAGTCACTAGACCATATTTGTGTATTGTACAATGTTTGACTATTTTTTACTGCCATTTCTGCACATTAACCAGACATTTTTATGAGAATTGTATGTTAAATCAATCATAACTTCATTTTATGCATATTTTTTTAAAAATATAGGCACATAAGTCTTAAGTGAAATGCTGGGAAATTCATAATTGTGCTAATTTATTGGGCGCCCCAACATATTAATAACCCAACCCAGTCTCTTGGAGTGACTGAACATCATTATATGCCACGTGTAGTTTCTGCATGTTCAGCAACAGATTAGTTTCACTGACATTCACCGGATTGTTATCATTTAATTTGCAGCACTGAACTGATGAGAAGAGTGCGGCGTTTCCAGATTGCCCAGTATAACTGCTTGGTGATTAAATATGCGAAGGACACACGCTACTCTGATACAGGCATGGCTACACATGACAAGTACGTTTTCATTTACTTTTGCTTGTTGACGTTCCCTGGTCTGTGTGTTTATGGACATGATTGTAAAGTCAGTGGAAATTAAAAAAAAAATCTATTTAGTTTTAATTTCCTCAGAAACTGTACAACTTTCAGCTGGGTGGGCTGCGATGCAAAATGGGAGTCTATTTAGTTTGTACATATCTTACAAAAACTGGACTGACTGCTGCAACACTTGCAGTTGAATTTAATCCTCTGCACAGGTTTTGATAAATGATAGGATTTGGTTCCCATAAGGAATAACTTAAATTAAAAAAAAATTAAATGGGTAACACGAATTTACAAATCTAGGAAGGAACTCAAGTCCTGAGTTTAAGATGGAGTAAAATGATAAAAACGAACCACCTTGCCAAATTTGAGCAACGTTCTCTGCTCTGAAATGCCAGAGAACGTAGTGTGAACCAAAGCAGTCACTGTCCATCAGTGTTTGTACAGAATACTAACACAACACTCTGATATCAAACCACTTGTTTATAAATGTGTATTGTGGCCATTTAGGTCACAGTTTAATAACATTGTGTAGAAAAAGAAGAACTGGTTTATCTAGTTATACTATGCTATGCTCAACGAGACACAATTATTTTGTCCAAGTTTTCTCAGCCACTGTCCTCCAACATATATGTGTCAAGAAGAGAAATTCTGTATTTGTTTAATTTGCTCTGTAGGGAGTTTGATCAGTCGCTTATGGAAATGGGGAAATGCTGAATAATACCAAAGCGAAAAATTACCTGTAGAAGAGAGAATTTTCTGTGAAATTGGCTTTTCTTGATGGATAGTGTAAAAGAAATTGTTATGAAAGTAACATGTTCTTGATTATCCTGTCTGTCTTTCAGAAACACAATGGAAGCCATAGCTGCAAACTGTCTGGGAGATGTGAGGGCTCTGGCACTACAAGCCTGCGTCATTGGAATTGATGAAGGACAGTTTGTAAGTTAAAAATAAATTGTATTTTCTATTTTAATTTCAACTTTTAACCTCCAGTGAGACAATGGTGTTTGAATGTGTGAATGAGAAAAGAGTGTTAATTTAGAGGAACTGTGCATCATTGTCTCAACTGTGTTACCAAATTGATTTTAACTGTTTATTCTTGTAAAGTGTTCTTGAGTGTCTAGAAAGGTGCTGTTAAATAAAATGTATTATTATTAACTCATTTCCGATCCAGGATTTTTATCAGATCGAGATATTTCTTCGGAATGAAGTCTTTGCCCACTAAATCTATGCTTCTCTTTGTTACCACAGTTTCCAGACACGGTGGGATTTTGTGAGGAGATGGCCAATTTAGGAAAGACAATCATTGTAGCTGCCTTGGATGGGACTTTCCAGAGAAAGGTATGTGTCCATTTGTCTCTGCGTGATGTTGGCAAACAGTTTAATAAGAAAGAGACACTGTTGAAAATGCTGAAGGGTCAGAGAGTATCACAGCACTCATGGATGCAACAAAATATCCGAAACAAAGAACACCTTTTTAGGTTAGGAACAATCTGCCTGTGCAGCACTTTACCCAATAACATGGTCATTATTCCACACTATAGTGTGTCTATTCTTTGCTGGTAATGCGATCATACCTCTGCTGTTCTGTGCATTCCTACAGCCATTTGGAAACATCCTGAATCTCGTCCCTCTAGCGGAGAGCGTGGTGAAGCTCAATGCTGTCTGCATGCAGTGTTACAAAGAAGCTGCCTACACTAAGAGGATAGGAGCCGAGACAGAGGTGAGGGGGCTTCACATCTCCAGTGGTGGTGACAATTTGACTCCTGAGTCTTCAGTATTTGTATCAGCTGTTTTGCACACAAATTTTTTTTTTTTTTTTTTTTTTTTTTTTTTTTTAATAAAGGAAAATTCTTATCATTAATGACACTGGTATGTCATTGTGTCTTTAGCACAAACTTGCTGTCCTTTGACAGTAGAGTGGGCACATGTTATTTCATTTACACGTTGTATTAAATCAAAAATTGTCTCATTGTTTTGTCTGCTCCATAGGTGGAGGTGATTGGTGGAGCAGATAAATATCAGGCGGTGTGTAGAAAGTGTTATGGAGGTCTAATGGAGGACAAGGAAAACAGCACCCCCTTCAGGAATGAAACGCCACAGCATGCCCTTGTAGGAAAACTCGTGGACTGCAGAGTTCCCAGGAAACTTTTCTCGTCTCTCCACCTCTGAATGCAAAATTATACATGTAAAAGAATTTAAGACATTTAGCACATTTAGTCTTTTTGTATTTATGTCTTCAAGCAACTTGGATGGAACATTGGTTGTTTGGTTGTTTTATTGATTGGTGCTATTTTCTCTAGGTGTCTCTCACATAAGGGTTTTAACAGCTCAGTAGTCTTTATATTTATGTGTAGTCTTTATATTTACCTATTTTGACTGTTTTTACTTAATTGATGAGCACATGCAGTTAATATCATTCTTGAGTAAACCTGTTACTCCCTGCAACAACTTAATACCAGTGTAAACATCCCTAACTTTCTGTAAAGATTTGTCCTGTCAGATATAAGATTTATTTTTTTTCCAATATAAATATGTATTTTCTGCCCTCATTCTTAATGAATTTATGTCAAAGTTGAGGTTGATTCACATTTCACTCTGTGTGTAAAGTTTAGAGTGGTAAAGAAGTAAAATGTATGGTTTGTAAACCTTTCATTGTCATTCATTTGGCTATTTCTCCAAAGATTTCCATGGAGATGGCTTAATGTTTATTTACTTACACTTACAAACCAAAGTATGTGTTGATATCAAATCCAGTTCCCTCACATGCCACAGTAGCCTAAAATAACCAGTTTAAAGCCCGGCATGATAGAATGAAAAACTATCCTTTGTACTATATAAAACTTGTACTCTTGCAGTGTTAAAGACACTGTGCCGTCAAGACAGATCATCATCTGAGTGATTTTATTCAACAAACAAAAGGTCTCAAGTAAATTGCTATCAAGTTTCTAACACCAAAATATGGAGATACAGGGACATGGCAACTTAAGTGCAGTGATTATACAATGTAGAAAATTACATCGAGCTGCATTAAATCTTGTGCCAGTTTTTATACAACATCTGAAGGAGGCATAAATGAGATTATTTAACAAAAATCATTCCAGTATCTTCACATCTATAAAAGGAAACTTTATAACAGAATCTAACATAAAATGTGGACTACATTTATAAACATTAGAAATCAGATTTTAGCCTCATTACATTACTGTGCAGGGAAAAGCTGAATACAGACACAAGGCACATTTTAGAAATTCATCAATTTCCTTTGGTTATAAATACAGATTCCAAATGTTCATTAAGATAAAAATTTAACTGATTTATTTTTAGGAGAGCCACAATATAACATCACTCAATATGCACAGCTGCTTAACCCCAAAACATCAGTATTTAATCATGGCACATTTTACTGATTCATCTTCTCTTCTATAGGCAAAAATTATCAGCAGTGTTCCTTATATATTTTGGTTTCAGTAATTATGCACATTTATTTCCCCATAAGGTCAAACCACATAATCAACTTTACCTGCAGTATTCCAAATGTTTCCAGTGTATTGCCACTAATAGCATCATGGTTATTTATAATAAGAACAATCAGTTTCTAGTATTTCATTCACACATATGAAGTCAGTCTAAACCCCAAAACAATCTTGGAACAATAGAAAAACTGACGTAAGCTCACTTACAGAAGCAGAAGGTGGCAGAAATGTTAAACTGACCAAAAAAATACTCTCAGGCACAAAGCAACAAACTTCAACAGGTTAGATTCTCACCATCACTGGCTGAGATGTTAATCTGACATCTGAAGACATACATACACACTGCAGTCTGCTTTAAATGAGGTTAGGCCTTCAAAACAGGAAATCAACATCATGTCACCAGGACTTTGGAGGAAGTGTGACTGCACCATCTGATGGAGCAGTATTGTTGCTGTTGGGAGTTAATACGTTACTCATGAGAATGAGGACATGCTCAGTGGATTGTTTAGTAAGTGCAAAGTGATCTACATTCTCCTCCTATATGAATGTTAGCTATATGTTTCAAAGGACAACACTGACTATATGTACATTCAAAGATTTAACACCTCCACACCTCCAAATTGAACCCTTTTTTAATCAACATTAATCTTACTTTTGCCATCTTTATGGTTTTTAATTTCAATCTCAGGTTTTGATTTAAATGTCCTTTAACTAGTTGAGCTGGTGAAATAAGGAGTTATTTTACTATGGCGTAAAGATTGTTTAACCCCAAAAATGTTTTACGGTTATACGGCTATTTCATCTGCCTAATCTCTACAGAGCCTATTTTTCACAAACATACCTACATCAATTACGGAGGGCCATGTGGCTTAATGAAGGTCTTCCTCCTCTACACCTAATAATAATTTTATTTAATACCTATATCCTACACCATTTGTAGGTCCTGAAGGCACTTATATTACACCAAAGGGGGGGGGGATCAATAAACTAAATAAAATAATTCAGGCACATACAAACATAAAAATGTACAAATGCACATTCTTATATTTCCACAGAGGCAGAAGAGAAACACAGTCAGTGTATTCCTCCTCCACTTTGACTGGAACTGAACTGAGTCACACAATGTGACTGTTGACCTCCTCGGTACATTTTATCTACATCTCTCCTTCAGGATCACACCATTTGAGGTAAATGTTGCGTCTTTACACAAAGGTCTAAGGTCACCTTAGCTAATTCAGCCTGATGTCTTCAGATCTGACCATAGATCCTTTGAAGTAAACTGTAATGTCCCACATCTCTAACTTTCAGTTGCACTGCTCAGGTTCCTAAAATCTGACAACACTCATGGAAAAAAGGCTGAAACTAGATGTATAACCACATCAGTATGATAAAACTCTGTGTCTGTGCAGTGCAAACCTCCAATCACTGTATCAGCAGATGACCGAGGACACACCGCCTCATCCGTGTGAGCTCCCTTTGTCTCAGTAGCTGGGCGGCTGGTAGCCAAAGTCTCCTTCTGACTGGGGGTTTGAGATGAAGTGCGGCTGTTGTTGCGTGTCAGGCACATTGCTGGGATATGCTGTGTAAGTGGTCGGAGTGTAGGTCGTGGGGTTGTAGGAGGTGGGGGCATAGGTTGGAGGGTAGGGGGTGTGGTGATCCGCCGGTGGCTCTACATAGGTGGGGATGGTAACTTCATTTACACCACGACGGAAACGGCCCAAGGCGTAGTAGGCTAAGATTCCCTGCACAGTGGGATTAAAATGTCAAGGTCAGTCGTTTTTCCCCATTATTTTAACATTGCTTAAAATATTCAAATGTACAATATACATTTGTGTTTAAAGTCCTCATGACATGGCTCTTGAAGCATTAGTAGCTTTCGTGATCAGATAGTAATCAAATCTTGAGACACATGTTAATACCAGGTGAAAATGAATGTGGTGAAATGCTATCCAATCACAGAAAACGCATTCTAATACCAGGTGTAAAGAAGGCCATTGATTTTCTTGTTCGGCTCTTATTGGAAAATGTGCAAAAGCTACACAGGAAGAAGGTGAATGGGAGATCAACTTCATCATAATTTATCACGATAAATATTTGCCGTTGAGCCGCTAACACCAGAGAGACAGATGTTTCCACCAGCTCTTGAACACACCAGCCTAGAAAACATTGCACCATCCATGACTTCAGCTGTGTTACCAGGCAAAGGTTGGACAATAAACAGGCAGCTCATTGATGTTGTTATCTCACTGATTTTTAAACAAGATTGAGAAGAGTAATCTGAACTGAAGCCAATGGCAGACTTGGCTTCAGAATAGTTTGATATTTTTGGTATGTTCACAGATCTGAAGTAAGTTTTGAAACAGAAAGCATCTGCTATCCTGTTTGGAAAATGCATCAATCCACAAGCAAAATCTAAAAAAGTAATTCAGAATTAAAAAGAAGGAGAAACAAGGGTTTTTGAGCTGTGTCAACGAATCCCTCGATAATCAGTTATCTGTAATCTAAATCAGTTATTTGTAAAGGTTTGCCTTGTCAAGAAATGGTGTATGTTATTACAAATACACGTTATGTAAATAAAAACAGAGTTGCTGCCATCAAATTCAAAATGAGCTGATATGTTTCATGAAATGGTAAAATGTCTCAGTTTCAACATCTGATATGTCGTCTGTGTTCTATCATTGCATTCTGTTTTTATTTACATTTTAAACAGCATCCCAACTTTTTGGAATTTAGATGTTAGACTGTAGACTCCAATAGCTCAGTATCAAAGTAAATGGCCAGTGTTACGAATGAAAAGACAGACAGCAGGAGTCCTGCTCACCCAGGTGGCGATAGAGAAGAAGGAGAAAGCCACAGTGGCTCGTGCGGCGTCCTCGGGGATGCCTCTGATGTCATGAGTGCGACTCCACTGATTTGCCAACAGACAGAAACACACAAACCACAGGAAGGTCCACACCCCTAAAGAACACACACAGAAGCACAGACAAAATATAAATGATTGATTTTTCACACTGTTAGAAGAAATGGGAGAATTAATTCATTTGAAAAGAACAAAAATGCCAACGGAATGAAAATGCCTCTCATGTCGCCATCTGCTCAAATGACCACAAGCTGTTTCTCAAACTACCACTTCTTTGTCTGCTTAAAGAATGGCAGACTGGACTGTGTTGTTTGCAGCAAATGAATGTTTAATTTTAGCAGAATCTGTGAGGTCATCCTACACCCCGCTGCTTGCTCTTTCACTGTATGCAGTAAGGAATAATAGGTTTTGTGTTTATGTCAGGAAAACAGGCAGGGTGTCTGTCACATATTACATCAAATATTCAAAGCTGCCTGTATGAAGCCATTGATATTTACATGAGAAAAGTGAAATTGATTTTTGATTTATGAGGATAAATTATCGCTTTAGGAGAACAATTAATAATGCTGTCCATAATTCTTGCTTTACAGGCTGCTCCAATGTACAATCAATCACATAATACACCAGTATTATGTATGTAATACTGGTATGGATGTATGTATGTATGTATGTATGTATGTATGTATGTATGTATGTATGTATGTATGTATGTAGTAGTATTATACTTATTTAAATGTGACTGTAAAAAGCCAAGTCTTGAAATTTGATTTAAAAGGTGTTTCTAATCTAATTTTACTCCAAATGCAGAAAGTAAAGTAGTTACAGGCAACTGTTTCATATTTAACCCTCCAAAAATTATTCTGATCCAACCAAAACATTTTCTTTACACTGATTGGGTAGATCAAATCAATCAATTTTTACATTTTATTCAGGAAATGCTCCAATACTTAACCAGCAACTGATACAAAGCTCAAGCATGAAGTTTAGAACAGGGCTAAAAAAAACTACCAAAGTAGTGCTTTTGTTAACTGTAAACAACCATATCAACACAAGTAGTGAAGTCTAAAAAGCTCAAGACTTTACCAGAGTCACTGCTGAGATTTATGTCATACAAAAACCTTGATAAGAACAGTCTCACTGCTGCACTTTGTTCAAAACATTGCTTTTTGGTTTGATGACAGGTATTTCGGGATCTTGGATTTTTCAGACTTGTTCTAGTTGATAGCTAAACTGACACAAGGTCATTTAGTCACTAAATGCAGACCTAGCAGTGCACAGTTGGCTCTCTTTGTCTAAACACAAGACCAATGAGAAAAGGAAGACTGAACTGATTCATCAGAGCTGTAAAATTAAAAAAAAAAAGAGCTAAAAGAAGGTAAAACTCTGCAGAACTGATAAGATCTGGAGTTTTCATCAGGGTTTCTTACTACAGCTGCTTTCAGACATGAACTTAAGTCCAGAGATTGTCATGAGGGGCTGCATGTGTGAAAGCAAATCTCTGAAGAAGTCATTCAGGATATTCTCTAAAGATTCTCATAGCCATTATCCTGTCTCCTGCATATTCAGGCAATCTGATGCTGCATTTGTCACACATGTACAGCAAACTCAAGAGGATGTCTGCACTCATTTGTTTATACATCATCCAGAGTTGATGTCGAAAATCAGCTTATGAGTGACACCTTTCACAGCACACACGATGAATCAAACTGAAAATTCAAGACATTAAACTAGAGAAAGTTCTCAGATAGTGTCTGTGAAGGTTCTCCGTCATCCAGGTACCTGTAATCTTTATAAGATTAGACTTGCATACAGCCAACTCCTGAAGATGCAACACAGTGGATCATATTGAGCCTCTATAAGCACGAATTAAGGGGAGGCCCAAATCACCACCAAATAGTTTTCAGAGTATTTCAGAGACCAATTCATGTTCTTCTTCTTCCTCGCGACTACAGCTTACAGCTGGTTAAATATTTTGGTTTTGAAGGGCTAGGACAAATGTTTTAAAAAGAAATTCTGAATCCAGATGCATACAGTATCTGGATCACAATTGAAATCTAATAATTCCATTCTAGGACCATAATTGCATCGCCAGAAATGAAATCAAAAGCAACCTCTTTGGTGAAGGTAATAAACAACAGAGCAATTGCTCACCTGAGAAAATCAGATCAGCCATGACAGCATATTTCCTTTCCTGTGCATTGCTCATGAACGGCACGTAAACATCCAACACCAGAAGAGCGATGCAGGCCAGGAAGGCGATCACCCCAATGGCAACAGCATAGTGACACGCCGAGTCGTTCTGGTTGAAGATGCACTTTGCCTCAGCACTGTGTGGACTGTTGATGTATCCCTCTGTTGTGATGCAGGCAAAAACCACCAAGGCAAATAACTACAGTCAAACAGAGGAAGGTTAAAGACAAGTTAATAAACATTTCTCAGAAACATAGTATTTTTTGTTTGTTTTGTTCTTTTTATTTTTGCAGCCTTCAATGATTTGCAAAGATAGAAGTACTTCAGTTAAAGGAGTATTCTAATGTTTATGTCATGTTTACCCATCAACTCCACACTGCATATCTTATACAACTGCTGCTAACCATTTTCATAATGGTTAAACATAATGTTTATAGACCAAGTTCCAACCTGTCAAGCCTCCATATAGATTTGATTTCATGTACATGTCACCTTATAGGTTTTTTTTTTTGTCGCTGAAATTTGTTTTAAAAAAGCACATGCTTTACTGATAAAATGAATGATGACTCTATTTAGGTTAAGTAACCAAAACAGTGTGACACCTTAAGTAACATATAATGCTCAGACTGCAAAGCATAACAAAAGAGGACTCTTCTGGTCACCCATCCATTTCCCATGTGCATCAGGGAACTACAGTGGCCTTGGCATACTAAAGTAAAAAGGGTGTCATTCTTCTTTGTTTGTATCTTTTTTGTAATCACCAAATGCATGCTCTGGCTGGTTGTCTGTTCCATCTGCTGTAAGAACATGGCGGAGCAAGATGGTGACCTCTGTGCAGCAAGGCCCAAAAGTGCATATTAAAAGCTTATTCTAAGGCTATGAAAACCAACCAATTTTAATTTTGGTTAAACTGTAAATTAAATGAACGCTGGGAGAAACTATCTGATGAAAACAACATGTGAATTAAGCTTGTTTTGCAATCTACAGGTTACATTTATTTTCAAGTATTGACTGGGAGTTTCCTAAACAAAAAAGGTTCATTCAAATAGTCTCTGCTTATAAATTAATGTACAGCAAAATCAGAAAACATCCTCAGGTTTAGCTCACGTCCATTTAAAGAAACTTTCAGAGAAAAATAACAATAAAAACAACGTGACATTTTTTATGAACACTGCCCCACAAACCTATATCCATTTCTATTTTTCATGAAACACAGATTGTCATCACAGACAGTCTGGTTTTCTATTGCCGACTCTGGAAATACCTCCATGTTCTTGTGCCTGTGGTATGGTTTATAAAGCAGAGATTATTAACTGCTGCCTATGACCGTCCCGTGGTCTGCTACTCTCTGCTCTGGTTACCCACCTAACCATGTGACCTAATTCTGAGTGCAGCTGCCTGCCATGTGACTCCAGAGATGCCACCAGCTCTCTCTAACTACACTCATAATGATATGACTGTTTAACGCATGGGAAGGAGGCGAGGCCATAATCCTGCAGACAAAAAGTAAAGAAGATGAGCAGGAGGCATTAGAGAAGTGGACATGGGGGACTTCCAAAACAATAGAGAAAAGTGAGACAGAGAGACTGTTAGTGGAGCAGATGGATTTTTCTTTATGTGAATGTATATATTTAAAACAACGCCAAAATGTCCCATATGTACAAAAAGTAAGTGGATGTTAGGAAGGTCTGTCAATACTGAGTAGTGACATCTGTCACAGATATATATTGTTCCATGTTCAACTTGCAGTGTCATTTCTTTGTATCTTCTTGTATATTACCTACATTACTTATACTCAATGTAAGTTTTTTCCTAAATGCTTTAATGGGGACTCATTATCATGACAATATAAATCCTGACTAGTGAATTTGTGCATAATGTAACATTCTAACTATTTTCACTGCCATTTCTGAAACAGCTAATATTATTTTGAATAGGAAATGTAAACATTTCAAAGCCTTTTAACTGACACATGAAACAAACCACCTGTGGGTCCTGATCCAGTGTAAGGGAGCAACTGATCTAAATTTTATGTTATTCATCAACATTTATTTGTTTTGTCTTCATTTTTTGCAAAATTGTTGACTAGATTAATACATTATATTGTCTTTTGTGTTGTAGTAATGCCAGGATTGAATTAGGGCTTCACAATTTGGGGAAAATATCTAATAATGATTTTTCTGACAAATATTGCAAATGTGATGTGTTCGGCCACATGATCTTTGAAAACATTCAAGTTATGAATTGTCCCCTACCTTTAAACGTTTCAAATGAACAGTGGAAATAATGCTTATACTTGTTTTTACACAGAACCGCATAAATACCACAGTCAAGACAGAGTCTGCTCATTGAACAAGATCCTTCCTTGTTCTCAGAACAGGTGTGTTGCATTATGGGACATGTAGGCAGGGTTACAGAGCAAACAATATTTGCTTGTGTCTTCTTCTGGCTCATTGAAGCCGGGGTGAAGTCACCAGAGAGGGGGGGGGGGGAAAGAGGCACGCACATTCTCCTGGAGTAACAGGAAGAAAGGGTATCACCTTACCTGTGTATCAGCCCCTGTTTACTAATGACACAACCACAGTAAAATCGGTGTCTAACCTTTAACACACTTATACACACGTTTGTCCCGCTATTCTTTTAAGGACACTGCATTGACGTCCATTCATTTGGAAAGCCTAAACAAAGCCTTATCACAACCTCAGCCATAACTAGTTCATGTCTAACCCTAACTGAACCACAATGCAAACTTTAGCCCTAAACCTGTCCAGTTCCACAAAAATGAGGTTCTGTTTCATCAGGACCAGGTTCCAGTCTCCATGAAACTACTGGTCCTGACAAGGCCAGTGTTTATGCCAGAAAAGGTCCAAAAGAGGTAACAAATACAAGAACACACACACTGCTCAGGTTTGAGTGTGTGTTTTCCTGCTGCTCAGTCTCACCCTGTGTTTACAGTACATTAGCCAGAAGCAAACCTACGTCTTGTGAAACCATCACATAAACAACCCACCGCCTTAATGTCCATGGACCAAGAACCTGACAGAGTTTATAAGTCCCAGACTCTCCACCAGTCAAACAGAACCGAAGAAGCCTCTTGGATGAGAGGCGAAACGTCTTCAAGAAATTCAACTAAGTCCAGTTGCCTTTTTTTTTTTACTACACTTTTGGCCCCAAGACACAGTATATACAGTATATACTGTATATATAAATACAACTGTATGTATGTACCACAAAATGCAAACATGTGCCATTAGATTTGCCTGGCAACAGGTGATCAGCAGTGTGCAGCAACTTTCCCCTGGTATGAATTCCCCTTTCTATGTATATACCATGTCCTGCATAACTTCTCGATTATAGAGAATTATAACTCAGCACTGGATCAACCTAGACTTATCACGGTATTTTAAAGTCATATCTTAGACCTTTTTATTACTTTTGCTGCTATTATTGTATTTTTATCCTCTTACTTTATAGAGTTTAGGTTCAGGTTGGGATTAGGTATTATGGTTAAGGTTATGGCTATATTTTAGAAAGGCTGAGCAAATGAATAGACGGCCAATGCAGTGCCCGAACAAGACTAACTGTGAGACTGTATGCGTGTGTGGGAGAGAGAAAGAGTTTCCTGTCTTCTGTCCGCTGACTACACCAGTGTTGACGTGAGCTGTCACCACGCTGCTGCTGTCATACACCAGCTGCCTCTGCAACATGACGCTGTCCTCCGGGAAGAGACGCTGCATTTATAGTGTCAGCCTGTTGTTAATATGGCCCAAAACAAGCAAAAAAATACACAGGTGCGTCACACAACGTCTCCACCACAGCTCTGTACCGGACGCACCTGTTCTGAATGTCCTTTATTCCTCATGTACAAACACAGGCGTAGCACTCACCCAGCTGAGTAGCCGCACAACAGTTTGCGGTTGTCGGACAAACTTGTAGAAGTCGAAACCCCCTCCGGCGAGCGAAGCTCCGTACACGCTCACACCGCCCGCGTCTTCCATTTCTCTCCGGTTTGAGAGATTCCTTCCTTCCTTCCGTCCGTCCTTCCTCTGCAAACTACCGAGTGGTTTGAGCTGAGCTGTCAGCACAGGCTACCAGCGAAACTAAATAACTAACTGACGACCAACCAACCGCTGTAGCCTCCGCCTCCTCCTGCAGCACTGCGTCGCGTTCTCACACAGCGACAACGACACGAGGAGGAGCCGAGCGCCAGCGGATGGACGTTTGAGGGGCGGGTTCAACAGAAAATAATATCCAGCAGCTGGACACTATTGGCTCACGGCGAACACCCCCCCCCCCCCCCCCCCCCCCACGCCCTCTCAGGCCCCCCGCTCACACCACGCCCTCTCAGGGATTGGATCGGAAAGGGGGCGTGGCGTAAGATGCAGGCGTGTGCCACAGGCCGCAGATGGAGCCTTCTCATCAATTTCACATAACAAAACGATCCATATTCAACTTTGTAATCTGAAACAGTTAACGGATCACCCTTTTCAACCAAACAATTTCAAGTCAAAATTATTCCAGCAAAATACACATTGCAAATATTTCATTGTCATGTATGCTTCTTTCTTCTTTTTATTTTATTATTATATATTTTTTTGTATTTTATTTTGTCATCTTTGAATTTGGATGAAAGACATTCCACTTAGTTTGATCATGAAAGGAAGAAAGCGTCCAGAGTTAATGCACCAGCCGCTCCACCTGCTCAGATCACATCACAGGGCTGTTAGGGCTCACGCTCACAAACAGTGTTTCCCTCCAGAGCCGTATTTAGTATTATGCATATGATGCATATGTACTGTACATTGAGCACTGTGAGTCTAATATGAGTCTAATATGAGCAGTTACAACAAAGCACAACAATCTGTGTTATAGAATTTGTTAGAATCCTTAGGGCACTTCAACTGGTTCATCCTCCATTGTCTTCTTGTACTGTGCTATTTGGGGCCATTCATCTGCAGAGGCTTCAGATGCCTGAGGAGACCACAGACAGGAGAATTACATGTTTACATTTTTATGCAACTGAATTGCATAAAATTCAAATGGATTTGACTGGTTCACCTGGTCTCACCTGATCAAACTCATCACCCACAACTGTCCTCAGCGCATCAGCGCCCTCACTGTACTCAGACAGATCCTGCCAAGTAAAGACAACAGAAGACAGCAATCAGTGTAAAATACAATGGAAAGTGGGATTATGTCAGAGTGAATGGGTGGGTGCAGTTGCAGAAATGCTGACTAACCAGCTTGCCCTCATATGCCACTACAATTTTCTCCATCTCCAGCCTAGAGAAAAACAGAGAGGTGTCAGATGTGTACACTTGTCCACAAACAAGGCAAAATAATTTGTTCCAAAAGACAGAATGATGTAGATTTTGTCACTGTTCCCCAAATTTCTTTTATGCCCTTACTGAAATATTACATAGAGCTATACATAGGGCCATTGGACAAAGACTGCTGATGTACTTTTATCACTCATTTTGCTATGAGTGTTAGCAGATGGCACAAGGAATCCAGTCTTTATTCTTCAAAAAAACCTGCCAAAATAATTATACTTGACCAACGTCTAAATAAACAACTAACCTGCTCTTTGTTCACTTTAGGATTTAAAGATCAGGTTGATTTCAAAAGTGTTTAATATGTAAGTTTAAAGGCATAATGTAATGATGGGTAAGGCTCAATACATTCACTTTTCTTTCCAATTCCCTTTGGACACAGAACAATGGACCTATTACTGCTTTTCTCCTTCACTTTAAATGTTTTATTTTGTTGTAATTATCATTTTTTTATTCTTGCCTCCTTTCAACATTTTTTTTAGTTTGTTTGAATAAAATTATTAATTCATTCATCTAATTCAACCAACAACTTACAGAGACTTCTCTCCATACTCCCTTCGCCCTGAAAGAAGAGTAAAGAGTCATGTAATGTGTCCAAATGAAGAAGAATGACATAAGGGAAAAAACTGGATACTCAAATGTTAGGGGGCAAAAAGTTACTACTTACTATAAACC
Organism: Brachirus orientalis; assembly: GCA_016785285.1. Taxonomy (NCBI): domain Eukaryota; kingdom Metazoa; phylum Chordata; class Actinopteri; order Pleuronectiformes; family Soleidae; genus Brachirus; species Brachirus orientalis. The sequence goes on from JAFBJR010000446.1 coordinate 2,609,150, forward strand.
ACTCCAAGTCCACAACAAATGAAGACCAGGAGAATCAGGAATATGAAACATCCAAAAACAACTGCCACTACAAACACGGGGAGACGGTTCAGCACTGGAGAAGCAGGAAGAAGAATTAATCAAATTATCACCACCTGTCAGGATGTTTAATGAATCAGCATTACCTTCTTTATCCAAGTATTGCTTCCTGCTGCTTATAGCAGTGGCATTGTCAAAGCTGTTAGAGACGACACAGTGGTATGTCCCAGCACTGCTCCTCCCCACAGACAGGATGAGTATGGATTGTTCTGGCGACTGGTTGAACACATAATAGAAACTTCCATGGTCTTGTAAAATGATTTTGTTGAGGAACCACTGATACTGTAGATGAGATCCCCCTGTCGCCTTGCAATATAACCTCACACCGACCACAGCAAAGTTTTCAGCTACATCGTAGTCGTAGACCAGGGACACGGGCCCTTTAACTTTTTCTGCAGAAAGACAGTGTATCATGAGCTCTAGAAATGACCGGCCTGAGAAAATAAGTCTGTCTGCATCAGTGACTTCATAGGTCACTGGGTCATATCAACAGTTTCAAACAATGCACGTACTAATTTCAAGGGGCAGCCACTGACTGGAAACTGTCTTTGCTCCATTGTTTGCCTGGCACCGAAATGTTCCCAAGTATTCATCCAAGACCACTGGCACCTTAAATACAGCGCTTCTGTCGTCACTCGTCACATTGGCGACCAACTGTGTTCCGTTGTAGAGTGAAAATTCAATGGGTGAGGTACCAGCTATTGACTGACAGGTGACCGCAGCAGAATAGTCGTCATGGGAATCCTCCTTTAACACAGTGAAGGAGATATCAGGGGCTGACACCACACCTGAGGGAACGGGATGGAAGCGGGTGTTATTTTGCTGAATTGTGTTGCAGAGATTTTATTCACCAAAGAAAAACGACAGTAAACCTTTGACTGTGATGACGACTTTAGAGCTTCTGGAGGTGAACTCTCTTGCGCGGAAGAAGTTTGAAGCCTCACAGACGTAGGAGCCACTGTCTGCTGGAGTGGTTCTGAGGATGACACAGAATATAAATTTTAATAAGGCCCGTAAAGAATTTGAAATGAAAATCAGCAGAATATTGAAGAGTATGTTTTCATGTTCAAGTTAAGTAAGTTGGAGTCACATGACTCTAGCTGTAGATGTTTTAGCTGAATCATTCCATGCAGTTTTGTTGCCCAATGGATGCATTTTGTGGTTTATATTTTGATATTTTGTCATTCTATGTTTTACTTTATATTTGGATGACAATTTTACTATTATTTAATTTAATATAATATCTAATATCGTTTGTCTGTACTCCTATTATAAATGCTGGTGACAACTTTCTGATTTCTTGTGTGAATACTGAGAATATCATTATGAAACAGTGCTGGGTAGATACACACACTGTCCACTTTATTAGGTGCAAATGTTAACACACATGTCAAATTAGCCACTCACATGGCAGCAATTCATTGTGCTTAAGTATGTGGACATGATCAAGCAAGGTGACTAAAATGACTTAAAATGTGGCACTATGATAAGTTAAGTGTTTCAGTAGCTGCTGATCTACTGGGATTATCGACCATGTCTAGGGTTTACAGGTGAATAGTCTGAAAAAGAGGGCAAAAGGGGGGGAAATATCTTGTTGATGTACACTTGCACTCATAATCATCATACTGCATATATTGTCTGTGACATACACCATCTATAGCATCTATAGCAACAACATGGTGTGTGGTTAAATGGGATTCCACTGACTTGTTGATCAAGAGACGGCTAGGAAAGGTAAACAAAGAAGCAGGCAGGGAGATGGGCTGATCATTCAGCAGCCACTTGTAGGACACGTGAGTTCCAGCATTAACCCTACAGAGTAGCTCTAGTTTCTGCCCTTCAGAGAATTCCAACTGGTCTGAAAGGACTTGGATTCTTGCGGCTTGCACTGGTTCTGTAGGAAACAAAAACAGCAATAAACTGGGATCCAGGTTTTATTTCAAACTAAAAGGAGCGATGTCATCGTAAAAATTGAATTGATTATTTGTGGTCAACAAATAATATATTTCTTTTACCATGAGGATACAATTTTGTTTTTGATAACAATTTACATTGCAGTGCTCCATAATAATAGGATGCTATTAATTTTTTTTATTTTGAATCAAAATTTATTATAATGACAGTATTTGGTGGGAATTCAACTTTCCTTTATGTCCTAAGCACATTTTCCATTCTTTTTACTGTGCTATTAGTTGGTGATTGCTATAGAAATAAGATGGTATGGTATTACCATATATTACCATATAGCTAATAAACTATAATATTTTAACACTAATTTCCTGGGGTTTAGTGGAATTTTGATACCAGGTTTTAACATCAATGGAGAATAAATGATAGTGATCTTTAGTTAGTGATCTAGTGAACTTTTTATCTAGTGCCATCATTAAATCAGTGTTCAAATTGCACATTTTGGCTTGTGACCGACTGTTTGCAGAACTGATAATATGACCACCAACCTTAAATGTTCTGTGTTTCAGGTGATAATAGATAATTGTTGTTTGCTGGCACTCCAGACAGTAAACACTGAAGAACCTCCTACAACCTGTGCTTTGAATTACTGAGTGAGGTAACGTGAGGGCAAATGAATCGAGGCAGTAATGCAACGTTACAAATGCCAACTGCTATAAAATACCAAGGAAGAAGAAAGACAAACATGTTCTCCACAGATTCATACAGTGATTTCCACTGCTGTTATCCCCGCTATAAAAGAGACTCACCAATAACCTTCAGGTAGTGTGTGTTGCTGACAGCTGGCTTTATGTTGGAGTTGTTCTGAGCTCTGGCCACACACTTCAGACTTCCTTCATGGGAAGATTTGATTACCAAGGTGAAGTTTACAGCTTCCCCAGAAAGTGAAGTGGATTCAGTCAACCAAGTGGCATTCCTATAAAAGCCAAACAATTAAAAACAAGGAATTTTCTATCATTACTAAATTCATTTAAATACAGAGGGTCAATCTGATTTATCAGTACTCACTTGAATAACTGCAGTAGAACAGTTTCGTTCTCTGGGTGGGGCAGCATTTTACAATTAAAAACAGCAATCTCTCTCACCAAAGCCTCTGAGGGGCCAGAGAGTTCTGGAATCCCCAGGAATGTGTGATCTATTGAAAAAAAAACAAACATTCAAAATGTAAAATAATACAGTATTTTCTGTCAAAGGTCCAGTGTGTAAGAATTAGTGACATCTAATAATGAAACTGCAGATTGTTACAAATGGCGCTCTGGTTCCCATGTGCCATGTGAAATATGGTGGCCTTTGCACAGAAAACAATTCTAATCTTTGTATGCATTGTAGGCTTCCATTTCAAACTGCAAAATGTCAAAATGGGAACGTAGGACCTGGGTGAACAAGCTGTTATCTTCTTTGTTTGCTCTATTTTTCCAGAGACACACCATCTGCAGCACAGCACTATGACATGCACTCATCCTCCATCCATTGACATCGCAGTTAACATTAGTGTTTGAAGCCATCCTTGTGTTTTAAAACCTGGGATAGCGCTCACTATCACATGATTGTTTCAAGGAGAGGCTGAAGTAAAAGTTGTACAAATGGCCATCATAACAATATGGGCCATAGATATGGAGGTGTTGTTTTTTCTTCCCCTGATTGGAAATGGTGTTCACCTGGGTGTGAATATAGGGATGGACTGCTATGATATTCAGTATCAGCATCAGTACAACACAGGTCAAAACCTGTGGATCAGATTTCCAAAAAAAGCCAATAAGAAAAAAAAAAGAAAATATCCTATAAATACTTCACTAAGCACAGGCTGTGCAGAGAAATGTGCACCACCAATATCATGTGACCAGAATGCAAGTGAGGGATGCACTCATCTGCCACACTGCTGTGATCATTTGAGCTGTGTGGACTTTTGTAAGATAGAAGAATGAAAAAAAACCGAAACAAACAAGTGGAATTTTGTAAAAATAAATAAATATATAAATAATACTGTATCAGTGCTTATATATTTGGTTGAGACTCATAAATTAGCATTGACACACACACACTTGCACTCCATTCATAGTCACAGTGCAGACCCTCACAGACATAATGCACTCCCTTGCCCTGAAAACCATGAAAAAGCTCTTTAAAGATGTGAGGATCAGTTCAAATGTCCTCACTTTCCCAAAATATCCTCACTCTGTATGGTTTATATGATTTTGGTCCTCACTAAGCTACAAATACAAGTAACCTGACCTGAACCTAATCCTAACCTCAGTCCAACTTTAAAACACCTTAAAATGTAGTAATTTACGTAATGGGGACTTTCCATAAGGAAGACAATTCCCCATAATGTGACTGTGGAAACAGATTTAGGTCCCCACAGCATAAGGTATACCAGGTATACACACACATGTTTGCGCTTCTATCAGAGTGAGGACAATGCATTCCCTAGCCCCTTACCCTAACCTTAACCATCACAACTAGATGCCTAACCCTAAACCCAATTGTAACCCTAACCCTAAAACCAAGTCCTAACCCCGAAAAAGCCATTTTAAGGGGTGAAAAAAAGTGAGGACCAGCCAAAATGCCATCACTTTGTCAAAATGTCCTCACTTTGTAGGAATTATACAAATTTTGGTCCTCACTCTGCAGCAAGTACAAGAACACACACACACAGAGACTTACTGTGGTTGCTACAGTAGCACAACCCTGTAAAGAGGAAAAAAGACATCAGTTTACAAGTCTCACATCACAGAGATGGAAAGTGTCCTGTCGTGTGGTTTGTGCTGAATAGCTCACCAAGCATGGCCAAAAAAACAGAAGCAAGCATTCTTAAAGAACACTTGACTTTATTCCTGTGAATGTCAGACACGACTACGCTAAGCAGTGTGATGAACGAGCATTGACAGCTTTAGACAGAGCTGAAGCATTAAAAACACACACCCACACGCACACACACACACACAAACATGTGCGAATAACTGATAGCATTACTTTACACCTCCCTGCTGCACCCTCCCTCCCTGTTAACACCACAGGAGAAAAACATAATCTCCTTAGCGGGGGTAATAAGTCAGTCATAACTGTCATTTTATTTTCAATAAAGTGAATATTAAGTCAAAGACATATTTCAAATTTAAATTTTATTTTGAAAAAAAAAAAAAAAAATTTGAGATACAGTACTTTTTTCTGTAAACTATAACAACTGCTTCCTCCACAATGTTGTACACTGGCACATCAAGGAAAAGAAATACATGCAAATACAGGACAAAAAAAAAAAAGATGGAATTTTGGTATTCAAACGAAGAGGTGATGGATGCATTGATGTGAGACGTGCAGGATCTGCCTCCTCCCGTCTCACTCTTCACCTTATTGAGATTTCTTGGTCTAAAACAAAGAGGCAGACATTATTTATTTTTCTTTGGTCCAGTTCTGTTCATCAAATCAGACAGAGCTGTGTTTGTCTTGGTGGTCTTAAAAACACACCATTTTGTAAACGTTTCAAAAGGGTTTGCCCATATTTTCCAGATCGGTTACTCAGCAGTTTTCTGAATAATTATTTAAACTGGAAATCTGTAATAAAATAAGGAAACGTAGTTCAAACGCAGATCAGCAAAAAAAAAAAAAAAAAAAAGTTGTTTGCAGAAACACAAATCATCAAAGGTAAAGCAAACTGAATAGCAATGACCAAATTAATATAATATATATTACATAATTTTTATTAATAATATAATTTCTTTATTTTGAAGGACACTCATATGGTAGCCACAACATTCTATCATCTCAGGAGTTAGTGCAGAGTCGGTACTACACCGACTATATTAAATAAAGTTTACCTTGCTTTGAGAGAAGCAAAACCACAGTGTGTTATGTGAAGTACCATTACATGCTGTACCTTTAGCTCAGGAGCAATTATGTTGCACTTTCCCCACTTATATTTCATGCTTTGTAGTGTGCATGAAGACATTGTGTATTACATAACACTTGAGCTGGCGACATGATTCAGCATGAATTTCGATCATAAGGATGCAAGGAAGTTCCTATTTTCTCTATAGTTTTCTTGTAAATTATTATGAAAAACCATGATTTTCCATTAAAAAATCAGCTGTTAAGATACCTGTAATGAGTAGGTAATTTGTAGACTGTTCTGTACTTACTATTGTAATGGACCCTGAGTTCCTCCAGGCTCGTTCTTTTGTTGAACATTAATTGAGGTGACACTTTTGCTTGTACTGTTTAATAGAGTTTCTGTTTTCATCCACTTTGGATTTTCAGTTGTCATTTCTGGTCTCCTCTGTTTTCCTTGTGTCATGTTAGTTTCCTATTTATTTTGTAGTTCTTCCCAGTGTGTGTACATCGCTTAGCTTTACTTCCTGCGTTTGTGTGATTTTCCTCAATTGTTGATTGTCTGCCCCGTCCTGATCTGCTTCGTCTGTGTCTTATGACTTTCACCTGTGTTCAATTATCCCTGCCTCTCTAAAATATTTCAGCTCATGGGGTATTTTTCAGTTAATGTTTAGTTTATTTGTTTAGTTAATTAATGAGTATTTTTTTTAATACACTATCCTGTATATATTGTGTAAAACCTGACAACAGTGACGGCCTGTTTACCTGACACTACACATCATAGTCTGTAGAGGACGTCTCAGCCTGCTGTTCTTCGGAGTGGGACCAGGGTTCAGACAGAGGAATCACTTCAGAACTGATATGACAAGGTAAAGACAACATTGGAGTGGTTGGTTTCAGTTACAGAGATGATTATCTCTACGATCCACTAACTTAAATCTTACTTTGTCATACCAATGTGAGCCCGAGCTGAAAAAGAAGAGATACGGAGACATTTATATTCAGAAATTAATCTCGTGTTTTCCAGTGAATTTTCTTCTTCATACACACACACACACACACATACACACACCTTGTTTTGAGTCAAACATCCTGTAAATACAGGCTATGCCAACTACCATCATCAGAAGAAGGAAGCAGCAGAACGCAATGGCGATCATCTCCGTCGTACCCGTGAACACCTCTGTTTAAGAGAGAGACGAGGCTGGTGAGGCATGACTTATGACACAGTCAGCATTTACTGCAAGTCATGTAAATATGGGCTTTTTACTTGGTGGTGTTTCAGTCGATAGGGTTGCTTGAGGCATGAAGTTAAGGTTCCTGTCTGAGAGTAAAAAAAAAAAAAAGAAAAAAGGATGAGGTAGTAAAGAGGGCAAAGCATGTATGTATGTATGATATATGTTGAAGGTGTCCAGAATTAAGAGACTTTTCAAAGAATCATTTGCCATTTTCTTTTGCCTTTTTACCCAGGTGTAGATCATAGACTATATAAAATGAAAGTGACATTTAGACCAAACCGTGTTTTAAAACAAGATGTAGACTTTGAGTTTAAAAAGTGAAGCCCCAGAATGTGAAACGGAGGTATGAGATCAACCAGGGCATCTTTTACTAAAAGACCTCTATGGAAGTCTGTGGTAAAATACATTTTTCCACTGGATTTACACCAGTAAACATTTTCCTGAGGAGTTAATGGTCTAAATCACTAGTTTATGAAATATATAGAAATATATAGAAATAAATAGAATATGAAATATACCTTTAAAAAAGCATGTAAATTTTGTAATTTTTGTTCCCTTTCAGATAGAAATAGATAATACTGCAATCCACATAAAGTGTGAGTGAATGCCAGTGCTATTGACATCTGGTATAATCTCACAGGTTTCAGGTTGTAGGTGACGTTTGTAAATCAACTCAAATGTTGAGGCTTCACAGTGGGAGTTTGGTTATCAACTGAAATACTACGTCCGTTTTTATGAATGGTCTATTGTCTAGACGGTACTCTTATATCTAAATGTTACATCAAATTAACTACTGGAACTAAATATTACACCAAAATCTAATTTTGGTTAAGTTTTATTTACTCAAAAACCAAAGAATAAATGTCAAACAGTTCCACTGAGATTACTTTTAATTGACATGTGACATGTCTTTTTACCTGTGACTTGGACCAGCACAGCTACACTCCCCACCCAAGGCCCCGAGTCATCATAGTTGTCCCTGACCCTGCAGCGATAATACCCAGACTCCTCGGGGTCCAGCTTTGTGAGGACAAGGGTTTGTCTGTTATTGGCGAAGGCAAAGTGAGCCTGGACGGACTGAAGGACGGAGTCATTTAAGAGCCAGGAGATGTGAGGGAAAGTTCCTCTGCTGACCAGACACCTCAGTCTGGCTGCAGCCAGTTTGGAGTCAACTCTGTAGAGATATTCCACCTCCAGCTTCACTTCACCCCCAACTGGGACTGGACGACAAGAGAGGAGAGAGGAAGACTAATGAAGAAGGGGAAATTACCACAGACATACGTTTACATTTACTCTACATGTCTTGTGTAGTTCATACCCACTTCCAGAGTCGCAGGTTCACTCGTTAATTCCTGCACCTCAGTTTTAACTCGGCATCGGGCCACACCCATATCAAGCCCGGGTACCATGTCAACGGGGAACCAGGCAGCAAGAGATTCTGTCATTGTGACCGATCCCATTTCTTTGTCATCTACTAAAAGAGAGATGCTGACTGGAGGACTGCCCCTTGTTGACCAGCAGGTAACGTTGCCATGGTAACTGTCTCCCTCTTTTGAGATGGAGAACGAGATTTGTGGCTTTGATACATAAACTGTTTGGAGGAATAAACAGGAGAGAAGGTGAGGACAGAAACAAAAATGAACCTGAAACAAATGTCATCAAAATTCAGGCAGATGCATGAAACAGAATTGTTAGATTAGATTCGATTGCATTCAACTTATCTGTCATTGCACATGTCGCAGTTGGTGTGTGAGTGAGTGTGTCATGTGGGTGGGAGTCTGTGGGAAAATTGTCTGTAGGAAAAGTTAGGAAAAGTTATAAGCCCTAACCCTGTATTTTATTAAGAAATAATGCAACGCAGGGAAGAAGTGATGCATCAAACACTGTGTGAGACAAAGATACTTTTACATCTTTGAGAAATCTCTCTTATTAATTTAACATATCTTAATAGATATGTGAGGAGTCTAAAAACATAACACAAAACTAGAAATAAGACGAGGTTACAGTGTTTGCGTAAAAGTGAGTCACACTGTATGTATGGTGATGTAATCACTAAATACATTGGCAGTTATGGGCTCACTGCATCTCGTTGTCTTCCCGTTTATTCTGACAAGTTCCATATGCCACCTTGTGGTGTGCATAACTCCTCTGTAGACACTGTCTCCTGGGCCTCACACTAACAAAAAGACCCAGGATCGCGACCCAGTCGGAACAAGGTCCTTTCTGCATGTTTTTCCCGTGTGTCTGTGGATTTTCTCCCACAGTCCAAAAAAAAAATGCAAAGGTTAACTCTAAAGTGGTGTGAGTCAAGGGCTTTTTCTTTCAGTGTGGCCCTATGATGGACTAGTGACCTGTCCAGGGTTTACACCGACTTTCACCCTATGTCAGCTGAGATTGGAACCAGCAGCCCCACGACCCTCATGTGGAGAATAAAGCGGTAGAATGAATGAATGAACATCTGTGTTTACTACATTAGCTTAGTAACATATGATGGGATGATGAAGGACCAACAGAGTTTAAAACAACAATTAATTATTCCTCACTTTCTGATAATACTCTGTTACACACAGCATATATTGTATACCTTTGACCGTCACCTGGACCTCAGTGCTAGCTGAAAACCTCCTGATGTCCTGAACCATGGACCAGGCTATGCAAGAGTAGAACCCAGCATGCTCTGGGGTCAGTTTCTCCAACACCAGTGTGTTTCCAGTAAGGTGGAAAAATGAAGTGGAAGATGTCACTTCCTTCCTGTTGAAAAACCAATTATAGGACAGGTGGGAGCCCCTTGTGACGGTGCATTTCAGGATGATCCGTGACCCCTCATATGAGACTGGGGGGGAGGGTTCAGAGGTCACTCTGGTGTTTGATGGTGGAGCTAGATGTGAGGGAACAGAAGATGATTAGAGAAGAGAGATAAGTGTTTAGTTTGACCAATAAAGTGTCTGTTACTCACTGACTACGCTCATGTTGATGACGTTGCTGACACCTATGCTTCCTCCAGTTGATGCCGCGCAGTGGTATGACCCCTCTGATGTTGTAGTGACCTTTAGAAAGAATGACGCAGGTTGGTCTCCTTGGAGATCAGTACCAGTGGCGAGCAGGTAAGTACCATCCCGCATCAGCTCGTAGGTGATTGGTGGAGGAGAGTCTGGTGCGATACACCAGAAAGCCACCCTCGAGCCCACATAGGCCATGTGGGGACCAGTCAGAACTGGATGAAGAGAGACTGATCCACCTAAGAAAAGAAAGAAAAGAGAAGGACATGATTCAAAGGTCGAGAGTGTCAGATTTAGTAACATCCAAGGAGATTCACATGTCCAACACCATGCAGAGGTTTATTGAACCCTCGATTATTGTTTGCCTCTAAATGTTGGCCCTGCGATGGACTGGCGACCTGTCCAGGGTGTACAGCTGGGATTAGCACCAGCAGCCCCGCGACCGTCGATGCTGAATGAATTAATGAATTAATGAATAATGAGAGCCTAGAGTGTAACAAATAGAAGACTGCTCCGCACACTGCTCCTAAGTGCATAACAGAGCAACTAGAGCTTTTCTTTGTTTTTGTAGTTTCAGGCTACTTTAGTGACACATCAACACAATGGCAGCCTCTATAAAGCAAGGCCCTTGCATATATATATATATATATATATATATAAATCTTCTACAAAAAACTTTTTTTTTTCTGCCAATAAATCCTCCTAAATGTTACACACTGACAATTTAAATTGGAATACAGATAAACCCTCTGAATGAGAGATCAAATCTTGCCGAGCAGCTGAATCCACAGCACTTTATTCATCTTTAGCTCTAGCTGTTATTATACACAGGCTGAAGACAAACCAAAAATCCCAGAAAAACCCACCACTTTGACATACGTACATATCTTGATAATTAAACTGGCCAGAGCTGAAAAGAAAATCAACAACACATTGCAGTTAGAATATTAGCCCCATACATACTGTATTTATGTTGCCTTTTCAAGTTAATTTCAAGTTACTCACCCAAAATTGGCAACAAATCAAGAGACTGTAGATTCCTCATAACACTGCTACGAATTTATCTTGGACATGTTTTCTCTGGCTGTGTTTGTGTGTGTGTCAGAGCTCAGGGTGTTGCATGCGTGTTGAAAATAGATAAGACACTGAGCTGCATGTTTGGCTTTAGTTTAATGATCTGAGCAATGCTGAACACAAATCAGTAAAAAAAATATATTAAAGGTTGGAAGATGTGACATATGACAAATGACATAAGAAAAGCTAATAATAAAGCTTTAATACAAGTGAAAATGTGTGCTTTATTTTGTTTATTTATTTGTAGTACAAAAAAATGTATTGTTCACTGTTTTACCCGACAGGATGTGGAACTTTTCTTAGTGATGTGCTTTTATGTTATTTCAGTATGAGTGGTTGTCTCTCATACTGTCGTCACACACCAGACAAGAGAGCCATGATCTTCTCATCCTTTGTGTTGTGTGTCATTCTCATCTCCATTCTTTAGACTTTAACTTTAGAATTTCTTGTTAAATGTTAACTAATTTTTATTATATCACTCCACAGGCGTATTCACCAGAGCTTGCTTTCATCGTGTCAGCTATGTTTTACGTTCTATTGTCATGGGCTTTTCAGACAGCAGCAAAGTGATAAATATGTTTTTTATTTTTATTCTACTTTTTCTGGATCTGATTTTTCATATTAGCCTCTACATGTTTAGTTTTCTACCACATCCTCTCTTACACCTTTTTTTCTCAATTTCCTTGTAACTTTTTTTTTTTTTGCTAATATTTACATGTATAAAGTGAATGAAATAAAAATAAACTGTGAGTGTTTGTGGTCCACTCATTGTTTCTACAAGTACAACACATACACCACTGGTTACACATACACATACTTATTAATCAAGCTTGACACGTTCATAACCAGTATTACATAATCACCAGAGTTTACAGACACGTTTTTAGTGGTAATTGATAAGATGTAACTTGCATAAGTCCTTCTACATGTGTAGAGGGCAACGGTGAGGAGCTGCAACAGGCAACTTCGCCCATACGTGTTGCTTAATCTTACACACTATTCCTTTAACCATAGTGAATGTAAACTTAAAATCTGAATGGAGGTTTAAGTTAAATTAACATTTACATAAACATTACATATACATTTACATTCACATATACAATACATATTGGAAGAGATTATTTTCTGTGGATACTGCAAAGTATCACATGAGTCTTTATATTTAAGGAACACATTTACCTCTGTACTTTCCAGGTTCCAAACAAAGATCTTTAAGAAATTCACTTTATTTTATTTTGACACTTTGCCACCTTGTTCTTTGAACCTCTTTGATACAAGACCGGGTAATCCCACCTGTTTGCTCTACTACCTTACTGTGGGTGTTCACATCTGCACATCCTGCAAGATTTAAAAAGATGTTTACGTGTTGATTTTTTTTTTCTTAGTGAGTAAACTTTTTTGTGTGGGCCACATGGCAGAGTAGCGGCTAGCAGCCACTGACGAAGCTGTCCTTTCTGATGGCGGCAGAACGTGCTCTGTCTTTGTCCCTCTGACGTCTGAGCATTGTTGTGTGCTGTTTCACCAGGAATCGCTTGTCTGAGCTACTCTACAAGATAAACACATACAGACAAACAAACAAACATGTAAGTATACAGTAAATTATTTTCTGGGTTTACCCAATTTTTTTTTTTCCTATATTCTTCTTTCTGTAATTTAACTGAGATATTTTACCATAACCAGCATGTCTTTCAGCCTCTCAATGGCCGCCTGATTGGCTCGTCCCCGTGACACATATGAGGTCAAGATTATTCTGAAGGAACAAAGTGAATTTAGTGTCACATTCAAAGGCCAACGGGTCAGATCAGAGTCAGACTCTGTCACAGAAACAGTGCCAGCGTCACTACCTTCTCTTACTCTCACTGAGTAGCACACAGAACAAGCAGTGCAGTGAATCAAAGTGACTAAAGGTATTTTTCTGTGTCTGAGTGGTTATGATCTGAAGCTCAAAAACAAGCATCTGGAACTAATAGACAGACAGAGATACACATCTTCTCCTGCTGCAGCCTTCTCTCTCATACACATGTACACACACAAAAAAACAAAACACCCAGAGACACAGTTTGTCTATGTTTTTGAAGATTAGGAGAAAGATTAGTAGAAATGTGGTAGGTGCATCTTAACATTCTCAGCCTCGATGAAAGGAAGACTCTAGGTCCATATTCCAATTGTTCACAGTTGCCTCCAACAGTTGTGGTGCACTAATCACATCAATCTAGTTCAATCCAATTTATTTATAAAGCACATTTAAAGCATCACAATGTGTGCAGTGCAGGAATGTCACTGCAGGACACCAGAAAATAAACACTGCCACACTGAAAAATATTAGTTGTGTAAATGTTAAAGTCTTAAAATTGTGCATTGTGTGAACTGATTTGACAATGGTTTGAATGTAAGGCTCATCCATTTATATTTAGAAGTTACGCACCACAGCTTTAAAGATGGCTAAGATTAATTGATTATCTTCATACTTTTTTGACTTATTTTACTTTCACCTGTGAAAAATTATCACAAGGCAAATGCAGAGCAATTATTTTACCTTCTTACTCTGTGTACTTACATTTCAGCAAGTATGAGTGGCAGGGCAAAGGCCTCAGAGGCCAGATAGCGGAGGGAGCTCTTTGCAAGGGTGGGTAGACTATCAACGCACACTCCTGTTACAGTAAACACCGTTTCCCCATTTCCAAATGGACCACAGGAGGACCTAGAAATGAATAATCAGGGAATGTGCCACAGAGTAATTTAAAAACTCACTTAAGAAACAACAAAGGGGCTGGAAAATGTAAATGTAATGGATGCAGTGATGTTCTTGATAGCAACTGTCAGACGAGTACATTTTGCTCAGTGTGACATCTTGCTGATAGAGGTCGATGCCCACTGTGGTTGCAGCCATGAGGAGGCCGAGCAGCAACATGAAGTGGAATAAAACCGAGGAAGTGGAGGCTCGAAACATTCTGTCCTCTGCAACACAGCATCGCAGGACTGTGAACTGTGAACAGTGTGAGACAGAGAGAGAGACACGGACATTAGTGGACGTGTTTACATAGAAATGATGATCACAGCAGTAACAACAAACCACGCACTTGGAAACATACCATAAAGAATAAAACGGTGCTATTTAACAGCAGAAGAAAAATCTATTATGTCTACATTTGGAAAAACCTGCAAAATTGTTTTCTTTACAAGACTTAGATGAGGAGATCGCTATCACTAATGATGTTTGTACTTTGAATCCCAAACTGCAGCCAGCGGATGATCTGCTGGTATGAGGAAAAAGTTACAAAAAAAGGGCTGTTTTCTCTCTGTTTCCAGTATTTTGGCTAAGCTACAATTAACAAAAAAATCTTAATATCTTGCAAAAAACAAATGAATGTTTAATTTTTTTATTTCCACCATGCAAAAATTATCATTTGAATATATAAAATGACATCATTTGGATTCAATTAACTGCATTTTACTGTTTGCATCATCTAATATGGTATGTCAGATTTTGGTGATTTACAATATGTGTGGATTTTTGAAATCAGTTATGTTTCTTTTGTACTGTTTCCAAGACACCTTTTATTGTAGTGCCTTAAGTTTGATCTTCATACACATGGGCTGGAATGATACACATGGAGGGAGCAATATATATATGATTGCACAGCAAATGGGTAAGAGCTTTTCTATAACTAAAAACCTTTTTGATGTAGAACGTGGCCACCAGTGCGATAGTTCCTATGAGAGGCAGCAGAGGGCAGTAGTACAGTCCCACCCAGGACACAGTTTGACTGTACACCAGATCCAACACATTGAAAGGGATCAGAAAGTGTTGTTTCCCAGACAACCGGGACAGCAAGGATGCGGGGTACTTCTCCTGCACCAGCCTGTCAAAGAGAGTTAAGCCATGAGGTTCATGGACCGTGAGGACAGAGAAAGGTCTCCCACTGCTGTGGAATCTGCTCAAGAAAGGTGTCAAACACAGTCACATCTATGTTTCCATTTAAACCAAAACAGCGACTAAGACAGAAAGAGACTGTTGATCTCGAGTAAACCCACTTCCTGGGGTAGTTGAGAAGAAAGGCAGTGCAGAAGGTGGCAAGGAAGTTGAAAATGCACAGCTTGTACATCTCTCTGCCAAACTGGTTCTCCCTGCATTGACGCTATAAAGAATCAAACACATGAAGACTGGGTTAAAAGCATCTAATGGTAATCATAAAATTGTTAATATAGTAGACAAGATAGTTTCATTTTAACAATGCATCAATGCTGGTTGGTCTTTAGGTCACTGAAAAACCTCTCAACTCACTTGATGTTCTGTTGTGGTTTTGAAAAGAAAAAACAAGTAGATTCCCAGTGAGGCCAGCTTCAAGAAGATACTCCTGATGAAAAGACAGCAGATGTAAACAGAAGTAAGTTAGGGTCTAGATTTGGAGAAAAATTGCATAAAATAAAAAAAATTATGTTCATATCAAGCGTAGTCACTGTGCTGAATTTTGAGTGACAGCAAACCTATAAGTAAGTCAGAGGTTTTTAGTTGCTTTGTTGAAATTTGTAGATTGAAACATACTCAGGCAGAACATAAATTGGGTGAAATATGTAAACTAGGTGGAAATGAGTCTTCCTTTGTATTGTCATTGATGACAAACTTATGGTCAATTAATTTTAACTCCTGTGAGTTGGAGGGTTTATTTGCTTAGTATAGTGTATTTGATGTGGTTTCTGGCCTGTGTCTTGTGACTTGTCTCTTGGTCACACGGTATTTGCTATGCATAACACATTAGCAAAGAAATAATAATGGCTCGATCAGACATTCATGTAATCCCTGTGCACTTGACTTACCTCACAAGCGTGGTGTTCACCTGCACGGTGAAAGAGTAGTCTTCAAAAGACGAGACCTTGCGGAAGATGTGAGGGAGGAGCAGGTTGATGAAGGTGATGGTGATGGGAGGAAGATACTGGAGGAACAGGCTGATCAACCAGTGGTGACCGCTCTATCAAACACACATGGTGGTGGTGGGAAGAAAAGCACTTCACTCAATACAGGGACAAACACGGACAAAACCAGATGTGCTTGGCATCAAAGTCTTACCTCATACAGTGATGTCTTTGTGGCAAAGAAGATGAGGTAGAAGGCTCCAGCCAGCAGAGACAGAACAAGCACGTTGAGGATTAACCTGAGCAGGTAGAGACGCACCTTCTGTCCAAGTGTCCTCTGGGCTTCTCTCAAGGAGAAATTCTGCTCCTCCAAAAAAAGCTGAAGAAATGGAAAGAAAGACCTTAATACAGTTTTAATTAAATGACCAAAAACACATCACAACTGCAGTCAATGTCTAATAGATCTTTTATTTTCATGAAACAGAAAATCCTTATATATCTTTTAATTTATATATATATATATATATACCAAAAATGCAGCATCCAGATTTTGCAGAAATTGAATATACTGCTCATTAATATGTTTGTATAAATGTATAATCACTTAAATCAATAATTTTTTTGTTGCCTTAGAAAAAGTTTTTGTATGTACGGTACTTAAGGTAGTTAAGGGCCTTGCTTTACAGAGACGCCATCTTTTCTACAGTAGCCTAAAACCAAATGGAGCATGCGTTTCATGTTCTGAAAAAGAAGCTTACCACAAGTATTAAAAAAGGACGCCATCCTTTCTGGTATGCAAGGCCACCGTAGTTTCATGACACACTTGGAAAAGGGGATTAGGGAAGGAGTGTGTCATTCTCACACACTGGATGTTTAACTATGGAAATAGCTTTTATAAACTTAAGAGCTTCAAGAAAACCCTTGAAGAGAGGTAATATAGTAAGTTGACTTTTAAATTAAGTTAATTTATACTTCATTTGAGTTGCTCATTCTTTAAAAAAAAATTTAACTAGTCTAAATAAATGTTCTCATCTGCCTCAAGCAATATCATATTACTCTTTACCCTTGGTAAACTAAAGCAAATGTGTGTGATTAAACTGATAATCGTCTTTGGTCAAGTTTTTAAAAGTTGCATAATGTTAAAATTGTGTGTTCTGGAGATTTACAGTCTGCAATTACATGATGGTTATAAAGTTCTGTAGCTTTTTAACTGATTTAGAGAGGCATTAGTTCAAGTTTACATTTGGAGGCTGTGCTTTGTGATACTGTTAAGTAGTAGTGAGTTATTTTGGACATTACTGCCTGAAGGGGAGGCATCATAGGTGCAGGTGCTACATGTTTGCCCAGACACCTTAAGGTTGTTCCTGATGAAGCTGTGTTTGAGAGTCGCTGCAGCAGGGTCCAGGATGGTGAAATCCCAGCCGCAGAAGATCTTATAGCTCACATTCATACTGTAATGCTTCCCGAGCATCCACCTGTGCTTGAAGCCATTTGTCGTTCTGTCAGAGACATTCATGGGTGGTGAACACATCCCACAAACACAATGATTGCTGAACATTTTCTGCCTGTTCTGTTGTCACAGACTACTGACCTCCGAACCACCATGATGAGACTGAGGAAGAGGATGGTGAGGATTCCAGAGAGGTACAGCAGGGGTGTGTTTAAACAAGACAGATTCAGTGAGCCACGTGTATAAAAACCATAGAAGACTGGAGAACGATCCACATAACCCTGCAAAAAAAGAAAAAAAAATTCTAATCATAGCCCTGAAACCAAATAACCCTTTAAAAGCCCTTTAATGTTCTGACAACCAGCCAAAATGTCTTAACAAAGATAGGTTTGAATAAAAATTTGTCCTCACAGCCTACTACAGACATGTACTGTACACATACACACTTACCGATCCCTGGAAGAAATCCAAAATGGAATCATTGCCGCCAAACCTCAAAGTTTCTGTAAAACACAAGGACAGTTGTGTATTTTTAGCAATCTCAATGGAAATTGTGTTTAATATCTTCTAATCTGTCATTAAAAGAGACTCACCACTGCCATTGCTCCTGCCATAAAATGTCGTAGGCCCCAGAATGAAACCCCAGACAAGAGCACAGTGTAGGAGGTTTAAGTAAATCAGATATCTCAGGAAAACAAAATAGGCCTTCACACCAACTCCAAACCTGCCTGGAAATCAAATCAAGCCAATCATATTTGTAACGCTTCAATTCACAACATACACCATGTCAAGACACTTCACAGTGTAAGACCTTAGAATGTTCAGGGGAGCAGTTAAACTGTGCAGTTATTATCTCTCCTTGTCACCTGTTCGTAGTGAACAGGTTTCCTGTTGCCAGTCTTTAAGATTTTCCTGACGCTTTCTTGAACCTGTTGTTTTCAGCCAGTCAACCTGTGTACACATAGACCAGCATTCACCTAATGTCCCTGCCAGATTGTCTTTGTTGCCCTTGCAGGGATTGTCCTCTTTTTCTCATAGTGTTTGCATGTTGATGTTCGGTTTTTGGATTTTTACATTTTTGCCTTACCATAGCCTGATTTGTTTGCCTGGTTTTGACTACCTTGCTGGGTATGACTTTGGGTTTTTGGACTTGAATTTGGCCGTTTGTCTTCTCTGCATCTGGGTTATCTTTCTTCTAGTGCACTTGACACTGTGTTTCTGTATGTCGAGGCACATACATTTTACACCCACGTTTTACATCATGACTAACAGTGTGTGGGTGGACACATAACCGCTGCATGAGAAAAGTGTGATTGCAGCAAACTTTAGGTAATTATCCCCAGTGTTTTTGGACAATCAGTTACACAGATTAAACCACATCAAATACTAAGAGGTGTCAATACAAGTCTGCCTTTCTTACCTTCAATGGCATGGAGAGTGTGTTGCCATGGCAATATCCCTGACAGAGCTCCTCCCATCTGCTCCCACACCCTCTTCCTACTTATGCTCTGACTCCGCCTCCAGGACTCCCAAAATCCAATATTGCTGATTTGCATCTTCCTCTTAAACCTAATTAACAAGCATAAACATGATAGTTCATGAGTTCCCCTTAATATTAACATATTAACTCTCTTCTGTACACATCAGGCACACAACAACATGCGGTGATGGACAAGGACATGGGCATACTTGACTCACTTTAGGGCTGTCTTATGAACTGGAAGGTGGAGGTGAGAAACGACATATGATTTGAGAGAATTGTAGCATGTACACTTTAAGAATACTCTCACTTCTAATTTGCATTTGTAATATTTTTGATATCACAAATCTCCCAATTCTTAAGTCAGCACAGACTTACTCACTGGAGTACTCCATGAGCTCTTGAGATAAATATGATGCCAGTACGTGTGTTTAAGATAAAAATATATTTTTGGTGTACTGACAAGCAGATTATTGAAGAGGAAACTACACTTTTTTTTGAAGTGACTATTACTGACTATTACAAAATAATCTGTGAAGAAGGAAATAACAAGAGTAAACTGGCAAATATACATGGACACGTAAGCACTCCTTACCTTGTGGTTGAAATATAGTGTACAATGCACTTTTCACAGCAAAGAATGTGAATGTGCATGAATGATTTGATATGATGTACTGATCTTAATTTAACCCAACAATTTGTTAAGACAATGTGACAGCCTGCACCTTTTCCACTTTGAGTATGAAAACAAGACACAGATTGAGAAGAAGCAGGTTGGAGGGGTGTACAATACATTCTCCTACCTGGCAGATCGTTTCGCCTGAATACACATGGCTAAGTTCCTGAGTGGCTGCATGGGCTCCTTGTCTCTGGATCCTCTGGACAGGTGGCCATTGCTGAGCTTCTCCCCCGGCTCTGTGCTGTCCTGGTTGGCCTCATGGACCTCCAAAAAGCCCTGTCTGCTCTGCTCAGGCCGGCATGCCTGGATGCTGGGCAGCTGATCAAATATCTCTGTCCGATAGTACTCGCAGGAGTCCTCAGACAGGGTGGAATGAGTGCTCTCATCTGTGGTGAGAGTGACAGACATGATTTCCTGACTACGCCATGTGAAGCGTGAATATTTACATGCAAGTTGTTGGCATGAGCTCTTTACAATTAGTTACAGCTGATTACTTTGATATTATATTTAGTTCATCGTGATCAACTGACCAACTGACAAACTGACAAACTGTCAAATGGACTACATTTCAGCTGTTGTATGTGTGACAGTTTATATCTAATTGTAACTCGTTCCTTTGTGTATTGAAAGAACTTTTATGTACACAAGTATTATAGGGCACCACATTGTGAAAAACATCGAAACAAAACATTCCTGATTCATTTAAGGGTATTTTGATGACGTGAACTAAAGACGTCTAACATGACGTTTCAGACTGCTGCATACAGTAACCCACAGTGCAAAGTATTTTTGCTTGCTGCTCTGCCTTTCTGAGTGGAGAATGATTGCTTTACAGAGTATTTCCGATTAAATAAACATACAGCATGTTATTTTGAATGTGAGTGTATTAGACATACACATGCTACTTAGGCTGTTCACGAACAACAAAGTATTTATGGTTCTTCATGTGTGAAATAAATGCAAAAAAAAGGCACAGTCAAAACACACGTAAAGACAATAAATGCAGATTTGTATCATTTCTGTTACCTGATAAGAGTCTCATCAAGTTGACAGTGTGGTGCTCCTCCATTTGTTTTCCTTCCTGAACTTCCTCTTTAACACCCAGTCTTCTCACTTCACAAAGAACACAAGTTGTCGCACATCACCACCCAGCCTATGATTTTAAAGAGACTTCCGCAATTTGCACCAAAATATCGACGACAAACAACTCAAGTGTTGCACTGAAGTGAACACCCCTGAGCAGCTGATCTATAGTTGGTATTGTTCCTTATGTCTTGCTGGTATGGCTCCCTTTGTGGCAGGTGCAGCACATATTAGATCTGTCCACACATTGACTGACTGACTAAAATTTGTGGCTAAATTTGACAGGTCACAGGAAATCACATGGCAGGACGTTGACACATGCAAATGCAAGGGGAGCAGAAAATAGCAAAAAAAAAAGAGAGAGAAAGAGAGTGATCCAAGAGAGAGATACAAAAAAATTAAATAAGAAGATTCTGATATTTTTAGATGTGTAAGGTTCAGGTTTAGATTCCAACTGGATCCACTCTACAGACTACTGTTTAGTGTGGGACAGATTGCATTATTCAGGGTTTGTTCAGGGTTTTCAGGTTCTGTTTGCTTGTTTGATGATTTTTATAAAGGTTAAGGTTTACATTTTAATTTTAATGACTACAGTTCACTAATAATTCACGATGTCTCATCTCTCTCTATAAAGCCCACCAATGTGTACTGTAATGCTAACTACACATTTGTTTACAAATAATAAACAATATTCTGAATATTAAACGCAAGGTATGTGAATAAATGCAGCAGCCATACGTTTATCTTCCCTCAGCCTCGAAATTCAGCTATATAACATCCATTTAGTCTTTTCATTAAATCTATTGGCATAACAGGGTTTTAATGTTTCATCATTCTGGGTAATGTTTCATCACTTAGAAACTGTGTTTGAAACTAATGCACAGGATGAGAAACCAGAATGACTCTTTTCACCCACTTACTACACCACAAGGACGTTTGAGGTTTCTAGTCAGCATACCATTTACGAAGAAACATAGGTGGCATTTCTTATATGGCATTTAAGAATCGTCTGGACACAAACTCTTTCTGATGATAAGAGATAGTGAGATTGATTTTTCTGTATGTCCTTGTGTTTTTTAGTTCAATGTGGGCACCTTTGGGACACACAGTAGTGGGTGAGATAAAGATTGCAGGTTGTAAAGCTGCAGTGCGTGACTTTTGTATGCCGCATCCTTCATCAGAAAACAGACTTAGTCAAGCAGTACTACCTCATATGCATTTCAGTCATAGCACAATGTTGCTATAGCCAAAATAAACCACTTCCTGTGTGCAGTATAGGAATGTCAGCAGGTGACACGAGATCTAAACACATTGGTCAGAGGGGCTTTTTTTTCGCAGTACAACTGTATCAACCACACTTTGAGTTAAAGTAAAACATTTTAACCAGTATTATCCTGCAGCAATATCAAGGTAGAGAAAATGTTAAAATTATTATTTCTCATTACTGCATTACTTGAGAGTCCAGTCTTTATTTTTAGTGTCTAGACCTTTTATTTTTATTGTTAAATAAGAACAATATCTATCAGGCAGATGATCCGCTGTGGCAAGAAACCAAAAGAAGTAGAGGAAGAAAAAGAACAATATATATTAGATGTGTTTAAGGTTTTTCATTAATGTTTAGTTATATTCACCGACTTTTTTGACATATTTGTGTCCTAGAGGACAACATCATGACAGGACACCAAATTAAATGGACTCTGTGCTTTAGGTTTAAATAATTGTTGGATATTTTAAGGGTAATCTAAATATACAAAATGTAAATATACAGGCAAAATGTGAAAAATTGTAATGCTGTTTGTAATGTGACCAGGTTCAAGTCAAAGACAGATCAAATAACAAACTAAATGACTATTTACAATATGTGTGTGTAAGGTAATGCTTTGACTTGAACTTTGTCACAGAACAAGCAGCATTACATTGATCCCCTGGTGAATTTATTAGCCATAGTCTGGGTGTGACCAGGTATGTACAGGTGAGTCAGGACAGGCAGGAAGACATTGGACCTGGTAACTTTTTTAAAAAGCATTTCTTTTTACTTTATTTTTTATTTTCTTCTTTATGTAACACACATACAATACCTAGTTGTTTCCATATATTGTGTGTTACATGGTATTTTTTCATTGTTTCAATGGATCAACCACACCGCAGGGACGTCAAGCCAAAGTAGGACTGCACCATGAGTACCGACCTTTTAGGGGTCAGATCCGATATCACCGCATCATAACATTGGTGAAAATATTATATTTTGATTCAGAGTGTGACATATAATTATAATATGAGGCAGTTGTGACTTTTGTGACCAAACGCATGACTCCCTGCCGGGCTATTTTTTATTTTAAAAACAAAAACAAATACTTAACGGCCCTCTGACGAATGGTTTGTCCCCGCTGTCCGGTTGAGCGTGCTCACCAATGACTGACACAATCCCCACAGCCGAGTATGGAAGAGTTCATGATGCGTTTGAACGGGTGAGTTATCCTGTCTGACCAGTTTGTACATTTGTGTCAAGCATTTTATTTTTAGTTAACTATTTTCGTGTTGATTTATAAAACTTACTGAGTTGCTGTGGCCTCTGAGATAAACCTGTGGCAGCTGTACCAAACAGTCTGCCGCTGCTCTCCCGAGACTGGTTAAAGTTAGTTACTTAGTTAGTTAGTCGACGACAAACAACAACACAGATGAGTCCGAGTCTTTTTAAAGACATAAACTGAGGCCGTTTGACCAACGTCGCTCTGAGTTATGAGCTTTCTTTGTAGGAACAAGTAACAACAGGTTCTCGTGAGTGAGCTGTAGTTGTCTATATTGTGCAACGGCAGCAGCGGGGTTTGTCGAAGTAATGCAAGTGTCGTATGTGGTCAGGAAAAATAATATGTTCTATGTATTCAGTCGGGTTGATGTATTTTCCATATCTCTGTTTCCAGTCTCTGCGATTTTGCTAGCAGTTAAGCTACAATATTGTAACATTATTGTTTGCTGAATGAAGTAGGGCTGCCACACATGACTAGTTTCATTATTGATTATTCACCCTTGATTGATTAATCACTTGTTGTCCAAATAGGCAACAATGTTATCACGAGATCCTTAGAAATGTCTAAATAACAACATCCTCAAATGTTTAGTTTGGTCAGAAAAACAATAATATTCAATTCACTGCCCTTGTTTTCACCAAAAGTACAGAAACGTTTCAGTACCAAAACAAACAATACATAATAATCAGTATATGAAATATTAGGAATACAGAGTTTCATTATCATATGCTAATTGCACAAATAGTAAAACAATGTTTAAGAAGCTAAAACGCTAGACCTTGCACATGACGTAACACTTTGTACTGGAAGTGAGATTCTGTAATTGAAGGGTTACAGGAAAAAGGGAAAACCAAGGAGGAATGAATGCAGCGTTACAAATGCCAGCTGCCATTAAAAACCTCAAATACCACCATTAATTTAGTAATCAAATAATGATAGATTGTTGCAGCCATAAAGAGAGGGGCAGTGTTATGGCTCTCAGAGTGTAATAGCTCTGTAGTTGTGTATGTTGTGTGATAATGTCTGAAAATGTTAGAGACAGATGAACTTTTTATTTGGATGCACCTCTTCTCTTACTTGCCTGTCAGTAGCCTGTTGCTGTTCGTGTCAACTTTCCGCTTGCTGATGTGTTTTCTGCTTTTTTTTAGCATCTAACTTTTGCACTGTTCTTCCTTTGTACCAGAACCGTTCCATGTCAACGTCTTCTCTCTCCATTGTGTCTATTTTCATCCTCCATTTCCCAGGGCAAATTATAATGCTTATCTGAAAAGATCATGGTTCAGAAATACACGTCTCTCTGCTGACATGTTTACTGTGGCTTTGTGCCCCCCTGATCTGTCTGTTGGCTTTTGTCAGTGCTGTGGGAACTGTTTGCTGTGCAGTTGTCAAGAGCTTTTGTGGTGGACAAATTCCTTTACACACAAATGCTTTGACCTTGTATCTACTGATAACTACCATCTGTTTCATCCTTTGTTAAAACACTAACATCCTATAGGATGTTCTGCAGTGTCTTCATTTATGCGGGTATATTCATTGTGACTAAATCCATACTGCTCCTCTCCACATCTTGCAGCTCTGTCAAGAATTTGTCCTGATTTCCTTCCTAATTGCTTCTCTGAATCCCAAATATTCTTCAGTGGTCTTTGTAACACAAATTTGTCTCATGCTGACTCTGTATTGTGTTATTTGCTGCATTATTTTCCCAGCATATTTTATTTGGCAGTCGTGCGACTTCATGTTGACCCCCCGTCAAGCTTTGCTATGCACTTGATTGTCCCCCTCCCCTGCACAGTCCCAGTGCACAGCTTCACCATTAGTATACACATCAGAATAAGACACACAGCTAAACACTCACTGTCATATTAAGACTTTGGACTCCAGGAATGCAGTTTTGTATTGATGTAATCAAATTTGCATAAATGCCAACAAAAAGAAAAACTGAATTGGAAACAGACACTGGAATGAAACTGTAATATGACCACGGAGGCCTCAGGTAATTAAACATGTGTGTGTGTTTGAGAGAGAGAGAGGGAGAGGGAGGGGGAACGAGAAAGAGCAGATGTGTGCAGCCGATTTCTCAAGCCTGAAAAGAATGATCTCCGGAGCAGGATTAAGGCATATAGTAGCAGAATGACATTTCTAAGACATTCAGTCAGTGTTCTGGCTGATACTCTCTATACTCTACGCTCGACACTCTACAACTACACCCTGTTTCATGTGTGCTCTTCCTATTATATTCACCAGAACCATATAAGATGTCTGGCACATGAACACAAACATGAACACTGCTTACAGATGGTGCAAGATGGTGAACCTTGTCCAAAGTACATATACAAAGCTTATTCTAAGGCTAAGCAAACCAAACATTTTTATTTTAAAGCAGTTATACACTTATACAAACAGACCTATGGTGAGTATATTCAAATCCTGCCAATAAACCCTCCAAACACATACTGGACTTTTAAGTTCCTTATAGTAAATCTGAGTGGACAGTGAACTGTGTGAAGCTGAGTCTTCTCCTGGGGAAAAATTAACCTTGGCAGTAGTTAAGCAACAGTTGTTCCAGGGGATTTTTGTTTTTAACATATCCAGAATGAGACTAATCAGTGAATGTGCGTGCAGTTTGGTGTTAGTTGAATCGTGAACCTAGCACAGTTGAGCTTAATTAGTGGTTACTCGTGGGATCAAATAGCAGGTCTTCTCAGAGGTTCATACTGAAATACTGCAGCACTGGAAGCAATGTCTGTGTTTCTTAGATGAATCATTAACAAAGCTGTATTATTTTCTGGGTGCATGTAAACAGGAAGTGAATATAACGTTCACTGTAACGTAAGCAGGCGTAGCAACATACTGTGCAGTTAGACCAGTTGCCAGTGTTTGAAAAATTTTACTCGATTTATATAGACATTCTGATAGCTCTGATTAGTCAAACTAATCTAACACTAACGTGTATAGTGTTATAGGTATTATTTATTATCTATCTAGACAATAGATAAAGCACTCATATAACATTAAATCTAAATATTTGAGAACATATCATAATGAAAACTAAAGCATTTCAATGGAAGTCAGTTTAGTTGTGTTTAATTATCTTTACAATGTCATTTAATATTTATTTATTTGAGTTCACTCACTCTCGCTTTATCCACTAAGGGTTGCAGGGCAGTTAACACAAACCAGTTATTATAAATATTGATAAAACTCTCATTATTTACTGTGTGTAATTTACTTTTGTTATATTTTCTGCTTGATCACTTGATTGTGGAGAAAATTATCTGCAGTAAATAGCTGTTTTAGACTAATCCCATTATTTTTCTCTAGCATTTATTTAAATTGGTTTTGTCAGAATAACAAACTAATGCACTATTTTCATTTCTCCTCAGTGAGTTGTATTACTATCCACAATTGCCCCAAATTATTATTATTTTTCTGTGGTGTATTGTAACACATTAAAAATGACAATGAAATGTATGTAATTTTTAGATGTATTTTATCAATTGCTTGCTCTAAAGTTAACTATAATAAACCCTAACAATGGTGTATTACATCTCTTATTGTCCCGTGATATTTTTGATGTTTGATGTCTAATCAACAGATTGTACCGTATAGCTGCAGATTTTTATGGATATGGATAATGGATAAGTTAACAGAATATGGATAAATTATGTCCATGCTCTGTGTGTCTTTGATGGTATTGGATAAATCTGGCAAAAAAGTTTATTAGTTAGTTAATAATTAATATCTGGATTCAATTGCCTTGGGTGCCAAACACTTCAAAGTCACAATTATTTTGTGACGTTGAGTGGGAGATGTCCTCCCTGGGTCGTTGATGTTTTTTATGCAGTTGTTGCACAAAACAGAGGTCAGTTTTTGGACAACTTAGTACCATAGAGATTTTCTGTCTACACAAACATAAAGGAATCAACATGGCTTACTCAAAGTCATCCATGTGATTCACTGACTGTGACCACACACAATGCATCACTTTGTGTCTGCCCATTAATATTCATTTCACTGGTGACACTGCGACATCTGACTCTGACTACAGTTCTTGAGCACAAACAATGCCACAGAGGAACTCTCACACTTCAAAAATGATGTAATGCCAAAAGTAAACTATCCAAGAAAGAGATTGACACCTCCACTTACTTGTAATAAGTAATAGTTTATTGTTCTTATTTAATATTGTAATCAACTGATGCAATGTAAATACTCATTGACAATGGTATTTTGTATGTCTATATGCCCATTCCTACTGGTAAAAAAACATTAATGTTTGTAAATGGTCTGTATTTATATAGCACTTTTCTAGTCTTGATGACCACTTAAAGTTGCTTTCGGCTACAGTTTTGCCATTGACCCATTCACTCTCACATTTATCAAATCAAATTTTATCTGTAGTGTGCCATATCACAAAAAAAAGACATCTAATGTATATAATTATCTCAGTATTTTTTCTTGTTATGTTTCTGGTGCTATTGTTATGTCAAAATAGATGCATGAAAGATGCAGGTTGGAAAAAAAAATGATGTAACTGGATTACTGTTACATATGCCAGAAGGTTCTGTTGGAATTTAAGAAAATATGGTGTACAGATAAGGTGTACAGAAGATCACATATCAACCCCTGGAAGTCTTGTGGATAGTTGTCATGTATACAGTCCTTGAGGGTTGTTTCCTCAAAATGCAGTTAAAATGTGCACAGGACAAGCAGTGGCATGACAAGAGTGTTCAAATTCCAAGGGATTTTTTTTTCCACTCCTACACTCATTGGCTCACTGTCCGTATATTTCTCCGCCTCTCTCAGGTGAACTGAAGAACAAACACAATGGTGGAAGTGGAGTGCAATTCTGGGTAGGTGAGGGTGTGATCCCTCTGCGACTGGTCTACAAAAGAGACACAGCCAGGCAGATTGAGAAGAATGGCTCGAAATGTTAACTTTGCTCTGGACTACCCTCTCATGGAAGCTGGACTAGAGTAAGTGTTGAAGTTCATGTTGCTTCTGTTTTTCCTGTTACCTGTTTAGTTGTGAGTTGTGTGCGTACCTAGTGTTGTTTACCATGAAGGCGGTAAGAAGAACACAGAGTGTGAGGGAAAATAAAGAGCTCAGCTCTGCTCTTTGATGTCTTGTAACACACCAAGTTCGAAGGCAGAGCAGAAAACGCACCGGCTTAGCAGGGCCTTCATGTGTTTTGTTTCACAACATGTGACCAATGTTTTACTTCTGTTTGTTCAGTTGAGGACATGCTTGTCATTTACGTACATTGTGAGTGTGATTGTTTACATTTGAAAACAGGACTGGTTGTCTTCCTGTGCTATCATAGTAAACTGTAGGTTAGACTGTAAGACAACACACAAGTCATCGCAGTCAGCTGTGTTTTACAGTGCATGTAGATAACAAAGGAAGAGGAAGAGGCAGTCTTTGTTGTACTGTCAACAAGTGAATGAAAAATGATGACTTGCTCTCTTCTTGGGTTGTTTGCTTGTGTTTTCCCTCCCATGATTCCCATGTGTTTGATCTGAATTGTTGTCAGTGAAGTCTGCTGAAGTGTGCCTTTGAATCTAGCCTGGCCCACCCATCACCCTCTTCCCTGTCCTGGTATCAGTCCTCATGTCCATGTGTCCATTCTGTCAGGAGCCCAGTGGATGAGGATGGTGTTCATGACTCGTTCAACCAGCTGATTGCAGAGCAGAGCCAGAATGGAGGACTGTCTGAAGCCTATGAGCTCCAGCAGCTGCAGAGAGACCTGGAGGAGGAGGATCGAGGTACTGAGTTATTTTAATGGTACATAATGTGAAGCATGTGGAGGGCTGGAATTATAGAGGAGCTATTTATCATGTAATTCTAGAGTTCATACAACATACAAGATAGGTGGGGTTCTGACAGCTGGTTCTGTTTTGGATTTGGGTCTTGGTCAACAGAACACCAAGATTTGTGAGGCTCGGCTCTACTGCTAATGAATCATATTAAAGTTTTTCATGTGGCCTGTTTTTTCTGTTTTATTTATTCTAATATACTGAGAACATGAATTGGGCTAAGCATAAGTTTGTTTCTGCCTCATTAACCAGCAAAGGATGATTAGCTTTATATGGATTGTCATTGAGAGTGTTTACATGCACTTTAAAAGTCCACTTTTAGTTGGACTAAAAGAATAATTTGGTTTTCTTAACACCTGGGTGATGTGATTCATAGTCCAAAGAAAATAATAAAATATGCACTAGCTTATGGAGATACAGTTTAGTTTTAGTTAGTTCAGTGTGTTTAATGATTAACCTAATCGGTTTTATTAAGGGATTTAAAAGGGTGCACATTTTAACATGGAATATGAATGTTTAATTTTATTAAGTACAAAACCTTTTGAAATAATTCATATATTATAGTAACAATAATAATAATAATAGATAAATACATGTTGTTTTATATATTGCTTTAAATTGTATTCAAAGGCAATTTACAATAATCCAAGTTCAGCTAGATTGTAATGTAGAAAAGTCTTAATAGCAATACAAAGGAGGGGTCAGCAGATCATAGATTAAAAGCACAATCTGTCTTTAATAATTGAAATTAAAAGTTTACAGTAATCCTTATGGTCATCATGTTAAATTATTAACTAACTTGAAAGCACTGGTGGTCATCTATGTGAAAACTTGAATTTGAATATTTATCATTTTTCTTGTGTTGTTTTTTTTTTGTTTGTTTGTTTTTTTTGTTTTATTTTACTGCACAGATCATGTGGCCTACATGTCCAACCCTGGACAAGACTTTCGGGAAAGGAGGCAGAGGCAAAGAGAAGTCGACTGGCAGGATGATAAAATGACAGAACCTCTTGTGGGTGAATGCTGGTCCTCAGCCACCTTGAAGATCCTGTCCTCAATGCCCAGTCGCACCATCGGTGAGACCTACACTGACACAGAAAGAGAATGATATACAAACTGATATTTGATATGGGTGCAAAATGCGGTGAAAGCTCACTCAATTTCTACCGCTTTTATCCTCCACATGAGGGTCACGGGGGGCGGTGGTGCCTAGTTCCAGCTGACATAGGGCAGGAGGTGGGTACACCCTGGACAAGTTGCCACTCCATCACAGGGCCACAGGCAATTTAGAGTGTCCAATTTGCCTAATCACCAAGTCTGCGTGTTTTTGTACTGTGGGAGAAAGCCAGAGAACCTGGTGAAAACCCACGCACACTAACTCCATGCAGAAAGGCCCTTGTTCTGACCAGGTCATGAACCCGGCACTTCTTGCAGCAAACGGCTCTTGGCTTCTCTATTGCTAACCGCTACACCAACCATGTGGCCTGTGGTTAAAGCTGTAGGAGATAGTTAAAGAGGAAATTCACTGGAAAATCAAATTTCTGATGTTTTTTGGTGTGTCCCCATGTCCTTCCCGTATCTAAAAGTTGAATTTAGTTACGTAACTAGCACATTTGGTACAATGAACCCTCCCCAACGGCTACTCCCAGTCATGGGTGTGAACATTCAACCTGAAGAAGAAGAAGAAGCACCACGGCGCAGTCAGTCAGCTGGTAGCTGGCCAATCACAAGAGACTCAGTGTTCTGGGGGACGGGCATTAACTCAGAAACAGAGTGCCTGTTCAGAGGCTGTCAGAGAGCAGCAATAAACTGGCTTAATCTGAAGAGACTGTGAGGTTTTTGACCATAAATATTATTTAATTTATGTAAGTAGACATCACTAATCTCGATTTTCGGTTCCAAAAGACCATTCTATGTGACCTTTGAATATGTCAGTAGGAGATAATTAAATATGTCGGTATGAGCTGCCTCAATGGAACCTTGACATTTAACCCAATGGCTGGTGCCCTGCTGCTACACAAAGAGCCATAAAGGGATTGAGTTGAGCAGAGTTTCATGAGGAAGCTATTTCTGTCTCTTCCTGTAGCAGGTCAGATGCTTCAGCATGTTGGTGAAAATGGCTCAATAGCTCCTGTCACATTATTTAAGATGTGTCCCAAGCGATATTTAATTGTGGCTTTTGACTCATACATGGGAGATAATGGTTAATCTTCCAGTATTTTTATTCCACACAGTTATTTAATTCTACATGTTTCAGTGCACTTGCTTGTAGAAAGGGAAAGAATTTGCTTGGTTCAGACACTGGCAATGAACAACAGCATCGTTGGTGTCTGAGGATCTTTGATGCATAATCTCTCTTTCTGACCCTCAATCTAATTTTAGTGCTGTTGCACAATGTATTAACAAGGTTAAGTTTTTGTTCATGTTTGTCTGTTAGTCTGTCTGTGAGCAGCATAATTCAAAAAGTAAAAGAAAGATTTTGTACTGGGGATTGCAGGTTTTGGCCAAAAGAAGAAAAGATTAGTTTCTGGTGATATCTGGATTCAGACAGACTTGTATTGACACTGTGGGAAACTTGACAAAACTAGAGAAAGCACTCAATCAGTTTGCCATTAGATATTTATTTCATTCCAACCTACTGAAGTATGGAGAAATATGACAAATTCTGATGCCATGTTTTCAGAAATCTGTCAAACTTGGGGAATTTAGGAGCAATAAGAGACCAAAAACGAATTATAATGGTGCTGGTCATGTCCATGACAAATGTTATTGTGTCTCTCTGTCAGGCCGCAGTAGGGGAGCCATCATCTCTCAGTACTACAACAGGACCATGCAGCTTCGTAGACGCAGGCAGAGCAGACCCTCCATTCGAGATTTCTCTCGTTCTGCCAGGCCGAGCATACGAGGCTACGGCATGGAGACAGACAGCTCTGACATGGAGGGTGAGAAGAAACACACAGACTATTAAGACCATTCAGACACTGCATTATAAGTAATATGGGGTTTTAAGTGTGTAACATTAATTTATACTATGTGTGTTACAGTGTCTAAGATGGAGCATTTGGTGAACAATCTGCAGAACCTCTCAGTGAGTGACAGAGTGAGGATGCTTCGAGCAATGCCACTCAGTGTGGCTGCAAAGAGTGAACTCAGGTTTGTTTTATTATTCCCATTTAGATTAACTGTTTTCTTTATCTGTCAGTCTAAGCTCTTCTTGTTGTTCTACTGTCTACAGGAGGTTAGCGTTAGAAAAAGAGAAACGCCCACTTTCAGGAAGTCAAATCCCCTGTTGCAGTCGACTCAAGTATTACATCATAATTGTAAGTGACCATCAGAAATGCATATATACCTCTTCTACTTCCTGTATTTTATTCCCACACCAAAACATAGAGTTCATCAACTTCTGAATATCTGGATACTAAACAATTGTTGCTCTGCAAGAATCAGATATGAAATTAATTCAGAGGTTCATTAGTAACACCTGTTCCTATGAGGTGTTCCTGTAAAGTCAAGAGATACATTTTATTGCTTCATGCAGACTTTTAATAACTTAGTGCAGTGTTGTTTGAGTCCACGTAATAAATGTGCTTTTTAAAGTATTGTTTTATGCGGTATGTTGTTTTCTAAGGCTTTAAGTGGGTGTCAGTTGGTTTTTTTGTTGCAGCTGCTGTCACAGCTCTCTGACTGATTGATTTCAGCTACTGATGGGATAGTATACTGTCACTCATCATAATCAAAAGCTGTTAAAATAAATTAATTGTGGTGAATTTGTATTATCCTAATAATCGTGAATGGAGAAAAGCATTAATATTTCACATGGGTGACTTTTAAGATCCTGTCTAAAATTAATTATTTTTTGACTAAAAAATATGTATCCTATCTGCGATGTCTATGACCACTGTAGGTGCAGACAGAAGGCACGTCTGTTTAAATTTAAGAATTGATTTAAAAATTTGATATTATTTAATCAGGAGAGACTAGTGAATGAAAATGACATTACTACAAATTGAACAGAATAGTCTTTAGTGCTTGGCACGAAGTAGAAGTTTGCTGAGGCTGAAGGCTTTTTTTTTTTGGCAGAGACATTTAAAAGCAAGGGCAGTGAGATGATTGGCTAATGAGGCAGGTGTGTTGCATCAGTGTCCTCACGACTCTGGTGTGTAGAATAAAGCGGTAGAAGATGAGTGAGTGAGTGTGTGAGTGAGTAATTCCTTCTCCTTTCCTCCCAGGCTTTGAGACAAAGCTGGTACAGCTGGCTGTCTTTTCTGCACTCACTCCAGCTGTGGCAGGTGGCACTCAAGAGAGTAAGCGGTCGTTTTGGGACTGGAGTCCTGTCATACTTCCTGTTCCTCAAGACCCTACTCTTTTTCAATGTCTTCTTGTTTCTGGTGACGGGAGCATTCTTGGTGCTGCCTCAAGCAGTGCATCCTCCAGTGCTGTCCTATGAGAGACGCTCCTTCTCTGGACTGGAGCTCCTCACTGGAGCAGTAAGTTGTGTGATGTAAATGATATGAGGTTTAGATTTTAATAAATGGTGGAGGCTATGAAATACCAAACAACGTGCATCTCGTTTTGTCATAGGGATATTTCTCAGACACAGTGATGTACTATGGATACTACTGTAACTACACACTGCATCAGCACTGCACAGAAGATGATGAGGGCCAGAATCACTCCATGTCCAATGGAACCATGGTGGAGTATGTGTCAAAGCGCCTCTCTTATAACATGCCTCTGGCGTACTTCTTCACCATAGGAGGGGCCTTCTTCATCACATGTATCATCCTTGTATACAGGTATGGAGCATTGACTGTATATAAAATTGACAGTCTTCTTATTGAAAAGCAAACTCAAATTTTGAAACCTCAAGATTTGCAATTTGACCAGTGCCATTTCTGTTTTTACTATGGTCACAAACAGAACCAACTGTCAATCACCCTGGTGTCCATTATTTTTTTTCAGAAATATGAATTATTATTTATTGAAATCATGTTCTATTGAAGATCTGAAACTAGTGATTGAGACCATTAACTCCTCAGGAAAAAAGTTTACTGACATTAAAAATCAAATGAGAATTAAGCTAAATTTTCCATAGACTTCTAGTCAAACATAAATCTTTTTGCAGTTGAGTCTCCCCTTGATAGCAAACTGCTGCTTCCACCCTACATCCTAGACTAGACTAAGTCTATGGTACAGAGCAGCTCTTAACACAAACTATGCAAGCTTTTGGTGAATAGATATCTACCTCTCACTTGCGCCAACCAACAAATATATTATGTACAGTACATTATGCATTCTGATGCATATTAATCTGTGATGTTCCAACAGCATGTCCAAATCTTTTGGTCAGAGTTTCCGAATCGACAAATCTCACAGTATTCTTGCCATGAAGGTTTTCTGCTCCTGGGACTTTAAAGTCATCAAAAAGACATCTGTCAAGCTCATGTCTGAGAATATCTGCACACAGCTCAAAGTACGTACACATCCTCCCTCTTTGTCCTTGTTTCTGTCACATAGTTTTCAGGAATTTGATGATCTAATGTGTTTCTTCACTTCCTCGTCCCTCTTTAGGAGCTGTTGGCCGAGGTGAACCATAAACACGTCAATACCACTTTGTGTCAGAAGTTGTGGAGACTCATGGTCTACAGTCTAGCATGGGCTATCTGTATTGCAGGCACCGCTGCCTGTGCACTTAGCATTTATTTCTTCTCTCAGTATATGCACCAGGTGAGGTTGAGGGTGGAGGTCCTCAGGGTCCAAAGATCAACTTTTTATGCCATTTATTTTAAAGCTTTGTCTCCCTTTTGGCATTATTGTGAGACATTTTATTTAGGACAGAACAAATGGCTGTTCTCTCTTTTATCTCACTTTTATGTTTACATGCAGTTTTGGAGCATTTGGTTACAACAACAAAGTGGTATAATATACCGATATTGGTAAGAATTCTGATATTGTATCAAAACCAAAAAAGAAATATCCCCACTTGATAACATTGTACATTGTTAATTTATTGTTATTGTTAATTTGAAAATGTCTGCACTTTTGTTGACTCCTCATGGTGGTATGTTCAAACAAATGGACACTCACAGCAGTGTTGCGCTGGCAGTGACAAAGGAGCAGAACAACAAACCTTGGACTGAGAACTGAATTTTAGCAAGGTGTTGTGAGAACAAGCTGCAGTAATACTGGAGAACACCAACCTGATCCTTCTATCCTTGTGTCTCTCTCATTCCCACAGAACCTCCAGGAAAGATCTCGGAGTCCACTCAACACCCAGAACCCGTTGCTGATTGAGGCCAGTCTGCTGGCTTTACCTATGTTGGTGTCTCTCATCAACCTGCTGCTGCCTGGCTTGTTCAACCTTGCAGCCTGGATGGAAGACTACCAGTCACCTTCTGTATGCACATACGTCGCCATCGGCAGGTTAGCAGAGGAACTGCATGCTGCAGTTTACATTGGGGTGTAAGAGGACACAGAACTGTTGGATTTAGTTGTTGACACTTTTTGTTCTCTAGGAACTTGTTGTTAAAAGTGAGCATTCTTGGAGTCCTCTGTTACCACTGGCTGGGTCGGGTGGCTGCTGACTTTAACGGCATCATGGTAATATTAAGGCAACATCTTTCAGATACCCTTCATAGATGTATGAAGGGATATTTTTCATATCCTGATCGTGTTTACCTTTTGACTGACTTTGTTATTCTCACTGTGTTTTGATGTTTTAGTGCTGGGAGAGTTTTGTTGGCCAAGAGCTTTATCGCTTCTTACTGATGGACTTCATCTTCACTCTTCTGGACACCTTGTTAGGAGAGCTTCTTTGGAGGTGGGTCACTTCATGTGAAATTATTTCTCTCCCACTGTTGGGAGTAACATCTAAACATAAACAAATGTCATATGAGTCCACACAATGCTGGTTAATCCTATCAGCACCACATGACACTATCTTTCTCAGTATAGCAACATTAAGAGCTGGCAACATTCCCATGCTGCACTCAGAACATTACACTAGTACAGCTAAAAACAGGTGGGAGTATAACTGAAATCTTTATGTCACTGTCCACCCCTGCACTGCTGCTTTTAACCAAAAGTTACACACTGCAGCTTTTACGTTTCATTTCCATCAGTGAAAGAAGAATGAATAGATTGAAACTTCTCTATAGCTATTTTTCTTATTATATGGAGGCCTTATAATTCCATCATGAAATCATTCCCTTGCTTTCTGCAGGTTGTTTTCCCAGAAGGTGCTGAAGAGGAGAAGGAAACCAGTTTTTGACATTGCCAGGAATGTCCTTGATCTCATCTATGGACAGACTTTAGCTTGGTACAATACTTATAGTGTCCACATAGTCTTTCTGAGTGAGGACAAACTGTCTCTGGGTAATAACAATAAATTTTGATTTGCAGGTTGGGTGTACTGTTCACTCCTCTGCTGCCTGCAGTGCAGATTCTCAAGCTCCTGTTGCTCTTCTATATTAAAAAGGTACTTAAATGGGAATATGTTAACACTAAACACTTAAATAGAAATTTCCAAAAGAAAAAGCTTAATTTCTTATTTAAATGTACTACCACTAAAGTATATTCTTGACTTTGTAAACAGTACTTTGACAACAAAATCTAATAATTTCAATCTCATTCTCCCACTTCTGGCAGTTGGACCTCAACTTCATTTTTTTTGTTTCCCTACAGAGCAGTGTGATGATGAACTGCCAGTCTCCCAGGAAGCCATACAGAGTCAGCCAGATGACCACCATCTTCATCACGCTCCTCTGCTTCCCCTCCTTCATTGGGGCCTCTGTGTGTGTCACATACACCATGTGGAGGTATGTAACAGTTAACGCTGTTGCTAAAATAATATTGCGTTAACATTTAAACCCTGAACTCCAGCTTAGAAGTCTGTTCATTATTTTAACTTAAGCCACTGCCGCACACAGACATTCAGGTCAACTTTTGTCACTATAATGAGGCTCTTGTGGTTATTGAAGTCATGTCAAAGATATGGGATGTCCACTCAGGACATGGAAGGCAGGAATTTTCTATAAAGATTTATTTTGATCTGACCTTTTATATACGATGTGCACATGCACAATCTCCTGAGTAATACTTTTAGACTACCCATGATCTTGGATGCACACAAACCAAGGAATCAGCAGAGACGAGCCACCTGGCCCTTGACTGAGTCTTAATTGGACTGGCAGCCATCCACTGTGAGCCACCATGCAAGCCAGTGTGTAACATGTGGCCTCATGGCTGGCACAGCAGCGATAGGGGCAGGTCCTCCTTGTTGTATACAGGAGGCTTAGAGGGACAGGTCTAGGCTACCCGAATTGTGGCTGTGAGTGAACTGGTGTCCGGCCCATGACTCCCCTGCAGTACCTCCAGGGGTGCCCCTGGGAGTCACAAACCCACTGTTGAAGACTGTTGCAGGACAAGACATCATTTTGGCCAACCAAACTGTACATAAGAATTGCAAAACCATATCTCATGAAATAACTTCTATGTACTGTTTTGGTTTTATCACAGTTGCTATCTTTTTTTTTTTTGTTTGTTTTGTTCTCAGTATCAGGCCATCCTGGTCGTGTGGTCCTTTTCGTGGACTCAAAACTATGTTCCAGGCAGGAAAACTCTGGGTGGAAGAACTGGAAAAAGATAATCCCAACCTGTCCGTTTTAGCCAGGGCTCACGCTTACCTGGTGGAAAACCCTTTCTTCCTCTTTGTAGGAGCAGGAATCTTCCTGTGAGTGTGTACACACACACATGCACACACACTAGATGGATACTTAACCCAAGCCCTTGGAAACCGTATGGATCAGGCTGGGTTTGTACAAATATTTTAAAAGTGTTATCAGATCTGGGTCAGGTTTGGTCACTTTGGGTGTACCAGCCTGAGTACATGTTTCACTTCACATATACATATTTTTATTTCTTATCTCAATGTGTACTGACTGTCATTAACACTATGTCTGTAAACAAGCTGCAACAGTTGTGTATAACAGACTGTTTTCATACAAACTCAGTTTTTATTAACTGCAATGGGGCTTGGGTTGTGTTCATTCACACAAAGATGACCTCTGATCCTCTTTGACTTTTGTTTCCATCAGAATTGTCATCTACTTCCACAGTCAAGTGGTAGACGGTCAGAGGAAGATCATCAGTTTACTACAGGAGCAGATAGAAAATGTAAGCCAGCAATAACACAAGTTACTACTGTGTTTTAAATTTTTTATAAACATGTAGATTATAAAACAGCTTGATTTTATCTTCTTCTCATTGTCCGTCCTCAGGAGGGAGAGGATAAAAAGTTTCTCATCACTCGCCTCCAGTCCATCCATGAGCAAAAACGAACACCTGCTCGTAGACTCACAAGTCAGGTCAGTCTGATATAAAATCTGAAGATAAGACACAGCTGTAAACTCAGGTTTTTTGGTTTTTTGTTTTACTTACAGTTTTCCTTCTCTTCTAGGATTCTTCTTGTTGAGACAGCTTTGACTGCAGTGGAGGAGCACTGTTGGTGTTTCCTAGTGGTGGAATTCTCTCAGCACTGAATGAGGTCTGGACAAATGAGAAACCTGTGGGATCATAACTGGAATAAAAGCAGGAGGAACACCAATACCCCAGGCCAAAATCATCTACATGATCTTTTTGGTGGATTATACATTTAAAATTTTTTTAATGACTGCAAGAACAAACAACTTGAAGATTCCAGCCGAATTACAGCTGTTGTCCTCTACACAGATTTACATAAAAATACAACCTCATACTTCAGCAGTGACAGTTCAGGAGTGACTGCCAGATGATGTGAACTGGCCTTTAGGTTTGCCTGACTAACGACACCATGACTGCATAAGAGGAAGTGAGAGAAGACAGACTTGTGCGCCAAAGAGGAACTGAGATGAACACCTGTGTGAGCAGACAAACAAGAGGGCAAAACAGATGAAACTGATGTCATCTCTTGTGGAAGCATTTTCAAGTGTGAACTGTTTTTATGCTTTTGATTTTATAAATAATTTTTAATCAGTTTGCAGGTTGTAGGTAAACTCTGGATGGTGTGGGTGTAAGTATGATACTTGTAAATTATGTGTTTTATTTAGGTTGATAACTGTTTTGTTTATCATACTTTTGTAATTAAATTATGTTTTGTCGTAGCACAGTGTATTTGTATTTATTAGTACACATGTAATGTGTGAGCACTGCTGTGATACAGGAACATATTTGTTACAAACTCAACAGTCTGTAAAACATTATAAACATAATATGCACTATAAACATATAGGGATTATTTTTTACAAACATGCAAATTAAAAGTTAATTCTTATCAAAACAATGTTACACTGACTTACTGTGACTATAAGACAAAATATATTTTCAGTAGAAAAATAAATACACAAGCACTTTTTAAGTGGCCTGAAGAACATGAAATATTAGTGTAATAATCGTTGTATCTTTTTATTTGTAAATATTACCAATTAAATTATAATTCCAAAATGAGAAAAGCAGCATATTTGGTGGAGGGTAGAAACAGCAGCACCAGAGGTTGATTTCTGAATGTGAAATTTGGAGATGACAGAAGAGGGCACCAAATCCCCACTGAGCAATGTGAGCGGGGATTTCAGTCCTGTGCTTCCCCATCCTCTGAAGACCTTTTTAGATCATTACGAATCTTAGCTTAATTTTGTATATACATAATACAGCATGTATGTAATTACATTAAACAAACACACACACACTGTAGTCAGCTTTCACTGCATTTGTATACACCCCACAACAATAGCATATCTACATGTTTAAATGGCTCAAACATTGTGTTTTTGATCATTTGACTTTTTTTTTCACTTCCAAATACTGAGTGCGTTGTGTTTGCCATGTGAATGAACAGAAAGTTTTCTCATAGGAGTTTTCTCTCTATATAGCACTAAGGTGTGACTCAGTTCCCATTGTTGAGTATTCCCAGCAGCTTCCTGGGGTCCATGCCCTGTTGCTGAGCCATCTTCTGCACATCAAAGCCCATGTGCTTCAGGAATTGGATCACACTCATCTCCTGTCCCGTCAGCTGGTCACGAATAGTTGGGCAGGAGGGGTTACAGTGAGGCCATGGACAGCTGTCAATTAAATGTCGAGGGCAACCTCTTGTGGGTGTGGTCCTGTGCTTTAGGTGGCTGTGGTTGCCGCGGCTACCGTTGATGTGGAGGTTGTCCTGGAGGCTGCGGTCCCAGCAGTGGAGAGCTCTGGGCAGAGAGGTGCCTTTAACCTGAATGTCCATCCAGTAACTGCAGAGACAGGAGGACACACAAGGATGGAGGTCAAAGGTAGAAGAATCAGGCAACATGTGTAAACTTCTGCCAATAAACTCTCCTCAATGACGCAGACAGCACCTTAAAGGCAAATGAAAATCAGTAGTAAAGTGTAAAATAAAGGTTAATAGTTCTCTGTGACACACTGTACATAAAGTCAATTCAAGCAATTCAGTTAATTGATGCTGACAGTTTTAGTCTCTTACCTTCTGGTAATGAGCTCATGAGACAAGCAGGCTGGAGCAAACATCGCCCTGCCAATCACAGCACAGAACCACACATTACACAGTGTGGAAATTTAGAATTTTCTGCTGTTGTATCGTGTGTGTGAGAGAGACTGTCACTCTTACGGGACGTCACGGAGTGTGGCCCTCAGCTCCTGCCCCAGGTTCTGTATGTATCGCCACTGGCCCTCATGGACAGGTTGTCCTGTCAGGTGGACGTTATCCACCGTCAGCTGGGCCTCATCAAACAGCCACTGCACCACAAACACTGGGCCTGGAAAAGGAGAGAGAAAGTCCTGCAGGTGAGACTCAACATCATGAACCAAACTCTGTCTTAATGGTCTACAGTACATCAGCCTCATCTATCAGGATGCTTTTTATTTTTTTACTCACTTTTTAAAGTAGGGTAGACTTTATATCCAAAGAAACAGTTCCACTCTTCTCCAACATGAGCCTGTCTGCAGTTTTCAGGCACCAGTCCACCCCAGTACCTGCACAAGAACAAGTCAGATCTTTGCAACTGCTTCTAAAGCTTCCTCCTGATCTCCTGCTCTTCCCACTGTCCACTGCTCTCTTTACCTCACCTGATCCCTCTCTTTATGGCCTCAGTGGGGGCACAGCTGATGGTGTCAAGGCAGTCTGTGAATTTGTACTGTTTGTTGTCCAGGAACCACCCAGAGTCGGCCAGGCCCCTCACCTGCACCCCCGTGTGGCCCTGTGACTCCAGCTGCTCAGCAACGTGGTCCACGTTCAGCAGGACTCCCGTGCCACCAGCACTAGTAACAGAAGAGTGCGGTCAGTGAGAGAGGTCACCTGAGCCGTTACCTTTGGTGCAACACCCATGTAATTGCCCATAAAATGATACAACCCCATTTTCAAGCTAGGTGTTACAAATGCAACACAAGAATATTAGTAAGCTGGAGACCATTGTCTACGAGGAATGGGCTAAGATTGGACAGGAGTGCTGCCAAGGGTGCTTGTCATGAAGGGGTTTAATCATTTTAAGATCATTTTTGCGTTAGGGTTAGGGAATTTGGGGAATATTTAGGTAAATGTACTTTTCATTTGGCAGAAATAGAAGATATGATTATTATTTATACTTATTTTTTTACATTTGTGCAGCATACAATCACCTGATTATGTGAATTGTTGTTTTTTTTATTATCCTAGAATAATCCTATGGAGGTCACCATTTTGGATCCCCATGTTTACACAGTAGCCCACAATGGACAAAACTAAACTATCTTCCTTTAAGTTGTTCTTGTTTCAGTTGTTTACTGGAAACAGCTGAAATATTGCACATTTTGCCACTGAA
This sequence comes from Brachirus orientalis, assembly GCA_016785285.1. NCBI lineage: Eukaryota > Metazoa > Chordata > Actinopteri > Pleuronectiformes > Soleidae > Brachirus > Brachirus orientalis. Next base: position 2,651,046 of record JAFBJR010000446.1, read on the forward strand.
CATAATTTGCAAGGGGGAGTTCAATCATTTTGAGTGCAGGTGATGAAAACATATCCATTCTGTCAGAGACTGACCTGCTTCCTGCAAGAAGAAGAACCTTGGCGTTGTCCAGACCTTTAGTCAGCAGCTCGTTCACCACCTCCCTGATGATCAGTGAGCCCATGAACGCATAGTCACCTGTTCATACAAAATAGTTTATATTTAGTAGCGTTCTCATCGATAATCAAACAACTGTAATGTCACTTGATACTTCTCGGCCTGACTATCATCTAATAATATAAGCTGATAACGTAACTGTGTGGTGATATCTTGCAAAGGAATTAAATCTCACAATTTTTTTAAATTAAATATGTTTTTAGTGTCTTTCATTCGCATACTTGACAGTATTATTTTAAGTAAAGGCACCTGATTAATTAAATTAAATTAAATAACATTTGCTCTCTCTTTCTCTTTGTGTTTTATCTCGATTTATTTTATGGAGCTATATCTAATGCAAAATCTGAACTGTACCTGCCCCATTTTATGTGTCATTTTATTAATTATGTCTCCCAATTATCTAAAAAGCACAATTCAACAAGAGACTTTAGTAAATCAGAGTAAATTAAGATGAAGAATAAGATGTGTGTATCAGTTATCTGCTCTGTTGACTTGAAATATCAACCACATGAATCACTTTTTATATACAAACAGAGCCAGTGCTCTTGTCTGACTTACTGTGATCCGTCTTTGCAGTGGCCCCGCTCCACACGTCACTGGAACAGTATGGGATGAACCTGCAGGAGACACACGGCAACACTGAGCTTGTGGACTCAACGCTAAAGACAGAGCTGTTTTTATTTGACTGTTGAGGGTGACACGTAAGACAGTGGTACAAATAGAAGCCAACCTGACTATGCGACTTTAGATTAAACATAAACTAACATACATGTCCAAATATATGAAGCTGTCACACATTATGCAACTTTCATTGTCAAAGATTAGACACTGTGAGAACAAAATAGTTTTCTTTTTTGGTATGGAATGTGAAAAAAGTACTCATTATATCTCAGATGCACGTGTGTAAACTGAAAGTAGCAACAGCACAGTGTAAATAAGTCATTCACAGAATTCACAATTTACAGTAAGTAAACACATATCAACCAGGTCAGTCCAGGTGAAGCTTAGCATGACCACTCTATTATTTTTAACACTTATTGCTTATTATATTGTACAAATATCATTATACAATATTTTTGATTTTTGTGCAGCAGTGGAAATCACAGTGTTTTACAAACTGGATATAGTCGCAATAAATGAATAATTTTGACAAACACAGACATAAGTGGAAAGACTATACAATACACAATAGTTGTAGAAACAAGACCGGAGTGTGTTTTAACATAATATTAAGACATATGCACTTACACCATGTTGGCGTTCCACCAGTGTGGGTTTTCCTCTGGCAGAGGAGACAGAATTCCTGTTCCTGTGAAATTCACATGGGATTTCAACAAATATCATGACTGAGTTAAAAAGTCAAGAACTCAAGTAAATATAAGAACATTTAAAATGCTTTAGGCCACTTGTTAAAGCTCACATACCTTTGTGTGTGTGTGTGTGTGTGTGAGAGAGAGAGAGAGTGTGTGTGTATACTTGTATTTGCTACCTCTTCAGGAACTTTTCTGTCATAAACACTGACCTTGTCAGGACCAGAAGTCCTCATGGAGACCAGAACCTGGTCCTAATGAGGGAGAACCTCAGTTGTGAGGAACTGGTTAAGTTTAGGGCTAAGATTTGAATTGTGGTTAGGTTAAGGTTGGGGTTAGGCATTAACTGGTGACGAATAAGGTTAAGGATAATGCCGCTCAAATGAATGGAAGTCAATGCAGAGTCCTTAGAGGAATATCTGTGCATACCTGTGCGTTTAGGTGTGCGTGTGTGTTTTCCTATGGTAAGCAAGTCATTAAGTTTCTTTGCTTTAGTCAGCAATTACATGCAGGCATTGAAGAGTTCTGCGGCTGCGGCGCTGGCCACTGGTGTAAAGTACACATAATCAAACAAGGGCTCCCCTGATGGCCACAGGAAAGAAGCAGAGAGCGCAATCATTTAAAGATTAACGCAAACTCAGCTGAAGAGGAAACACAAATAGGTTTATGAATCTCGTCCATTCAAGGGAAAGTGTTTTTGCTAAAGAGGAAAGGAAAAGGTCGAAGGGAGCTATGACGAGACTTTTTTAAAAGTTGCACAAATGGTGCACACTTCAAAGGTCCAGTGTGTAAAAATGAGTGCCATGTTATGGTGAGACTGCACACAGTAACTACCAGAGGACCGCTCTGCCCTCCCTTCCAGGGAACTTCTATAGCCTTCACAGATCAGAAAGGATGTCATTCTTCTTTGTTGCTGTTGTAAGCTTCTGCCTCAATACGTGAAACAGTAAAACCTGAAGTTAATGCAAAAGGTTTATTCTAGGGCTACAAAAAAAAGCATTGTTAAGGCACAGTATATAATTTCTGTTGCTAGAGGTCTCGCAGTAAAATCAATAACAAGAGACCCAGTTTGATGATGTCAGGAAGCAGCATGGGCTCATGGGAATTGTCTTGTTTGGTTCTCCCGTGTTTGCTCTTTATGGGGAGAGCTTTGGTGGTAAACACACAGCAGACAGCAATGAGTAGTCATGATTCATGTGTGACAAATGCACACAAAAATGACAAAACAAAAGACAACACGCTGGCTAACTAGTAGCACTGAATATTTCCTTCTTCACTCACTGATGTTTCAGAGGGTTGGCCTTGGAATCTACAGTATATGGGCGACAACAATGAGGATGATCACCGAAAAGGGTCTAATGGTGCTTTTCCATTATACAGTTCTAGCACTACTCGGCTCGACTCAACTCTAATCGTTTTTTTGCTTTGCAGTTAGTGATACTACCTGGTCCTTCTTTTAGCACCTGCTCTGGCGAGGTACCAAGCGAGCTGAGCCGATACTAAAATGTGACGTTAACAGACTGCTGGCCACTGATTGGTCAGAGAGTGGAAGATTCATGAGTGTGACATCCAACACATGAATCAAACCAAACAATGTTAAACTGTAGATCAGTTAAAAAAAAAAAACTCCAACATTTAGGAAGGACATTTCTAAAATCTCAATATTTAACAGAGGAGTCTGGTGTATTTAGTGACAGCACTGCTGAAAGCTGGCGATTGGGCGCCACGTCACAACCCCTTCCATCGTATTTCAGTTTGGTGACTGTGTCAGACAGAGTCTGTGCTCCGGTCATTCAGGAAGTACTGACTTATCTTTTTAATGGACTCATTCTAATGATTACCAAAAGAACTGCTTTGCTCTGCACTAGTTTGTGTGTTTGTGCCACGTATAAAACTGAAAAAAAATGTCATAGCAGTTTCGCGCAGCCGTGCTACGACCCCAGCCCATGTCGAGGAGGTACTATAGTGATGGAAAAAGACATGTGAGTGCCAGAACTAATGTATATAATGGAACTGAATTGAATTGAAATAAGGATTTCTATGATTTAAAAAGTGCTTAGATAATGTAAGTGTCCCACTTAATATATGTAACATTACTCTTGTTGTTTTTAGACATTTTAATACAGAATTGCCACATATAATACCTTTAAAGTGATTGTACACTCATTCAAATATACTTATGAGTAGTATACTGAATTTTCTGCCAACAACCCCTCCTAAATGTTCCATACAGGACCTATAATTTTGTTTGTGCATGGGTGACCAGGAGAGGATGTGGGTGGAAATGATGTGTTTGCTTTGTTACCTGTTCTGGTTTGTGGCCACTCCGTGGAGCTCATCAGTCGCCTCATGGTCTCGTACCTGCTGTCACAGGTCTGCCTGTTGAAACAGTACCATCCACCTGAACAAAGCACACACACAAGCATGTTAACGGGATATAGTGACAGTTGTCTTTCACTGTGTGTGTGTGTGAAGTTCAGTTCATCCTTTTTTTTCTCACCCTCTAAGAACAGCAGCCACCTCTTGCTGCCTTTCGACTCCTTGATGTAGTACCTGCACGAGAACACAAAAACAAGTTCCCTGTGTGGATATCTTTTTGAGGACCAAAAAAACATATAAACCATACAAAGAGGACTTTTTGGGGAAGTGAGGACATTTTAACAGGTCACAGGTCTCCTTAAAAGAGCTTTTTGACGGTTTTACAGTTGGGTTTAAGTTAAGGTTAGGTGTTTAGCTGTTTAAGGTTAGGGAATGCATTTGTGTCCTCACTGCAAACATGTGTGTGGATACATGCAAGAGCAACACAAGCTCTGCCAGGGGGATGCTACCTTTGATGCTTGTAACATGAAAGATGTGGGCACTGATCACACCACTAATAATCTCAGCAGGAGCCCATTTAACCTGACCTTCAGAGTTCTAATGGCTTATTAAAAAGAAACACACTCAGAGTAACCTAATGATGCGGCTTACACATGCACGCACACAGGAGTGACAGCAGGTCCCTCCTTCTCACATTGTCAGTGTTTTATTAAGTGGATTCCATCAATGTATAAAAGTTGGAACATGCATTAGTTCTCAGTATTCATTTTTTGAATTTAGTCTCTTTATTTGTGCCTCATCCAATGAGGAGCTCTGTGGAAAAAAAATGCCACACAGCAGATGCATACACTGAATTTCCAGATTAAAAACTACTGTACTGGCACTGGTTGGGCCTTGGAGACTGGCTCACCAGTATATTGGATGATTAGCGCAACATTTTGCACTATCTAACTCACATAATTTACTAAAAACATACTACCCTGCAGTAAGGGGAAATAAAACATTTTCTAATTCAAGTTGCTAAAAATAACAGCTTATAAATAGTGATTTATAGTGGCACAATTTAACTAAAGCTACAGTTTGACTTGGATGACGTGACAGAGAGATAAGTATGACTCAATCAGTGTAGTGGATCTGATTTCTTAATTTGATCATTTGTTTATCTCTAATTGGGCAAAATATTGTAGTTTGTTTTAAATCTGTTTTTACTCTTTGATTCACTCGATTGAAGCGATCACTGCAGGTATTAAATGCGCGCGGTCTCTCCCTCTCCTCCTCTCTCTATAGTTCTATAGTTCGGCGGCACTGCGCACTGCAGTCTCTCTGATCTGGATCTTTGATCCATTTTGGTCACACCCGGAGTGACACGAGAACGAAGGGCAGACTGAGAGGGAACCAAGCTGCCCAAGGGACACACGGGTGTTGGGGTGTTTGTTGCTTTGAATCACAAAACCTCTCGTGTTTGTGATTTATAGCGCTCATTTTAAGATTCTGACAAACAGAAGAGACAGTGCAGTCCACTTTCATTCCACCCACTTACCCCGCAGGCGACCCGTCATTGCAAGTCACAGACACGTTCCTCAGAAAGTGTAATTTCATGTCCTGGTCCAGCTTCTGTGCAGAGCACGGGTACAGCGACTGTGCCAAGTTCTTTATCTGCACCATGAAGTTGTCCATGTTTCCCTCCACGGCTGTGAAGTCTAGAGGGAAGCTCTCTGGTCCTTCCACCCGCTCCCTGTACACCGGAGTCTGCTGCTGCTGCTGCTGCTGCTGCTGAGTCTGCTGCTGCTGAATCGGCTGCACACGCCGAGTCTGCGCCCGACCGCCGCGCACTCTCCTCGCCTCCACCGGTGCGCTCATGTGGAGGAAGAGCAGCAGCAGACAGGAGCGCACAGCGCACAGACCAGCTGAGCGTCTCACGGCACAATGACCCTGCATCTCTGTTCGTTACTGGCAAACGTCCCTCGAGTGTGTGCGATGAGTCTGAATAAAACACAGCATGTCCTAAGAGTCGATGGAGAGTCGCGACGTCATGCGAAAACGCACAGTCACCATTTGGAAGCAAATGCAAGGTGAGCTGAGAGAGCGCGTGTTAAGGTTCTCCATGTCGCTTCATTTGATAAACAGCGGGTTCCAAATTCACAACTAACACACGTGAAAGCCCTTTTTCATTTCAAGTCCCAAAGTTGTATGCAGGTCACCCAGCTATGCAAACGCGTCATTACGCGCCTGAGAATCAATCGATAAACCGAGTTTCATCAGCTCACATACAACGACCTGTTGACTCTGGCGGCTTGTCCTCGCGAGCTCAGGACGGACAGGGGTTTTATTTGAAGGACCCTATTCTCTTCCTCCCCCTCCCTGCCCTGTGCCTCTCACTCCCGCGGGCCAATCATTATTATCTTTGGCTGCTGCTCCTTGCGGGACGTCGGTCTCTCGCTATAAGAGCGTGTATGCAGAGCACGCCCCCTCCAGTCGGTTCACTCACTCACTCGGCCCTTTTGATGTTGGGTCATCATGTGACCACGGCGCCTTTGAAGTGATTGAATGTGGTGTGAGAGGAAAGTCGCTGTTGGACAGGCCGCTATGCTGCAGACACCGCGGGCCAGCGCACCAACCCGGGCGCCTGTAAGGTTCTTTATGTGGTCGAGAAGGAAACCCGCATATCCACTGTGTTTATGTTTGTGAAGAGAAGTTTATACATAGGGATGGGTCGCTGATAGTCTGTATTTAAACATTACACCAGTTGTGGTATTTGTGCCAACACATGGACACTTTATCATTAACTTATAGGCCTGTGTTATCCCTCTCTGCTGCTCTCTTCTTATGTTTCTCATTCCATCCCTCTCCTTTGAGACACACACATGTTTGCACTTCGTAGACATGATGCATGCCCTAGCCCCTTACCCTTACCTTAACCTCACAACTACACTACCAGTCAAAAGTTTGGACACACATTTGGACCACATTAAATGAGAAGTAGTATAGATCCCTAGCTCTAGCCCTGGCCCTAACCTTTAGCCTAACTTCAAAACATGTCTTCACCTTAAAATGTGATCATTTACATTATGGGGACTTGAATTTTGTCCCCATAAGGAAGATATGTCCCCATAATGTAACTGTGTAAACAAGTTTAGGTCCCCAGAAAATAAGGAATACCAGGTACACGCACACATGCCTGTGCTGCTTTTGTAGTGAGGACACTCATGGACAGAATGCTACTCGTAAAACTAAGTCTTAATTTTAAGGGGTGACAGAAGGTGATGATCAGCCAAAATGTGCCCCCCCCCCTTTACAAAACTGATGTCCTCATTCCCTATGGTTTATAGGTTTTTTGGTCCTCACAAAGATACACATACAGGAACACACATACAAACACAGGTTTGAACAGCTATTCTTCCTGGGACACCACACTGACTTGCATTTATTTGGACAGCCTAAACAAACCATTATCTCTAGTCTTTACCATAACCATTTAATCTTTAAGCCTAACCTTAAACATAACCACAATTCAATACTTTGCTTAACCATGTTCCTCAGAAATAAACTTCTTCCTCATTCAGACTAGGTTTCAGTCTTAATGAGGATTACTGGTCCTGACAAGGTTAGTGTTTATGACAGAAAGGGTCCTAAAGAGGTAACAAAAACAAGAACACAAACAAACATATACACACATACACAGTCCATGTTTATCTCCATGACGCAGCCTGTGGAAATCATCTACAATATGGTTTTCCTGTGTCATTAATAATATATAATCATATAATCATTACAGCTGCTGTAAAAATCAAGTTAACTTCTTGTGTGCTGCTCATTTCTTTCTTGATGCTGGAGCCTGGAGAGCCGTAGCTTACTGAGCCATATGTTTTCGTCACGTCCTTTTGTCATATTTTAACTTTATATTCAAACTGGATGATTCACTGGCACCATTACAACCTTTCGCTCCGTGCACTGTATTCTGTCTGCTCTCACTTTAATGTCTCCAGAAAACCTCATATGATGATTTTCCAGCCCTTGGTTTGATGACCAGTAGTGGGCCTTGGGCTGAACTGGGCCATGGAAAACCATATATATATATATATATAATATATATATATATATATATATATATATATAGAGAGAGAGAGAGAGAGAGAGAGAGAGAATACACCCAATCTTTTATATAACATGGGAATTCATATTCATTTTCAAATATCAAATCAAGGCTTTGCTTCAGCCTAAATATTAAAAACCCGCTGTGCCTTCAGTCACACATGTAGTACCATATTATGATCACAATGGCCACATTAATGTTAGTTGGGAATTTTGAATTATGCACTGACTATACAAGATAAGTAATAGATCACTATCAGCTCTGTAACATCTCTCTCCCCAAACAATCTATCAAAAATACTGTATGACAACTACTGTCCAGCCATTGTAGGCCATTGTCCAGCCAAAGGTTTGGTAATGACTAAGAGTAGCTTATAGACTGGTTTTATAAAGGTGTGGACCATGAAACTTAAAAGATTTTCCAAGTAGATGCTTTTTGGAACTGCAGGAATTCATCATTTATGGAGCTTAGTCCATATTAAACATTAAACTGGAGACACATCTACCACATTTGAGCATTCTCTCCTTTTATTCAATTAATTATTAATTATTTGGAAGAGCGATATAGCCTCTCTAAAAAAAAACAACATTGTTTTCTTGCAGTCACACTGCTGAATCTTCTGTCAGCCAGACTGACAGTACTTTTATTATATAGTACCCTAGGGTCTGTCCATATCCTATATAAAACCATAATGTAACGGCACTAACTGCTGCTGTTAAAAACTTTTCCAGGTCAAGTATGGTTTTTTTTAAGTTAAGTTGCCTCATCTTTGTTGAATGGCTTTATGTCCTCAAACCAATGAGAGGCAATTAAGACTTTGAATGGTAATGATCGAAGTCATAAAAGACCTTAACTATTTTCAGTGTTCATTCAGCAACACACTGCCATTAAATTTTGCTTTCCAACTTTGACAGGGTTTACAAGTAAGTAAACCCTGTGTTTATTAGGCATATCTGTTTGCCATTCATTATTCTGTGATTTTCTTTTTTTGTTTAAAATGTGAAGGACATTACAAACTCCCAGCACAGATGCCTTCATGTTCTTCATTCCAGCATAGTTTTGAAGTTTCTACCCTGCTGAGTGAGGAAGGAAACTGTTTACTTATTTGTTTGTTTGTTTATTCAGATGGCAGCAATTTCCCCTCAGAACTGAGAGCTGTATTCACCTCTGTCTCTCTCTCTCTCTCTCTCTCTCTCAGTCCCAGGTGGACTCGTATGTGAGGTGGTCGATCAGGCTGTTGTATCTGAAGCTCTGGCCTCACACCTCTCCATCTGTTGGCACCATGTGTCCCATTCTCTGTCCAGTCTGATTCAAGCTTTGATCCAAGTGGATTCTTGCTGAGACAGAAAATGGCCTTGATTCTCTATGTTTCTCTAAAGATCATATGTCAAACACCATATGGTACATGTATGAAGTCATCCATATGGGGAACAGATTGGAGATGTTGTTGCCAGTTTACAGACCAGAGCTATCATCTTGTCTTGTGAGGGTCACTGTGCTTGAAGTAAGAAGGCATGTTTGGGCAGATTAGTCTGGGTAGATGTTAAATGGTTATACTGTGTTTTGGACCAGTGTTTTTGAATAGGTTATACTAAAGGTCTGGAGAAAAATGTTGATCTTGATATTGTTTTGGATGTCAAACTATGTGTTATATTTGGTGCTTTATATCCTTGAAATCAGAATATTTGACTTGAAACCTTTTAATCATGAACTAGTCAAATGTACATACTGTACCTCAATTAGTTTTTATTTACTTTTCAGTATTCTTGACAAATTATTTTAAAGTTAATTTATCAATAATGATAAACAACAATGTGTAAATTTTGCATTGTTACAGCAGGGGGAAAGTATTTTCTTAATTTTCATTGTTTACATCACTACTGTTACTTGTCAAGATATGAACACTGGAATGGCTCAGTATCACATGTTATCCTACTCTGTACATTTATTCAAATAAGATAAGATAAGATAAGATAAGATAAGATAAGATAAGATAAGATAAGATAAGCTGTATAGAAAGATGACAGACTATCCTGACCTGATTTACAACCTAAATTGTGACAACAGCTAATGTATGCATAATGTAAGGTTTGTGACAATTTGTACCTCCATTTCAGTAACATGTAATAATATTATTATTAAAATAGGTAAACCATCAATTGACAACAAATATCTCCCACAACCAATTTGTGGGTTCTGTCCCATTCTCTCGAAATGAATCCAACTTTTGAAATATATACATAATCTACATTTGTCACTTTTTTGTAATTAAATTTATTAATATTTGGAATTCTGAATGACAAAACATAACCATATTTGTGACTATGTGATCGTTTTGTCACTAGCTACTATAAACACAAAAAGATAACACAGCACCACAAATAAAATGTAATTTACTCCCACTGGAAATGTTAACATTTCCCCCCAGGTATTTTGGATGGACTGGCCCTTTAAACCAGATGCCTCTGTAGAACTAATAAAGGTTTTTTTTTTTTTTAAACAAACACAGTGACGTCACGACACACAATGGCCGCCAGTGGTACAGCAGTGACGGTTCTCACTCCAAATGGAAGAAGACAAGCCGTCAAAGTGTCACCTAACACACCGTTATTACAGGTAAATCTGTTAAAGACGTTTCACGACATTATTCTGGTGTTTAGAGTTTGTTGTTATATGTTATTTCATTCTCAAATCAGCGCAAACGGTTAGCTTGTGTTAGCTGTTTGGCTAACAGCACTTAGCTAGTGACAGATCAGTTTCTGATTATAATTGTGGTCGTTATGTCGTCCAAGTTGGTTTGGGACATTTAACATTTATTTGTTTTCCTCAGGTGCTGGAGGACGTCTGCAGAAAGCATGGATTTAACCCAGACGATCACGGTTTAAAGTGAGTAATATAGCTGCCTCAGCACTGACTCTTTTAGATTAGATTTGTCTTTATTGATACAACACTGGGAAATTCACTTGTCCCATCAATAAAATATCAGAGGTAGACAATTGACAAAGACAAGAAAGTGATGGAATAGGATAAAAAGTTGGAACACTATAAAAAAATAGAAGATGGATGTAAACGTTTTTGAGGAAATGTTAAAATATTAAACATATTTAAAAAAAATACTTACTTGCAATGTACACCCTTTGTTTTGGAGTTAAACATTCCAGACTTACAGACTTAACTGATGCTTTTTGTCCTTGGCCTGTAAGTCTTGAGCCAGAATCTAAAAATTTTAAAGTGATGGATTATAATGTGTGACCTAACATGGCAGCTGAAATTTAAGTGAAAGCGTTAATTTATTGTTGCATTGAGATATACGCTTATTTTAGTTTAATTGAACATTCATGTAAATTATAGTATTAATTTTCAGAGTGCAAACCTCTGCAAAGGCTGCTCAGTTTCCCACAGTTTTCATAAAATGCAATTAAGTCTTCCTTAGTGCATAACATATATCCCCAGAAATTTTGTACAAATCCACCATTAACCTTTCGAGTTATGCTGCTCAAGTCAAACAACATAACCTATTCAAGGGAAGTGATAATAACTGTCATAATGATAATAATAGCAGTAATAATAATAATAGTCTGAATTTTAGTGGAGCAGACTATATTATGTTTGAATATTAATGATTAGGTCATTTTTAATCACAGAAAAACTTTAAAGAGATAGACAAACAAAATGGTTTCCTGTTATTTATTATGAATGTATAGAAATGCTCACACGTTTCCACTTCTGTTACTCCTCATGACAGGTTCCAGAGGACTGTTATTGACCTCACGGTGCCATGGAGGTTTGCCAACTTGCCCAACAATGCTAAACTGGAAATGGTGACAAGCACAAGGAAACAAGCTGCAGCTGACAACCAGGTTTGTTCAAATACAATTCATAAAGTACCAAAGTAACTCTGAGAGGAGTTGAGATGCTTTAGATGACACTGAGATATAATAAAGTGGCAATGAGGGCAAAACAGTTATATATGTATTAAATAATTGGGTGTTGGCATAGACCAGGAAACTGGCAAAGAGTATTAGTAAGATGTTGTTTTATGACAAAGCTTCAGAACAGTTATATATTTTCCAAGTCTCTAAACTGTACTGAATGGATGATCAGCATTTTTTATTTTCAAAAAATTATTTACTCAATGTGTTGATGATGTTGGAGAAAAGTGATGAAACCATAAAAAATATATCACGATCATGGACATCAACACTCTTACATCACTAAGAGTTCCTCTATAGAAGTCCATAGTGGTCTATCTACTGTAACATTTTCACAACCAATTCCATGACTATTATAATCTTAGATGAGAAAAATACAGTATATACGATGGTTATTATCTAAACTGCATTCTATTGTGTGCAGTGGGCAAATGTGTGATGTTTTAACAAGATTATTTATTACTAAAGCTTTTTTAGTATTATTACTAACCCTTTACCTTTGTCGCATTTTCCCCTATACCAAACTCGGCATGTTCCCCAAAAAAGATGACGTCCTCAATCAGGTTCCGCTCACTGTTCTTATGAAAGGGAATATGGCAACCCATGTTTTAATTGCTATAAAACAAACCCACTGTATGTTAGGCCTGACTTAAATTACTTATGTGAAAATAAATCCTGAATCATACTTAGACAGATAAAATAAAAAAATCAATATAACTTAAATTTTTAGGTGTAGATTTTAGATTTTTTTTTCAATCATCAGTACCTGAAAATGCACAAGTTCCACTTGTTCTCTCTCTCTCTCTCTCTCTCTGTTGTATTTGGGGAAAAAAACCCACTTTGTTGTAGCTGACCTGTAGTTTCCTATGACATCATGGCATCATCATCTAAGCAGTAAAATCACAGCTGAGTTTGATCTCTTGTTCTTATTCATTTGATGATGAGGGTTTACTGTTGATGCCACACAAATTTTATGAACTCAGACTCAGTCAATTTTGCACCTCACGAACACACACACACACTGAGAGGCTTGTGCTGCTATTCTTCAGACTTTTCATTGACTTCCATTCATATGGACACCTTAAACTAAGTGTTATCCCTAACCTTAACCACAGTTCAAATTTACCTTTCACTAGGTACCCCCTAGTTTTTCCAAAATGAGGTTCTGCCTTGTTAGGACCAGGTTTTTCATCTCCATGAGAACTACTGGTCCTGACAAGTTCAGTTTTAATGCCAGAACAAGTCCTAAAGAGGTAACAAATACACACACACACGCACACACACATATTTATCATTCATTTCAGCCAAGCTAGTGTGTGAGTGTTTTGTGTTTGGATGTTGACAGCCAAGCTACTCTTTTCATCTCTGCTGGTGTGCCGACATGCAGCAGACTTTCTGTGCAAGACAACATGGTTTCTGAGTAAACATAAACAGCTTGTAGAATGGCTCAGAGAAAGAAAGAAAGAAGAACAGTGGAAAAAAAGTAAAAAATGAAGAAACACCAGGCACCAGACTCACTCTGATGCCTGGTGTTATTCTTGTAGCCCAGATGTGCAGTTTAATCAGGTTTGATTTTCAAAGAATTTTCTCCCTGCTAAATTACTCAACATTGTTGAGCCAAGAGTTTACAAATGACCACCTAGAGAGCTAAAAGTTGATATAGGGTTTCCTTTTTTGTCACACATTCTTACATAGTGACAGGTTTGAAGTGCAGGCAGATTTTGCATCCACATCTTTTAAAATTGTTTTATTAAGGCAAATAATGTTTTTGGGGAAAAAAAGTCATTTAGACTTTATTTTAGACTTTAATAATAAGTAGTATGTGTGTTTTATTGTTTTAATACAGTAGTTCCTACTGTTTTTTTTTCTTGATTTATCTTGTAAAAGTTTTTTTTTAAAGAAGAAGAAAACAATTCCACAACAACAATTTCTTATCATGGTGTCTGAGGATTTTAAGTCATAGATTTCTGGATCTTTTTCAGTAGTTGTTATTACATTGCAATTCATACACACAGAACGTACTATGAGTTTAAAGGTGTAGACGAACTAATAAAAATTTGACCTGCTCATTTACTTAGGTGTAATATGCACATTTGGTCTTTCCCTTACATCTAAATTTCAGCAGTGTTACTGTGGCTTCTTGTCTGTCAGGTGCGGATTGCACTTCAGATGGAGGATGGCTCTCGGCTCCAGGGTTCCTTCTCTTGTGGACAGAGTCTGTGGGACCTGCTCAGTCATTTTCCTCAGATCAGGTGTGTGTGTGTCTGTAAAGTATGAGAGTGTCCTTTTTGCATTTTTTTTCGCGGTGCGCATTTCTCCACAGCATCAAAACTTAGTATAATGCTGTGCTTTCACCTTGTTTCTTAGGTTAGGCTGGTTAGGATAAGTGTTGAGAATGCATATTAAATGAAAGAGTTAATTGTAGGACAGAGCAATATTGAAATGGCAAACTTGCAGAAGCAGCGGGTTCATGTTTATTAAGATAATGTTTTGCAGTCCTGTGATCTGTTTCTGGTCTGTTGGTCTGTTGTTACCAATGTACATCACTAAATTTTGGATTTTTTTTTTATCTCAACAGTGATTAACTTCTCACCTCATGATTGTAGGTATACAGGCTTGTAAGTTTTAAATCAGTCCAAACAAGAAATGCTCCATCTATTACTCGCTTAATTTTGACTGTGGGACTTGCAGTGGAAGAATCACTGATTCTTACAACAGCTCCTTCTACTCTTATTCTCATTTTTTTTTTCAGAATAATATTTTTGCTGATTAGGTTTTAGATTAATTGTAAACTCATATAGATATTATTTTATCACTGTTCGAATTTCTGTCTATTTTAATCATTTTTCTCTCTCTTATTCCTGAGCAAGATGTAAGTAGAAAATTAAATTTAGTTATACAGGGCAGTGTAATTCAGTTAAAACTTCTATGGCCAGATTCACATGACTCCAGCTTATTCAAAGTTAATTTAAAACATTCTGTGGGACCAGCTCTGTAAGATTCTGCTGTTTTTTGTAAATGGTTACAAGCTGATGGAGCAACAAATTTAAAGGCCTGTTTTACCAATTCGACACGGACCATTGGGATGCTTGATAAAACTATGTTCTGTGAGCGAAGGCCATCATTTCCACTGCTTTAAGGATTAATGAAGGACCTTAGATATGGAGGTAATAAACCCAAGATTGCCTTTTTGATAAAAATACTCCAGTGATTTGATCAGTGGAATTAAGTCAGCCATTCAAACCCTGGCATACAAAAGACAATAAAAGGCAATAATGAGACTTATAACAGAGTGTGGCTTGGGAAACATTTTTCTGCCTGAACCCAACTGAGTCCGATAGAATATTGACCCAATCCGACCCAAATATGACACCCATCCTTTAAATTGCTTTTTAGGCTGACACAAACTGACACACTGAATAAGCTGAAGTGTACCCTGACTGTCATTGTCAAAAGTTATAGCTACATCAAGTAAAAACTGTCACACACATCATGAGTTATTACCAGCATTTATGAGTATAATAAAATTTCAGACTCTTCATTAATGACCATCAGTTATTCTTTCGAACTGTAACTACTGTTAATTATTTACATAATCCAACCATTGTGGTTTATTTTGAGTTATTGTGTGGAAAAGGGTAACATCCAGCATGAACAGCTTGTGTGTTACATTCAGTGTGCTGTCATAAATAGTAAACCCCATTTCTAAACAGAAATCACTTATTTTTCCTCATTATACATCTATTTATTAAAAGTGTGCACCTTACTAAAAAAAAGCTATTAAATAACACCTTTCAATTCACTCTATTTTACTCCATGTTTCACTTAAAGAACTTGATGTGACCCAACCTGACCCAAACCAGACAGTAATTTCTGGATTTTTGTCCAAACTAATAATGATCACATTTTGGTGGCACTAGAAAAATGACACCAACCACCCTTATCCTACCCTCATCACAACTTGATTTACAGCACAATGGAATGAGGTGACTAAGTATCACTTGTACAGAGAAACTTTGATCTCAGTGCAACTTCCTGGTTAAATTAGGGAAAAATTTACATTAGTTATATCTAAAACAACACAGAGAATAGCATTCACAGGGAATTTAGGTCTTTTTCAGACAGAGGTGCTTTTGACTCAGCAAAACACTGACTGAGAAGTACCTTGTGTCATGTGACCCTAAGGCAGAAATGTTACATTATCGTTCAGAGAAGAGACACATTGATCAAGCACTAGGTGTAAGTGGAGAGACAAATACTTTCTTTTATAGGAAGAAATCTCTGGCAGAAGCAGGCTCAGAGATGTGCCTCGGCCGGTTGGGGTGAAAGGAAAATGTATAGATGTAAAGATGACAGATGTGTTTGTGTGTTTGTTTTACTTTCAACCAGGAAGGTGAAGTTGGTTACTGTGCAGGAATGAATGCAGGAGAACACTGTGTCACATGCAGTTCTTTGTTCTCATCACTGCTCTACTGAAGTTTGAACTTTCCCACACATTACCAGCACTCATTTATACACACACACACATGCAGCTGTTACTCAGTAGTTCCAGCTGTGAGGTCCCAGGTGCCTGTCCAGCCCTCATTTCATCTCTATTAAATGACATCACTCCATATCCTGATCCCTTTCCAAGGAAGTTTTGCTTCCATGAAATTAATGTTAACCCCCAAACCAGCGTAAAAGCTCTAGGAATGTTGTGAAGAAGAGGGGTAGGCTTTGATTTTCAGAGTGGAGAAGAGCAATAGTAAAACATTTATGGTTCAGTTAGTTTCTACACGGGATTGTGTACACATGGTTTACACATGCTGACAGCATGCCACTGCAACGAATGAGGTTTTATTGTAAAATCACAGGGCTGATTTCCCCAACAAGAGAGTCACTTCTGGGTTTTGTTTAGTGACAGCTTAAGCAAATGAAAAATCAATCACCCTCAATTTTCATGTCTCTTATTCTCTCTGTTAGTTTATCAGATTTGCCTGAGTCGGGATCCACTCCTGTGTGTGTCTACATGAGAGATGAGGTATGAAGTATCCCTTCAACTGGACCTTTTTTTGAGATAAGAAAGTGGACTTATTGGTAACACAACTCCTATGTATGTAGGTGAGTGGGGAAGAAGCACTAAAAAAGGCCACTCTGAAGTCACTGGGTCTCACAGGAGGAAGTGCCATAGTCAGGTAGGCTCTGTCTGATTCATACATAAACTCTGTGAAGTTAAGTCTTGATATTAATCTTAAGAAATCAGGGCAACTGATATATGTGGCTGTTTGGCTAGTTTGCCTTTTTCCTCCAATATTTATTGACTTATGATCTGTCTCCAATTTGCAATTAGCACTACAGTGCACTAATATAATATATATAAAAATAACGTATAACCTAAATTAAGCACAGGAAACAAACTAAAAAACTAAACTTTGTCAAATACACCCGAGAATGAAAAATGAATACATGAAGTGTATTTGGCAGCATTTATCAAAACGTAGACTTTTACAAAAATGTATTAACTAGATAAATAACTAATACTTAATTAATCAAATGATAATTGGCTCATGGTAATAAATTGTCTACCTCTGTTTGTAAACTGTCCAATGCTGTAAATCACATAGTTATTGCTTATTACAAAAACTTCTGTTAAAGGTTTTTACTCAAAAAGAACAAATCTCCTGGAGAGGAAGATGGCACCAGTGGTGCTGAAACAGCTGCTTTACCAACCGCCCCTGCAGAGGAAACCACATTTTCTTTTTCTCAGCCTGATCCTGCTCCATCACATCCAGAGTCATCATCAGCAAATGTGCCAGTTAGAAATCCAAGCCCCGATCAGCCAAAGGAAACCCTGCCTGTGCCAACCCCTGCCTCTGCCACCAGCACACCTTCTGTTCAAAAGGAAGAGGCTCTGAATCCCCAGGATGCAGTTCAACCAAAGGTCCCACCTGTCGAGAGAGGTGTACAAGAGGAACATGGCGAGGAAGCAGGACCATCTGGACTAAACTCTCATTCATCTTCTTCCTCATCTAACGTTCCCTCAGCCCCATTCATTCCCTTCTCTGGAGGTGGTCAGCGTCTTGGGGGCCCAGGAGCAGTGGGCCGCTCACTATCTTCGTCCTCCTCTTTGTCTTCTCTGACTGCTGCAGTCGAATCACCTAAAGCCAAGAAAGCCAAATCTAGCCACAGCTCTAGTTCTAAGGTGAGACTTGTCTCTGCTAATCAAGAAATGTTTAGATCTTGTTATGTGAAGAGTACATTTTCTTTTCTTTTTCCAAGAAAATAATACCGCTTAGCATTTCAAGACTATTTTGTTCTCTAAAAACAAATTTCCACGTGTTGAGTTCAGTGTCGGGAACAACTGTCTCTAGTAATCCATCTGTCCTGAGTGATATGATCATGTGCATATGATGCTAAATTCGGATTCAAACACTTCAATTGCGTCCAGAACATGGCCCCGGGTCCCATCACAAAAACCCCATCTTGAAGTGGTTTGAGGACTCGTGGTGGCGTTCCTGGGTATGCATGAATGTAATCCATCCTCTGACCTGCTACAGTTCCACACTACCTTTTTACATTGTCAGCACTCATACGTTGATTTATTTGTAGCCACTACCAAAATCTTAACACAGATCTACTCATTATTTCTTTCTTTTTTTTTCTTTTTTTTTTTTTTACTCTGGTTAAAATCTTATATCATGTCACAGCAGCGAGAATAGAGCTTTCATTCAGCTTCTCCCAATTCTTTCTCTCTCTCTCTCTCTCTCTCTCTCTCTCTCTCTCTCTCACTTGCGCAAATGCACACATTAATAACAGACACATCTGTGCAGGCAGACTTGTTAAAACAGAATTTTGTTCTCACTAACACACGATGTCAGTGTGTATTTGTATACAGACCAGGGGAAGAGACACATGCAGCACACGTTTTTAATGCCAGGTGTGAACAGTCGTATTTAACAATGTTCCCATGTGATTGTATCACTGAGGATGGATACTAATACCAGTTCTGAACTGGGCCGATAACACTCTGGTTGATATATTATTATTCCAAACATCTTTGAAGTGAATCTAGATGTCATTGTTTATTTAAACAATAAGGCTAACTTCAAAATACCAAGTCTGAGCCTTGCAGTAAATGCAAAACTAAATTAAAGCTATGTGGACATTTCTGAAATGATGTCAAAAGATTGGCAGTAAATGTGGAATGAGGAATATGCCAGTCAACCAAAAGTCAAAAGAGCAGCAATCACACTGGAGAAGCTACTTATTGTAGTATATGTTTTAAACAAATATCATACCATAGCAATACTGACTGTCTTATGTGTTTTATGGTCAGACACTATGCAGTGGTGGAACAGCGTCAATGTTACCTTTTAAGAAATAAAGACATTTTTCCTTCTCCAAAGGCAGATATCTCTATTCATCCAGTGCTTGAAAATAAGTTTATTCTTGACTGTGAAAAGAAAAAAGTTAACAGGAATATATGATTGGTATAATTGGTAGCCTTTTCTGTTCCTTTCACAGTCTGAGGTCACTGCCAAACAGCCAGTTGAGGACATGGATCATGGAGATGGGTGCTTTGAGGTAAACCTACCTGCTCCACCCACTTGTTTCACTTTATCAGCTTCTCCTCTGGTAGATTTCAATTGTTAATAAACACAATAAGATCTCAGTAACTCATTTATCCTCAGGAGATAGCTTTAGGCAACTGAACTAGCTTGAGTTAAGTTGGAGACAAGTCACCTCTCTTGTTTCTGTTTCCAAGTTCACCACAACTGAAGAAGCCTCTGGATGAGTTTAGATGTGAAATGTCTTTAACTTAATTCAAGCAAGTCCATTTGCCTATAGCCAACTCCTGAATATGTCTATGACCTGGATGACTGACAACCGTCACAGACAAACTCATCATTTAGGTGCTTGATTCCCATTGAGGCCACTTGTTTACAGGCACAATACTGATAATAATACTGATGTTTTTTTGATACTGGTATCAGTCAATTTATGTCATTCTCTCGCTCTCTACAGCCAGTAGAGAGGGAGACTCTCATCTATCACCTTGACTCAATGTTTCGTCATTCTGAGGGCCATCAGGATTTGCCCGATGAGTTCTTTGAAATAACAATGGATGATGTGCGGAAGCGCTTCGCCCAGCTAAAGAGTGAGAGGTGGGAAAAAAAGGATGGAGGTGGTTGACCTTAAATCAGAGAGCTGTGTGTGAGGCCTAAGCCTGCTTCACACTATGTGTTTGTCACAGCTGCTTGCATGACTGTTGGGTCAAGCTAGTGTGTGTGTGTGTGTGTGTGCGTGTGTTCACACTGGCTGCGTCTCTGCTGTGTTCCGTTTCCCTGTCTGCCCACAATATCAGTATGTTTATGACTGTGTGTTCGTAAATGATACTAACTGATCTGTAGAGCTTTTTCATAAATTCTCCTGCTTATTTTTTTTAGTTGCTGTTTGTAAACAAAACAGTTTTGCTGAATTATACAAACAGAAAAAAAATATCAGGGAGGTAGAGAGAGAGACAGAGAGGGAAGAGATGAAGGGGAAGTGTGTCTGTGATGCAAACTTTCTCAGCTCTTTCCTGTTGATTTTGAGTGATTAAATGTGTAAATAAATACTCTGGTAATAAATACAAATAAACTGCTTTATTTATGATGACAGGTATAAACATAATCATGTTTTCCTTTGTTGAACAAGTATGATTGTTGGTCATGTTCTCTCTCTCAAACCTCAGCCTCACACAGGGTTTTCCTTTAGTTGTACCCTCCACTCTCTTCACATGCAGGTGCTAAAATAACTTTACAAATACAATATTGATGCATTTATGTATTCTTATTCAGGAAATCTCAAGCGTGTGGACCAGGCATAAGTTTTTGTTGCTGCAAAAACCCACCATGGTTGTTTGCAACGAATATAATTATTCAGTTTGACATTTGGCCCTGTGGTTGTTCTATCAATGAATGACCCCTAATTGCTGAATACCATAGCAATGATAAGATGCCACAGGCAGGGAGAATGCTGGACATCACTGCGTGTGTTTTGAAGTTTTTATTTATTGTGAGTTTGATGTTTTTATTTATTTATGAGTGCCTCTTAAAAACAGATGCAGGGAAGTTTACTCTGCGCTCTTTGCATGTGGCTGCAGCAGACCACAGCTGCTGTGACACAGTGTGTGTTTTCAAACATGTTCTCATTTATGAGACACCACGCACACTACAAAAGCTTCTAAATATGGTATACTGAGAGCAATTAGTAAACCTGCTGTGTGTAGACGTTTATCTTCCAGCCATCGACCAAACACCGTCAGGTTGAGACCTCGCCGTGAACATCCTTTAATCTTCGTCTGTATTGACTTAGCTGGCTGCCTCATGGCTATGCTACTACATTTTCAATGACTGCAATTACCAGGGGTGGAATTAAGCCGACCACAGCAATTCAACTCAACCTCCAACATGCGAACACATATACATGGCCACACATGAGTTAAGGCAGAAGAAGAAACACCTACTCATTCTCTTACTTTTATTTATTGTTATTGATACCAAAAGTATGCCATTATTTCATGACACATTTCACTGCAATACAGTCTGTCTCCTCGTTGGTTACTCCTCTAGGAAGTTGTTGGAGGAAGCTCCACTGATGACTAAATCTCTGAGAGAATCCCAGATGAAGGAGAAGATGAGCAGATATCCCAAAGTGAGTGGAAGAGACAAACGATTAATCCAAATGCTGTTTATTGTCTTTTTGCTTGTTTAAAATGTACAGACTTTACATAGCCCTCTTTTCCTGTGTGTGTCTCCAGGTGGTCCTGAGGGTCCAGTTTCCAGACAGACATGTTCTACAAGGCTTCTTCAGGCCCCTGGAGACAGGTGTGTGTATTTGTGCTTATGTGTGTTCGTGTTTGCGTGTCTGGAGACATGTCTGTCATTTCAACTGGCTAGCCACAGGTATGGCTGCAATGTTAAAGCTACTTGTGGCTCCCCCACCACATTTATGACTGTAGCCACACCAGAGTGACAGAGAGACAGAAAGAATGAGACAGGTCTGTAATTCCAGGGATTAGATCTACCTCAGTCGCAACAGCAACACGACAAGCAGCAGAGTAACAAATTGGAGGGAAATTCCATTTTTTTTACCCCACACAGTGGCTGATGTAGCTGAATATTAATTTGTGTGTTTAAGTACAGTGATGTATGATATGTTTGTGTGTACATTTTGTGTCCAGTTTGGGCTGTGAGGGACTTTGTGAAGAGTCACTTGGAGAATCCTCAGCTCAATTTCTACCTGTGTAAGTGTAATATAATTTCCCACTTATTAATGACAACAACATAAAGCATCAACCCTGTATCTCTTTTGTAAAATTTTGAAGATGTTATTTATGGTACATGATAAAAAGATAATCCTGTTTCATAGGAGATATATTTGATTAACTCTTGTGTATAATGCGCATGATAATACAACAAATTCCTTAAGAAGTTTCAGCAGTGAAATCAGTACAGTTGTTCTCACCATTAGATGTAAAGTGAAGTTTTAAGGAAGCTTGGATTCAAAACTTTAATGTGTATACCTGTTAAATTCAAACCATTGTCAAACAAGTTCACACAAAGCTAATTATGTCTATCCGCATCTGTGTAGAAATGTTTCAATCATGTTATCCCTGGTGAGATGCATACAGTAAGTGATTAGGTTTCTGTCAAGACAAACACAATTATTCAGCAGTTTGATGGGATAAATGCTTATCTTCTCCAACTTCTGTATGTGGTTTAATATAATTGCTTGACAAAGCCTGTTTTCAGACCAAGGATGCAATATACAAATAATATTACTGTTTCCTTTCACAAATAGTAAACAGTGGCAGAAAAATAACTAGAAAATTCTCTGAAGTTTTAAACAAATGATATATCTGCAACCAAGGTTCACAAGATTTCTGTCCAACTTTTTCAAATTAAACATTTCATTGGTTCTAGTGTCAAAGTCAAGACTTTGTTCCTCGTCTCTAATCTCACCCTATTGGCCTCACATCTTTGTTGCAGTCATCACTCCACCAAAAACTGTTCTGGACGACCCCTCAGCAACACTTTTCCAGGTAAGAATCTTCACATTTGCCATATAGGTGTGTAGGCAACACTTTATGCAATACCTAATAACAAACAGAAGGATTTGACTCAAACAAACCACATCACACTCGAACTCCAGAAAACAAAGACTGCAAAACATGCACTTACCATTTTTTTTTTCCAAACTTGGTTCCCACAAACCTCTTGGACCTCACAAATATAATTGGCTACTAGTTTTTCAGACCCCATGGATACAAGTCCATGCACGCACATACACACAGAAACACAGATTAACTGTAAAATGTATCTGCTGGGCCCTCTCTCCTCTTCAAAGACTCACCACATTCCCATTCTCCCCCTCTTCTCTCTCTCTCCTACACACCCTCACACTTGTTCCCCCCTCTCCACTGTCCTTGACCCCAGCTGGACTTGATTTTTCCCAGGCTGGCACATGGGGTTAATACAGGCCTTGCTTTGATCTCCACACACACACACACACATGCACACACAGAGCAATGGGCAGCCTTGATGTTTTGTTGCCTTTAAGTTTTGAGCTATCTGTTCTGTGAAACAGTGGAGCAAAGAGATCCAAATGAAAAACAAAAAGAAAGTTCTTCTCTGTAACAAACAAAATGCAATGACACTTTTGTTTTTCACAGTAGCTAAATTTACAGCATCACATCAACTTGTCATCGCATCAACAAATGAAGAAGAGCAATATCTTTTTCACAAAATCTATTATTTTCTATCTACTCTCGAGCTTAGCAAAGAACTTCCACACATCATCCATAATGCATACATACACAGAATCAATGTTAGGATTGACTGAAGGGCAAAAAAGTGCTAAGGCCGAACATTATTATATAATTTAACCTGAAGTAGACTAATGAAAACATGGAGGAATGAAGGAGAGGAAGAGAAAGTTGTTTGAAGTGATGTTTTGTTTCGATGAACAAGATTCAGCTGTTCAGAGGGAACTGCTACATAAGATAACATCCTCAAACACACTCTTGTAATTGTGTGTGTCCCTATGGTGCCACTATTTTTGAATCCCATCTGATGTTGTCGCGGAAATCATCTTTCCCTCCTTGTTTTTTTTTCCAACATTTTTGTCCTTTTTTGAACTCCCCCTGTTCCCTGTCTGTTTTTCACCACATATCCCTCTCCTGTACCCCAACTCTACCACCATTACTCTATTGTGCCTCAGCCCCCTCCCTCAGCCATGCCTCTATCCATTAGGGACTTTAAAATGTTAAAGTGATCAAAACAAAATCTTGAATCCACTTGATGTCTCTCTCACACACACACACACACACACACACAGGTTAATGCAGCTGTCATTTAAAAGACTCTTCACTGACTTCCTTTCATTTGGACAGCCTAAACAAAACATTATCCTTAACCTCATTCATACCTAGTCAATGCCTAACCTTAACCTAACCACAATTCAAATCTTAGCCTTAAACTTAACCTGTTCCTGAGGTTTTGTTTCATTAAGACTAGTTTTGTTTCTATGAGGACTACTGATCTTGACAAGGTCAGTCTTTATGCCAAAAACGGTCCTAAATAGGTAACAAATCCAAGTACACATGCATGCATTCTTGTACCTAGCCTCAGCCTAACATAAACCTTTGTAACTAAAATAATAAACACAATCCTTAATCTAACCCTAACCCAAACCTTATTCTACCCCAACCCTAAAGTTGAGTCAAAGAGGCAAGTGTGACACACACTGTCCTTACTTCCTACGGTTTATGAATCAAAATTTTCCTCACAATGATATACATTCAAGTTCACTATATCTGGTTCTGTTTCATTGTCTATACATCACTGACACACACACACACAGACTAAGAATCTTTTAATTGTTTTTTTTTTTGTCATGTCACAGAGACATAAGGGCACACACATATGTCTCTCCCTCTTTTTCACACACACTAAGGCACGCACACACACTCTCTAATCACTTTGTGTCATGTCAAGAAAGGAATGTTTCCCAACCCAGAAGCCCTTTGATACCAGGCATCCCCTCCCTTATCCGTCTCTCCCTCTGTCTTCCATCAGAATCTGCTCTGCCTCTTTATTTTTCTCTTTTTAATTCCTCTCTTTTTGATTTTCGTGCTCGCTCTCTTTTCTCTCTCTTTTGTATACACACACTGGTCTTGTTCCGTTGCCCTGTCTTAACCTGTCTTAGTGGAAGTCCGGCTGCCAGAGGGAGCAGCATCGCAGGAATGTCTGTTGTTTCACTGTAACACATTGTTTCCTGCTCACAGGCCTGAGATAACAGCAATTAGGCCAGCATGGCCCAATTTAGCAACCAGTTACTGAGGAAGAGGGTGAGGATGAGGTTGAGGGCCAGAGAGAGAAAGGACACTGTGTGGGTAAACCTGCCTAATCCCAGCTACAGTCATTGCTTCTCTTTTTACACTGCCACTTTGAAGCAGTGCAATGCTGAGATAGACAAATGGAAAATGTTCCATCAATGACACTGACCAATGTTGCTGTAGCTCATCATCATAGTAGCTCACTAGTATTAAGTACTTATGCTAACAATAGATCTAAGAGATGATTGAGTACACAGGCTGCAACTGGCTTTAATGGTTCAGATTCAGATTCAGAGAACTTTATTAATCTCTTGGGAGGTTTCCTTTGGGAAATTAGAACTCCAGCAGCAATACAGCACCAAGAAGATTACACACCAAAGAAAGGGAAAGAAAGAATAGCATCGCACCCCCACATATGATGCTGCATGGATGGGTACAAAGCTGAAAAAGCAGGAAAGGTCGTCAGAAGAAGGGATCGATAAATGGCTGAATAATTAAAATAATTATCAAGTATTGATCAGGCATCTATTCTATTTCTAACACAATAGAAGCCTATTAAACCCTTAGCTAACTTTTGTGCTCAATAGCTCTTATTTGACGTGTGTTTTAATGGCTGTTAAAAAGTGTTTTATTATAATGATGCTCATGGATTTACTTGATGTATATCAATATTAGATTAATCTGCCCCCATTTTGGCAGGATTTTTTGGGGGAAAATCAGAAATAGTTCATGATATCTTTCTTGAGAATACATTTACTAAGTCTCATCAGTGGTTTTTGACCATATGAAAACAATAAGCTGAGACAAAATCTTTTACCACTTCATTTTTACTACAGTTCATCTTAATACTTCTGCTTTTCTAAGAACATGTACAGGAGTAGAGAGAGAGATGAAATATTTCTTAAACTAGTGTTGTTTGTTTCTTTCTATTTGAGTCAGACATGTGCCCTGCTTTTCTGCCTGTCTGTCTGTCTGTGGCTCTACCTCATAATTGTACGGTTGATAATATCTGCCTGCGACTGGTCCATTATAACCATTAAGACTATCACTGGAGATGAGTGTTGTGCTTGAGGGGTGAAAGTGTTTTCTCTAACCATTTGATTGGTGCTCATTTTGTGGTCTGCTTCAAAGAGCCACGGTTACTGGTTCAAACCCCCGAGCAATGAATCATCCTCAAAAATGAACTTGACTTTGTCTTGGATGTGGTGGCAGCACTTGGTTTGCGTGTAGCGGGAGCCACTTTTGTTTGCATTTTTCCGTGTTTTGCAGAAACTGACTTGTGTGCCAAATATTTTTGAAGGCTTCTGTTCATTTCTCCCCCTCCTCTCTCTCTGTCCTTCTCTGTCTGCAGGCCAACTTGTTTCCTGGTGCACTGGTGTACTTCGGTTCCGACGATAAGACAGGTTTTTGTCCCTTGGGTTCTTGTATTTCTTAAGTGTGTTTGAATTAGAAACTGTAATTCCTGAAGAATGTAATAGAACAATAGCTAATGATGTGTTTATGCCTTTTTGTGTGTTTCCTCCACAGATTTTTACTTAAAGAGGGAACTCCTTGAATCATCTGTCTCAGCCTTACAAGCAAATGAGTCTATTGCAAGGTATGCAAATACTTGTGTAAACAGTGCCTGCCAGTGTGTGTGTATATATGTATACATATATGTATACATATATACATATATGTATACATATATACACATATCAGACAAGTGCCCGCCTATCTATCTATATATATATATATATATATATATACACACACACAGTACTGTGCATAAGTCTTAGGCCACCATTAGAGCAATGCTATAATGATCATCCTGTACAATTATTTCTCAATCACTTTATTGGAACACATCCTGAACATATCCTGAAAATATGGAGAAACACATATGCAGTTTGAAAATAACATCTTTTTTTTTTTATTTTATTTTATTTTTTTTCAGAAAAAACAAACAACAAAAATGCTTCTATAATATAATATATTTAGTATGACCTGTACTGTAACACAACCATGGCTCTTTAAAACCTGGAATGGAACCCTAATGTTATTGGTAAATCCTGTGTTTCTCCTACTATTTCATGCCAACAAATTGCTGCTGTGAAAAAGGTCTATTATACCTGGTTTACTCAAGACATGTTTGAGCATTACATACACATGTTGCACAAGTTAAACTCATTGACACGTTGATTATCACAAAACTGACATAA
>JAFBJR010000446.1:2678442-2799545 GCA_016785285.1 Brachirus orientalis
TTTTTAAAAAAAAAAAAACAGTGTTTCTTGTGTTGCTTTTATGCAATCTTTCATATATATATATATATATATATATATATAATCTGTGTGTGTGCTTGTATGCTGCGGCAACCAGCCTATTTTCCTGTCACAAAGCTGTCATCATTGGAATCCCTTTGAGGTTTTGCCCTAACAGCAGGTGCCCCTATACGCCCTCATTTCCTACACGCACACAGGACACATACACACACAGTTTTCCACTCTTTCTAAAGATAGAGCCCTTTTCCCTGAAGTGACTCCCCCTCCCCCCACCTACTGCCCTGTTGCATCTTTGACAAGGTCATCTCTCCTCTTATGTTTTTGATCTTTATCTCACTCACAGTTATTTAGTTTTTCCCCACAGGTCCTCTTCCAAAAAGAAGCAATGCCACTTTAAATAGAAACACATTCTGCAAGAAAACAAAAAGCATCTTCTCCTCCTCCTTTCCTTGTTAAATATATAAAATTATCTCCATTTTCTTTATCCCTCCTCTCTACCTCAGCTACATGATCCGGGCCCCGACACCTCCCTCCAGCTCTGTGGGCTCAGAGGAGCCCACTCTTCCTATTGAACACACATCAGACCCCATTGAGTCCACACAGGAGGAGAATGATCCATCTACACACAGTCAGGCTGCTGCGACGACCAAATCTGACCCGGGCAAGGTGCCAAAGTGGCTCAAGCTTCCAGGTGAGAGCAAGTCATGCTACAATCTTGCTTTCTGGTTCTACTCCAGCTCCAACACTGTTTTTTGTTTTTACACAACACATTACTAGGCATAAACATGAAGTCACTTTTCGTGACTGTCCTACAGCATCATCACCGTTTCATGTGCCCATGTGGTGAATGAAAATTCTGGTCACTGGTGAGCAGACCATGCAGTAATCCACTAAACTGTGTGTTTGTGTGTATGTTCATCTTTTCTGGTGTCAACAAGAAAAGTGATTATGAGCACATGCCGTAAATGATGAAAGGAAGATTGAGGTTTTACAGTGTTGTTGCTATGTTCTAGTGTCTACAAGACACCAAATACTTACAGTACAGAAAACATGATGGGATATTTGTGAAGCATGTCATCACTTACACTCTCATGGCACGCTTCTTTGGCTGTTCCAATCTTTGTAGACTGACTGATAGATCATTTAATTTAATATTCAAAATAAGTTCAGGTCAAGTAGGTATGGGCCAGATGTTTTGAAGATATATTGTGGCATTAAAAACTATCAATTGACCACAAACATTTTCTATCATACCTTGCCAACTGCTGTTTTTGATTACTTGTCAATAAACAGTCCAGGAATCACTCCAGTTGTGTGCGTTGTTGAACAACATGACTCCTTCACCTCTGGGTTGGTGCGAGCAATCAAATCAGCTGCATTTTTTTATGGTGTGACGGCCAAAGAGGTGACATTTATGAGCTGAAACAATGATGTCTTTGTCTAAGGTTATCATACTTGTCTGAATCTCACACTGTCTTGTCAAGAATCTCTTTCTTTTTTGTGGCACCAAAGGATGTTGCACACAGTTTAGAAATTCCTTAAGGTTCAATAATACTTCATACTGTAAACAGACTTGTTGAAGGAAGAAAAATTAGAAGAAGTAGTGACGGTTACTACCTGCAAGTGCACCTTGATGGTAATGTTTATTCAGTATGACACTCTCTTTAACGTTAAAAATAAAAATAACTTAGCTTCCTTAGCTAAATTACATAGCAAAATACCAATAATTAGATGCATTTTATTGTGAAATGACAGGTAATGGTTCTCCCTGCAAGTTGATGGGAGTAAGTTTGTTATATAAAATCTTAACTTAAACCATCATTGCCATTGTCGATTCCACTGTAGTGGAAATACTCAGCCATGATGTTTACTACTCATTTTATTCCCTTATGGTATGTGGTGTTCTTATAAAACACAACATATGGACGACAGTTAACAACATCAAAAACTTGATTTTCATCAGAGGGGGTCCTTTTAATAGCAGCTCAGCTGGTTTTGTCCTGCTTTGCTTTCAACCACAAACTAACTGAAGCAGACTCACCTGCTCAGGTCATCTCAGTCCACACACACCACAGTCCCACTGTCAGCTTTCCCACCCGACCAGTTACGTCTTCAGGTTAGGTCTGAAAACACTTGTAAACACTCAGAACAGAAACAAATATTTCACCCCTTGAGCTGTCCCGCTCACGAATCACTTCTTTTATTTCAGTTGAGAAAGAACAGAGCGCTCTTAAACCACAAGGTTCTTGTCATGGTAAAAAACGCACACACAATAACCCCCAAAACCACAGTTAATTGGAAATAGCCTTCTAAAAGCAGCATTCTTCATGACTCAGAAGATAAGGATGCGTGTTAGGATGAACCAATTAGTTCAGTACTGTGCCCCGCCACCCCCCCACCCCCTGCCCCTGGCCCAGGACACCACTACAGACACTCAGAGCCCAGGGACAGAGAGATCACTGCTGGGCCACATCACACAGCACGATGTCCTCTGTGGTCTGTCCAGGCACGGCGCTTTTCTGTTGTCCTATTGTGGTGTTGCTGGTGGTCACCATTTTGATGTTTTTGTGGAGAACATAGCTCCATTTTCTCTGTGTTTGTGTGTCTTTTTTATTTCTGGCTGATCTCTTCGTGCGTCCATGTGTGTCTCTTAAGAAAGTTGCGGCTGCTTTTTTCTTTCATGAGGAAAGTTGAAAGAGAAAGGCCAATGGGAGGGAAGGAAGGGAGCTCAATTTTGAGTTACAGACTTCACGCGCACACACACACACTCAGTATAGTGTCTGAGACTGTCATTCAATGAACATGTCCTATCATTTAACCTGGTTTTAATGATAACTCAGAGCGTGCTGACATATAGTGAAAGAATCACGATTAGACCTGACACACTTCCAGTCTTTAACCATGTGGTGACCGTCTGTTGCACCAGAAAAGCTTTTAGTCTCAAAAAAAGAATAACAGTTTTCTGACAGCCACTATTGCGTCAAAGCTGTGTTGACGGGATTTACTGTACATCACATGATGCCCAAGGTTTTCCAGCCGTCTCTGGACAACACACTTGTTTTAGTCACTCTTTTTCAATGTATATCCAGTTTTAGTTTCATATTCAGTATGGCTTATAAAGCAACGTGCTTTTTGAAGGCTTATATAAATGTGGTGCTGAATTGATGCATGTGTTTTTATTTTGAGGCACGTCTGTCAAAAATAGCAATTTGTTTTGAGGTTATACAACAAAATTAGATGTCAGAAAAGCATATTGGCTTGAAACAAAAACACAGAAAAAGAAATTGGCTGGATGCAGCAGTAAACAGTTCTTAAATGAGAACAGAAATTGCAGAGTTGATTACAGCACAACACTTGGTCGTTGGCCATGCAGAGATTTCTGGTTTCCTTGTTGTCTCAGGATGTTACACAACAAACTAAACTAGAAAGTTACAGCTATTTCTTGGTCATATTAATTTGTCGTGTTTGTCGATTGGCAGAGATAGTGAAAAGATGGTGAAGAGAAAGTCTGTGTAAATCAATTAAAAATACACTATATGGACAAAAGTATTGGGCTATGCCTGTTACGTATTGAATTCTGGTGTTTCAGTCAGGCTTTGGGCTTGGCCCCTTATCTCCAATGAAGGGCAGTCATAACACATTTTGGAAAATGCTGTGCTTCCAACTTTGTGGCAACAATGTGAGGAAGATCCTTTTCTTTTCCAACATGACTGAGCCCCAGTGCTCAAAGCAAGGACTATAAAGAAGGTTTGATGAGTTTGGTGTGGAAGAACTTGACTGACTCAACTCCATTGAGCACCATTTGGATGAACTGGAACAGAGCTTGAGAGCCAGGTCTTCTTGTCCCATATCAGTGCCTGACTTGATAAATGCTGTACAGAGTAAATGGGCACAAAGTCCCATAGAAACAAAATCTTGAGGAAAGTCTTCCAAGAATTGTAGAAGCTAAAAAAATATAACGTGTGAAGAAGAGAAACTCACTTTTCTTGACCTTCCTTTCATTGCTGTTTCTTGTTTCCTACACAGGCAAGAAATAAAACTGCGAGGACGGACCACAGTAGACGACTGGCGAACTCTGCCTCGCAGACTGAGCTGAGCACTTAAACCTTTGTTGTGATTTGGCTCAGCTTTGTCACTGCAGTGGACTTAACACAGATGCCTGCACTAAACTAGATTTCCAAACAGTGAAAATAAGGATAAATAGTGACTATTTCATTTCCATGTATCTTGACATGTTTCATTCCAGTTGTTCTCTGGGGTGAAGAGGCTGCTTTTATTCAGCTGGTGAAAACAATTAGAGTAAATAAAGACTGTTGTACAAACATGCGTCTTTGTGCTGTACTGAAGTTTAAATGACCTCCACTTGAATTGTAGCTGTTGTAGAGGTTTCTGTCAGGAAAAACTTGGCTTCATATGTGTAAGTTTTTCTGTGGATGTTCTTTGTGTTGTGTGAGTGTGTTTTTTTAAAATGACTTTCACAGAAACACTGCAATTGCAACACGCAGTACAATGACGTTCAGTACAACAGACTTTCCAGCACCTGCATAGTGAAAATACTAATTGGTTTTTTACTAAGGTGAGTCAGTCTGATACTTCAATGCTCAAACAGCTGGTGATTCGTGTAACCATGGTAAATCAACACAAAGATGGAGACAGCTGTAGCCTCAAAATGCATTTATGATGAGATGAAATAAAATGTAAAAAAAAAATAATAATAGTTTTACAAACTAATCACTAAAGTTTGACTCAAAGCAATGAGCTTCCTAAAGGAGGGCACTGGATGTTTTTGGACCTTCAAAATATCTAGAAAAATAACTATATTTGTTTAAAAAAAAAATTTGCTGCTTAATGCTACCAAGCAAAGGAACACAAGTGGCCTGCTATGTTTGTTCAGTCAGAATAAACCCTTGGTTCTCAAAGTATGGTATGTGTACCACCAGTGGTACACAAGCTTCCTCTGGTGGTACTTGGAGGAAAATACTGTTCTACTGTATATACCAGGATATGTGATTGGAGTGGAGCTGAGGAATTTTGACTGGAGCGTAGAAAATGAAACAAATTTAAATAATAATAATAATATTAATTAGAGTATCTCACTCTATCTTAATCTCATTTGCTATACCAGTGTCTGAAGTATATGTGAGGAAGAGGAGGATGATGGGAGGGCAAATTATCTTATTGGGAATAAATCGGCCACCTATGAAAAGTCTGCAGCTGACTTTGTTTGGCCTATTGACACCACTGTATTTTAACGTTGGTGATAATGTGTGTTATGTCGAGAGCTCAATATTTTCTAAGGTGGTACTTGGTATAAAAAGTTTGAGAAACTAATTATAATAAAAGAAAACATTTTTTTTTTCATATTTAATTGAAAAATTAAAGATTGAAGATCAAAATATTAAATGTGTGTGTGTTTATATATATATATATAGTAGTTACAACACTATGCTAAGGTATGCACACAGTACATACAAGAACCATTATAATGTTTATGGTGTGTATATATATATATATATATATATACCTGGTATTCCTTAACTTGTGGGGACCTAAATCTGTTTACACAGTCACATTATAGGGACTTGTCTTTCTTATGGGGACAAAAGTTAATGTATATTACTACATTTTAAGGTGAAGACATGTTTTAAAGTTCACTGAGACTGAGGTTAAAGTCAGGGTCAGGGCACTAGTAATTATGGTTAAGGTTAGAGTCTCTAGGAAATGAATGTACGTCAATGCAATGTTCTCTGAAGTTCTGGAAACCAGTGTGTGTGTGAGAGAGAGCAAGCGAGACTAAAGTAAATGGCAACATTAAAGAGCTGCTCCACATTTTTCAGGTGCCTTCCTGGATCCATGGAGACCACAACTTTGATCTCTCTCTCTCACACACACACACACGACACCTCATGATGCGCAAAGCCACTGACTCCCTCACATGCCCAACTTATCGTAGCACCTCAAGGTAACAGTAAATAAGCAGCATGCGCTGTGTTCATGTGGTCACCATCACACACTCACAACACATCAACACATTTCTTGCTCCCTTGTTCTCTCTTTTAATTGCAGAGGAACTTCAAACAGAGGCCAAACACAGAGGGGAGCAGGACTCTCTCACCCTGTGTGTGTGCACCTGGTATTCCTTATGTTGTGGGGACCTAAATCTGTTTGCACAGTCACATTACGGGGACTTGTCTTCATCATGGGGACAAAATCAAGTCCTTATAATGTAAATGACTACATTTTAAAGGTGAAGGCATGTTTCAAAGTTAGGGTTAGGTTAAGGTTATGGTCAGGGTTAGATGTTAGATTTCAACAAATTATTAGTTTTGAATACATTTCTCTCCCACATACAGATACACTCACATCAAATGGATGATGTTCCTGGAACAGAAGTGTTTCAGTTTTATTTTATATTATTTTTTTCAAGTTCTTTTCCATTTTTTTTTCTTTCAAGTCCAAATATTGCAGCAGTTCTCATCTGCATCAGGCCTCGGTGTCTTCTTTAAGCTGCTTTGGTGCAACGGTGCCCTCTTGTGACGGTTGTGGCAATAACAAGTGGTCCCAGAAAACCAGAACTACTTTGTAGTTTGTTAGTGACGTTAGAGCTACAAGAAGACAAGCAGCACCTGTAAAACTTAATCTCTAACATGTTATATCTCACCTGTTTATGCTCCACAAAACGTTTTTTTTTTTCTAATCATCGCAACTCTTGGACACACTTACATAAACTCTGCATTGACTTCCGTTCACTTGGACAGCCTAAACAAATTGTTATCTTTAAACTTAACCATAACCAGTTAATGTCTAACCTTAACACAGCCCATTTCCCCTGATAATGTCCCTCTTGAATTCTTATCTTATGAGTCAGCAGCTCCAGAACATATGCAGAATGTCACTTACTTTTTTCAGTCGTTCATCTGGTGTTGGTGGATTTGGCCTCTACCGTCTCTCTGTGGTGACTTTTTTACAAGCTGCTGACAAACCTGGGAACAACTATCTGTCTTCTCTTGACACAGTACTGCCGTATTATATGCTATATTATCAAAATGCTATGTTCTAAAAATATGGACATATAGGCCTACCTAGCTAACAAGTTCTGGTTCCCAGAACATTGTGGGAATATTACTTTTTAGTTGTGGGGACGTTCCCTGAAAGTTTGGACTGGGTAGTTCCATGGTTGTCATGGAAAGTTTTCCTAATGTTCTCCTATTGTTTAGATTTTGGTTGTACATTTGGTTCCCAGCACATTACGAGTTCTGGGAACCTTCATCCAACCTTTGTCGAATCTCCTAATGTAACTTTGGTCACAACCTTTAGAGAACCTTTGTAGAACATTATTTTGGTTGCATTAACATATTACAGGAACTGTCTGCACATTATCACTCATACTCAGAGTCATTGGTGAATGAACAGGCAAACTTGATATGATTTACAGTTAATATGCCTAAAGCCTTATAAGTGAACTTTAATCTAAATATCAGGAAGCTTCTAATACATTATTATTCAATATATTATTATTCCAGAAAGTCTATTTGATATCTCCCTAACTGCGAATCATCTAAACAGATGTCCCGTACTTACAAAAATACATAAATCGTCAATATTTTTGACATATTTTTGTGTGCAATGCTACAGTGGAAAACCTAAGGAAAAAAAGTATCTATTTAAAGGTCCAATGTATGAGAAATACTGGCATCTACTGGTGAGACTGCCAACTGTAACAAATAAAGGCCTTTACATACTGGAAAGGATGTCGTACTTCAAAACATGCTCTGGCTGGTTTGTCCATCCAGTAGCATGGCAGCGTAAGATGGTGGCCTCTGTAAACCAAGGCCCTTGCCTTCAACTCATATAAAATGCTTCTTCTTAGGCTATAAAAACCAAATGCTTGTTATTTTACAGTGATTATACTCCTTACGTCATATACCCCTGGCAAATATTTTTAATTTCTACCATTAAACCCTCTTAATTGTTACACATTTGACTATAAGGACTGCTGTACGCATCTTACATCTCTCTGGTAATGCCATGTCTTCTTTACCCATCAACCTTAATATCTAATGTTGATCCTGATCTGTGCACCCGCTCTGTGCTGTATGGATGGGATGGTTTGTCTTGAAGGCATGTGGTCAGTCATCTCTCTATCATTCCACAGGGTCTGTAATGCGTCTGCATGCCCCGACTCCACACCCAACCACATGCACATGGCACGACCCCAAATAACTTCCATTCTGGTCTGACTGACTGAAGGCACCCCCACTTCACAGCCAGCGCCGGGAGGGACAGTGAGGCAGGAGAAAGTGTGTGTGTGTGACGGAGAGAAAGTAAGAGGATGTGAGCTGATATCTGAGGAGAGCTGATGGTGTCTTGAGCTCACGCACGTGCGAGTCTGGCAAAAGAGGAAAAACAAACATAGGTGGACAAACAATCCATGTAGATTCACAAGGAATTCCTGAGTGTGGACCATTTGAGTTGGAGGGTTGAACGGGACAATCTCAAGACAAGCATCCTGGACGGAGAGGATCTACTTTTGTTCATGAGCTCGTCATTTATGGTTTACCCGGTGCTGAGTCTGGATATTAGTGAATGATGGGTCAGTGTGATCTTTCAGCTGACAGTTGAGTGCATGTGTCGGCCTGGAGAGCTCGAGCTTTCTCAGATCACAGCGAGCGATTTCCCCCCGTCTTGTGCTCAACATACTGTACTTCACCCTGATTCAACAACACAAAAATAGAGAAACAGAAAGTCCCGACACAGTAGAGAGAGCAGAGGGTGACTGCGCTGGAGCAAGCAGAGCAAATGTCAGTGTCCTGTCACTCACACAGAATACCACCAACACTTTACAGAACAGAACAGAAATTCTTCAGCAAGAAGACTGCAGGCTGCAGATCTGTTTGAGCCAAGATGCTGAGACAGTTTAAGATTCAAGAGGACTGACTTTTTGGAGATGGCTTCATTTTCCAGAGATATAACTTTTGGCTTAATGAGCTGAAGTTGGAAAAAAAAAAAAAAAGAGAGACCACAGTGAAGCTGACGAAGGCTCCTTAATGGAAGAAGTGAGGCTAACGTAACCAGGACTACCTATTATATACAAATACTTTCTCTTGTTTTGTCGGCCTTGGTTTAGTAGACTCAACATCATCATTCACTGAGGAACTTCCAACCCTAACACTCACCAAGAGCCTCTCTGAGGCCTTGAAGGACTCACCTCTTGAAGGTCTCCTACACCAACCCAGTCATGGATCTGCAGGGAAGTCCATACCTCAACAAGAAGGCCCTCTGCTCACCTCTGGGTGCCGCCCGCCTCTGTCAGTTAGCCATGGGCTGTGCCGTGATCGCCATGGTAACCCACAGTGCCGGCTACAGTGGCTCCCACGGTGTGTTCTGCATGGCAGCATGGTGCTTCTGTTTCGCCATGTCGGTTGTGGTGTTCTTCTTGGACGCCACTCGCCTCCACAGCTGCCTCCCCATATCCTGGGACAACCTGACGGTCACGTGTGCTGCCTTCGCAACACTCATGTAAGTGTCACAGGAAGTTAATTTGGGAGCTTACTTTCACAACATCCCCCTTTTCTGAATCTTTGTAATTGGCCAGAACTGTTAACTGTAATAGTTATGGCACAGTTTATTTTTACTCACTAATTTATTAGGTACACAGGTCACCTAACAAAGGGGCAGGAGTGTCACCTGGTGCAGTCTTCTGTTGCTGTAGTCCTGCCGCTTCAAGCGCCAATGTGTTGCACGTTCAGAGACAGTCCTCTGCATAACTTGGCTATAACGAGCAGTTACTGTTGCAAAATACTGTTTCTTCTCATTTCAAATGTCCGGCCATTCTCATCACATATGTGACAGCAGTGAGGTATTTTTGCTGCTTCACTGAATATTTTTTTGTGCCACGCTCTGTAAAACCTAGAAATCATTTCCTCTAATACTGACACCAACAACCATGTCACATCACACACTTCAGCAGATTGTCTTGACCGTGTCACATGGCTGAGTGCACCGAGTTGCTGCCGTGTGATTGGCTGATTTGACATTGGTGTAAACGTGCAGTTGAACACTGCAGGTGTACCTAATAAAAGGTACAGTGATTTGAAAGGTACACTTTCAAAGAGGGACAACATTAAACATTAAAGTTGCTATGTAACTATATTATCTTTCTGTGGTTTGATGATGTCATGGTTACTGGTCTTCTCCTGCAGGTATGTCACAGCCTCTGTGGTCTACCCCCTTTTCTTCGTTCGAATCGAGTGCCCCTACGCCGGCTGTCATGTCAGAGATTTCCGCATCGCTGTCACCGTCTGCTCCATCCTGGGCACTTTGGCTTATGGAGCTGAAGTGGCCTTGTGCCGAGCCAGACCAGGCCAGGCTGTTGTGGGCTACATGGCCACCGTCTCTGGCCTCCTCAAAGTCGTTCAGGGCTTTGTTGCCTGCATCATCTTTGGAGCTCTGGCTAATGGGAGCGAGTACTACCGTCATGTTGCAACAATCTACTGCGTTGCTGTCTATGTTCTCTGCTTCATTCTGACTGCACTGATGGTCATAATGACTGTGTGTGGACGGACCAAAGCTGTTCGTTGCATGTCCTTTGACCGCTTTGCAGTGGTGTGCACCCTCCTGGAAGTTCTGCTCTACCTGAGTGCATCAGTGGTGTGGCCAGTAATCTGTTTTGATGCTAAATACGGGTCGCCCTGGAGACCATCATCATGTCCTCAGGGGAAGTGTCCATGGGACAGCAAGGTTGTGGTGGCTGTGTTCTCGTTCATCAACTTTGGACTGTATGTAGTGGATCTTATCTACTCCCAGAGGATAAAATTTGTCTCCTCAAATACCCGCGCTAACTCACGGGTGTAGCACTATCTTAAACCCTTACCTGTCACCACTGGCTTAACAGATTTAAGACTGTAATTTACTTTACACGTTGGGATTTTGTGTGTGCATTTGTTTGATATTTAAAAATGGCTGATATGATAGACGATATGAGGCCTAGGACATCACTGATGCTGCACATGGTGTCCATTGAAGCACTCAGATCCCCCAAATTAAATCTGGAAGTTCTGAGGAATGTGAACAATGAATTTCGCCACTGCGACTTTTCTGCCACACCCCAATGAAGTGACATCTCATCCCTCTAATGACCCCTTCTGCCCTCTGAGAGATTTAGGGAGAACAGCTCCTCTCATCATCCACTGCCATGTCATACCGAATCCCTGTAAAATCCCCATAAAGCAAGACATTTCCTCTGATCTTGACCTGTAGCATAACACCCATTATTGCTATTCATTGTATATTTTTATTCAAATAATACATACACATCGTAACTATAAATAGCGACTCTGATGTTGGCATGTGTGGCATCCCTGTCATCTGAAAACCCCACAGCAGTGATCCATGGACATTACCCTGGCTGCCAAAAATACACATGAGCTGTCTGCACTCATACTGAAGCTGTGAGACAACGTTCAGAAAAGGCCACTGCCTTTATAAACTCTCTAAGAAAGAAAACCTATTTCACGTCCATCTGATGACAAGATGACCTGCAGTTTTAGTGACCAAGTGTGACACACAATATTTACGGTTGCACAGTTTGAACATGGTCAATGTGACCTAGAAATGTTTGCCTATTCTCAAAGAAAATGATAAATATGGCCTGAATCAACAGGTCTGCTGGAATATTTACTCTCCATTTCACACTGGCTGCTGGAAATGATCTGAGGTTGGATGTTTTTTTGTGTTGCTGACTCTCATAATGATTTACACTCTAATAAAGTATACTTATTATGTGACACAAAGCTGGAATCAATATATTTTCACATTATCACAACATTAGACAATTATATTAAAGTTCCAGTGTGTAATGGTTTGGGGGGGGGGGGGGGGGGGTGAATATGGGGGGGGGGGGGGAGTTGAATATACTACTAATTTATTTAATTAGGTTTTTAATTATGTTTGTGTAAGTGTATAATAATTTTTATTTATTTATTTTTAGCCTTCAAATATGCCTTGTAATTACATTACATGTAATTAAGGTAAGAGGCTTGATTTTTGGAGGCCACCATCTCGATGTGTCACCTTTATGGCTTTGAATTTTGCATAAGCAGGAGCTTATACACAAATGATGGTGAATAAATCGACAAAGAAGAAAGAGGAAACAGCGCAGAGAGTGGCAGAGTGGAGGGAGTTGTGAAAGAATATTTACCTCCACACACATACACACACTGGAAACTGGTTCTCTTAGATTTACCACAGCTGCTTTTGACACTGCTGACCGTGGTATTTTAATTTTGTGTTTGGAACAATGGGTGGGAATTAAAGTGGTTGCTTTGAGTTGGTTCAGATCGTACCTATCTGACGGATCTCTGTTCATCTGGACATCTTTGTGTCTTCTCTCTTGTGCCACAAGGCTCAATCCTTGGGCCCCTCCTGTTCTCCAATTATATCTTCCCCTCAGAAAAAAAACACTGCCTATTCAGTCCAACCTCTCCTGGATTGTCTCAAAGAGATAAAAACATGGATGGCACTAAACTCAGAAGACGGGGTTATTCTCTTTGGCCCTAGCAGTGATTCAGACAGTCATCTAAACAACCTAGGCCCCCCTTAGGCCATACCTTACAAGTTCTGTCACAAACCTTGGAGTCAAACTCGACATATTGCTAAGGTCAGATCAATTTTATCACTTGATAATCTTGAACAAGTCATTCATGCTTTTACAAATCAGGGGCAAACCAGGGAATAATTAATCACCTCCAACTCGTTCAGAACGCTGTTGCTCGTCTACTGACTGGGGTTAGAGGAATGAGCAGATTACTAATTTTTCTTCCCTGCACTGGTTCCCTGTGTGCTACAGGATTGATTTTATAATAGTTTTATTTGCTTTTAAATACCTTCGTAATTGTGCCCCTCCCTATCTTTGTGATCTGCTCAACCCTTATGTTTTATGTTTTCTCACGGTCACTAAGATCTGCAGATCAGCTCCTCTTAGTTGTCCCAAAAACAAGGCTGAAGCTTAAAAGAGAAAAAGAGTTTTTCCTCTGTTGCAGCTCCTAAATTGTGGAATGAGCTCCCACTCCACATCACGTAGGACCCCACACGTCTTGTTTTTAAATCTCATCTCATTTATTAAAAACAGAGTTACCAGAGTTATGTTTTATGTGTGTGTTTTAGATTGGTTCTATTACAAATGTGTCTTTTATGCGTAACTTGCGTATTGTTATTCTTTTTTTAGTTGTCTTATTGTTGATTTTGTATCATGTTTACTGTACTTTTGTAAACCTTGTGGTTTTAAAATGTGCTTTATCAATAAAAATCGGGATTGATTGGATTAGTGTCATACATTATCTGGTAAACACAATGGAACAATATATAACTTTAAATAATGAACTCTTATCCACTGAGTTACACTCAAATTTACAAATTAAATTTACAAATTAAATTTAATAAATAACAGTGATCTGTTGATCCAAGTGTTCAGGTAGTTTATGCATAATATGCATCTTGGGTGTTATAAGTAATTAATTGTTACTTTTATCATTTCTACAAAGTACAAATTAATTGAAGTTATTTTATACTAAAGAGGAAAATAGTTAAACTGGGACTAATAACACACGAATGAATTAAGTTCATCACAAACTATATATGAAGACAAAAAGGTTATGTGAAGACAATTTCATACATTGTGCTAACTTTAGTTTGATCTTCATTAGAACTTTGTTCATTTGAATGCAAATTATGTCATTTTTAAAGATTTGTCAACCATTTTCTTTTCTGAGTGCATGAGCCTCTAAATCTTTAATTTGTTAGACTATTTTATCTGCAGTCTCTGGGGGTGAAGCAGGAGACAGGGGTGTCTCTGGTCATTCTGTCTTTGTTTCTTTTCCCCTTTGATTTTAATTTCTGTCTCTACAGTAGCCAAACCCCAATCACTTCTCCCTCCTGTTCCTCTCCATCCTTCAGTCCTCTCAGCTTTGATCTTTGGTCATCTCTCTAATCCAGGATCAATGTGTTCCCCCTGTCACATCTTAGAGTGCCACAAATGTATTATATTAAGTCCTTGAGAAGCCACTGTGTCACAGCATACGTCAACCCAACCTGTCTCCGTGCTCAACAACAAATCCAACACCAGTTGGTTCATCTTGTATCCAAATCTGCTTTAAGACCACAGAAAACATCACCGTGTGTCTCTGTGTGGTTTCAACGATTCTGTAAATCAAATGCAAAAGTGAATGTGATATATGTACAGAAAGATGAGCAGTGCGTTCATTTCAGTTTTTGGTTTGTTTGTTTGTTTTTGCAGCAATAAATAACAAAGAAGCATTTTTGCATATGTGTGTGTTGCCTATTTTTGTAAACATTTCTTTGATAAGTCCTGCAGGAATCTACCATGG
The DNA here is from genome assembly GCA_016785285.1 of Brachirus orientalis. Lineage (NCBI taxonomy): Eukaryota > Metazoa > Chordata > Actinopteri > Pleuronectiformes > Soleidae > Brachirus > Brachirus orientalis. Next base: position 2,692,845 of record JAFBJR010000446.1, read on the forward strand.
AAGAGTGACCAAGTGGCCGATAGTATTGCCATAGAGCAATCTGTATGTCCATTCAGTGCTGTGTGCTTCCCTGCTGCTCTGCTCATCCACATTTAGCAGCTGTTCCATATCTGCACTCCTTTTACTTGTAACACCCTGTGGGCCTCTGTCTTAAACATAGCTGAGTATCCACACACACACACACACACAAACTCTTATGACAGAGATGAGTTGCGACAGGTGTCCATCATAATCCTTTTCCTGATTCTCCAGCAGGGGTGACGTGGACATGGAGGGACGGGAGACTGCTGGCTCTCTGTCTCTCTGACAGCACATGTTGCTGATGTCAGCTTTCCCTCGTAGCTCTTGACTCTTACTTTGCCAAATGTCGTGTGGAACATACTTGTTCCCAGTGGGTTTGAACCTATGCCAGCTATGTTTGGCTTGATGAAAAAGCTCCTGCGTACAAAAGAGTATTAACACTAATTTTGGAAGCTGTGATCGAGGAACTCAAACAACCATTTCTCCTTCTTCCTGTAAGTCTGCAGTAAAGACTGCAGCTTTGTTTATTTTTTTCCCCCTGCTAACCTCCATGTGGGTATGGAGTATAAAGAACAATAAAGGTCCAGGGTTAGTTGTGTCACTAAAACTGGGTTATATTGCAGACTTTTATTCTTTCATTATTACATTTCATTCATTCATTCAACTGTCCAGTGACAGTGCAAAATAATAAATAGCCATAAACATTATATGAGGCCACTTCATGTTGTTCTCCCACTCCATGAAATTACACGGATGTAGAACTGACCTGCCGTTTCAATGTGTGATCAATAGTTATGAGTATGAGTATGAGTATAGTACACATTGTTATATTGTACTGAGTCAAGTAGACTCACAGATACAGTACATAGAGGAAACAAATACCAGAAGTACCACAAATTAACAGGACTGTCAGAACCTTACTTAGAGTTACTTCTGCAAAAATAAGGTCTATTAGTCTGTAGATTTACATGACATTAGAAAATAACTCATTAGTGCGTTACTCCAACTAAAAATTGCACCGAATCTTTTTACAGTCAGACTAACCCATTAAAATAATGTGGTTGGGAGTCAAATTACTACTACATGTATACCCTCAGTCGAGTCTAACTCAATTTGCACAGTTAAACCCAGAAGCTTAAACCCAGAAATAGTAGAAAAATTGTGCTAAACAGAAGAAAAAAGACAACAGTGATAAAAACATTGCAACATTCAGGCAGGCACACGTTTGAACTGATGAGGAGACCGATGTTATGGTCCGACAGTGTAAAGAATTGAATATTTAAAAATTTTAAGTTGTGTTTACTGTAATGCACAGCCCCTTCTCTACTACAGCTTCATCTGGGTTTGAGATGCTGTGGAAAATCCTTTATTAGCTTCGGGTTTGATGTAACACTGAGGCTGGATGCCTCGAGTTATTTGCTGTCAATCTTTTGTATTCTGCCTTTGTCACTTTTGTGTCAGACTGTGGGGGGGGGGGGGGGGGGATATGGGGGGGGCATATGTGAGATATTCTGTCTGACTGATATTATTATAAACATGCATATCTTCTCTAACTCAACCCATGCACCACTCTCCCTCTCACTCCTTTCCTTTGAAATTTGCCAAGCACTTTTGTCGTCCTTACACACTGAGACACAAAAATACACACCAGCAGCAAATTATTGCAAACACTTCACCAAGATCTACTCATCACTGTGTCAAAAAATAAAATGGGGGAAAAGGGGAAAGAAAATTACAAGGTCTGGTGTTTTTAATAAACCCTGTGGAGTTCTGTCAAAAAATGACAGAGGTAAAGAGTGTTGTCACACCTCAGCACACATGCTGAATCTGACTCATAGAAGAGAGGCATGCAGTGGTAAATTGACTGTGTGTGTAGCTGTTGGAGATTAGGTCTGGAGAACATTTTTGTGGGTAATTGCTCCACAAGCTGAAGTGGGAAGAGTACAATGTGGCTTTTTTACAGGCTTGGAAATATTAGACTTACACACATGAAATTTACTCTTGGTTTTGTTTTTGATTTTTATTTTTTACATATGATTTACATATGAAATTTTATTGATTAAATTGAAAAAAAAATTGAATCAACAAACACTGATAGATTTATTGGCAGAAATTGAATATACTTTAAGCCTTCTATATGTACTTTAGGCAAGGGCCCTTGCTTTATGGATGCTGCTATGTGGCTACAGCAGCCCAAAAGGTTGTGCCTTTTTGCATTTTAAAGCAGAGGCTTACAATGCAATGAAGAGAAAAGGCTCCATCCACATACACCTGATGCATAATCCAACAAAGAAAAGGGGAAAAAACAGCAGAGTGGAGAAAGTTTGCGTCCTTTCTGTTGAGTGAAGGCCATCATTGTTCCTCGATGTGCTTGGTGAAAAGCAGGGTGACGGGAGAAGCCCTCTAATTCTTTCCTACTCTTCATTTTGAAATCATCTTAATGAAGACTTTCTATAAAAGCTGAAGCTTTCAAGTCAAGTAATATACAATATATATATATAGTGTTTAACCCGCTAAATTATATGCTTACAATAATGAATTGAATTGACATTTACACAAAAAAGTTTATAGATCATACAGTTAAACAATTCAATTAATTGGAATTAATCATATATGTGTTTTGAATCCCCGAGCAAGATTAATTTAACTTGGGGTGTTGATGTTTCTGTAATTAATTAACTGATAATATATATCACAATGTCCAGCTGACATATGACGAGGAACAGTTTCTTGTTTCTTCTTCTACTGAAGCCCAATAGCAGGCTATACATTCTGCTCCAAATATAGAGCATTTCATAGACAGGGGCATACGCAACACCTCAGTCCGTCCAGCAGCTCTGTGAGAAAATAAATGGAATGTGGTCCCTCAGAAAGGACATACAGTTTTTCTTGTGGAGTGTAAATTTAGCCCGGCATGGCAGAGAAACAGACGAGACAGACAATCAGGCAAGAGGAGGGTCGGTCCTATTAAAATGTACAGAGGGAAGATTCAGCATCACAATGACAGAAACAGGACAAGTTCAGGGCTAATTTTGTGAATATGCATCGAGGAAGTGCTAAGGGATAGGAGGCTAAACTGTATTCAAATGTCATGGCTCGTTAGTGTGCATGCCATCCAGCTTTATTTTGGATTCTGTCAAATCTAGGGGGGAGAGGGAAAAGCACTCTGGCAGTATTCTCTTGGAATAACAGTTCATTTAAATTCAGGTCCCTCAAATATCACAAGCTACTTTTGGACTTATACATAAAAATCTTCTGGATTCAACATGGACCACGATCATTCCTGTGGAAGATTTCTTTTGTGTGAATGGAAATTGTAATATAATATTATGGGGTCTGTTTCATGTCTACTATCCTCAACGTCTCATCATCACATCTGCATTACATTTCGGTCTTTTCCCAATTTTCTATTTGATTCCAAGGTCTGTGATTGAACAATTTTCTCGTCAAAAGTCATTTAAGAAGTTAGATGTTTTTCTTTTTTCAATCAACTAAGCATTGTATCTGCTCTTATTATCATAATATATTTTTTATTATTTGAATATTAACTTTCTTGAATACTTTATGATTTGTTATTCTGTTGTCTCTGGCCGCTTCATCTATTTTAGTTTTAATTTCCTTTTGTGTTTTAATGATGTCTCAGTCGCATCAGGGCTTCCTGCACAACAGAACATAACTTGTGAACCCAGTCAACAGAAGACTAACTTCACTTGGGAGTTGATGTGAATCACATATTCTTCCAATCAATTCCAGGTTAATTTGACCTACTTTGAGCCTCGCTGTTCTCTCATTTGACCTACATTTCTCTGGGCCAACACTAAACCCACTTAACTCACTAAACTGATGCAACCGGGATGACGGCCTTCAAGTCCCGCCCAGATTCTAAAAGTTAGTTTCTTATTGGTCAAGTGCTCAGGATGTCTCTGTTCTGATTGGCCGGCATCGCTGCCCGTTACACTTTCTGGACTAGAGTAGCTAAAGGAAAGAGGAAGCCACGTTGACACAGAGTGTTGTACTTCAGTGGGGAAGCTGACTGTGGCCTTGGGACGTAACGGTCACGTCTTCATCCTACAGCGGCAGACCAAACTCACACACCTGAGGAAAGGGTAATTATCTCAGTCTAATATGAATGAGTTGTAATTCTCACCCGTTTGTGGTCGTGAATCCCTGCTAGCAAAGAAGCTAACCGACGACAGGTGGTCATTACAGGAAATGCTATTCAAATCATTATCAGAGGCTAGTTAGCAAACAATGGACGAGAAACATGTCCGTCCAACTGTAAAACATTGAAATCTTAACAAATCTGATACGATGAGTTTAAGTGCTGCTATCAGCAAAGATACTAACTCTCACTGTGGCGTCTAAATGATTTGTCTCTCGGTGTAAACCCGGTAACTGCAAATCAGAGGATGCACATACCTAATTTCCCACTGAATGGCTTGTATATGCTAAAAGGAAAAAATAAATTAAAAAACCCAAACAATAAAACATGTATTCACCTTAACATTTAGTAATTTATTTTACGGGAAGTTGATTTTTGTAAGGAAAGCAACTCCCCATAATGTGACTGTGTAAACAGATTTGTGTCCCCACAACATAAAGAATACCAGGAACACACATGTTGCATCATCACCAAAGTCTGTCTTTTCTTTTTTCAGTAAGTTAAAAACTTTTTATTACACTGAGATTGTTGACATTTACTGATGCTTATAACCACTTTTTCAGTTTCTTCCAGGCTAGTGAAGCCACATTATCAGACAGGATGAGTGTTGGATTTATTGGAGCAGGCCAGTTAGCTCATGCACTGGTGAAAGGCTTTACTGCTGCAGGTGAGGCCACGTTTCTCTATTGTGCCTTTTCTGCCATACAGTGAATACAAACACCTCTCACCACTTACCATAAATAAACCCACATCAGCTGTGTTTGACAAGGAAAATACATTGCATAGTGGGTGATTGGATTACTAGCAAACTTCACTAGCAATACCTGATGGGCAAATATTTTAAAATCATACTAAAATACCCCAACATAAATATCTATAGGATCATCATTTGTCCAGATGCCTGATTATTTTTTTTTTAAACTGACCAATGAGAATCCAGTATTTGTCATTTAGTGAAATGTATTTATTTTATTTCATTGTTCCTATCTAAAGACTATTTCCATTACTGCTGTGAAATGTGAATATCCCTGCTTAGAACCAACAAGGTTTGATTTTATGTGGGATTTCCTAAGTCAGTGTTCATCCTCCTGTCACACTCTCCACTCCAGGTGTGATTGCTGCACACAGGATTACAGCCAGCTCCCCAGACACAGACCTGCCAACTGTGTCAGGACTGAGGGTGAGAAACTATAGTCCCTGCAATTCTTTGGATGATGAGGACTGAAATGGAAGTGGAGTTGTGTGATTGTAGTGCTTGTCTCATTTGTGCCTGCTGCTTTAATAACACCTCTTTTTTACCATCACTAATTTGCTGTAATTATTCTTCTGCAGAAAATGGGGGTGAACCTGACAACAAGCAACAAAGAGACCGTCAGTAAGAGTGATGTGCTCTTCCTGGCCGTAAAACCCCACATCATCCCCTTCGTTCTGGATGAGATTGGACCAGACATCGAGGACCGTCATCTCATAGTGTCATGTGCTGCAGGTGTTACCATCAGCTCTATTGAAAAGGTCTGCCTCCTTGACCAGCTATCTTTCTCTCCTACTTTGTAATCTGCATATTTGTTTGTTTCCTCAAATTATGTTGTTGAAGTGTTTTGCATTCTGTTCACTACCTACTTAACCTGTGTTCCCATTCTTTTAACTTCAACAGAAACTACTTCAACACCGTGAAGCCCCTAAAGTCATGAGGTGTATGACAAATACTCCAGTCGTGGTGAAGGAGGGAGCAACAGTGTACGCCACTGGGACACATGCAGAGGTAAAAAGAGATGGATGAAGGGGTGTAGTTACAAGATTACAAGATTCAAATGTTATGAGTGCAGTAATGGAAGGGAATTATGTATGTTTTTAGCTTTAACTTTTTTTGCTCAGGTAACTACTTGATGCTATACTTTGTTTCCACATAACACTAACTGAACCCCCTACTAGTTCTGCTTTGGTTAATTTTTCCTCTTTTTTAAATCCTGATAATAAGGTGGAAGATGGGAAGTTACTGGAGCAGCTGATGGCCAGTGTAGGATATTGCACTGAGGTGGAGGAGGACCTCATAGATGCAGTCACCGGGCTGAGTGGCAGTGGACCAGCTTATGTAAGTGATTGATGGCTGGGTGTTTGTGAAAATTGGTCACCCCTCATTGTGGGTAAAATGTCTTTGAGTGTGGTTCTGGTTGTGCCATTGTTCTTATGGGGAAATGGTCTGTGTAATCCTTTTGGCAAAGTTGCAGAGTTGGTGATGACATCATCATTTTAACACTCAAAGGAGTCACTGAAATTTTGTACCTCTCACTTTTATTGTGACCAGTGTATCAACACAGCTTTCATCTATTTTCCTGTTCTTCTGCACCACATAATTTATTTGTGCTAATACAGAAAATATCTTATATGCATTGCTGCCAGTATTCATCACTTGGGCTGCTTAGCAAATAATCTCAGATAAGGATTATTTGTTTTCATAATCAGTCATTGCTTTTCCCTTAGATATTGAGTATTAAATGCCAAGGAAAATCTGCATTGGGTGATTTTTATTCCTTATTTTTAGGAATAGGATATAAGATATAAGGAAGCTAAGCTGTGGTAATAGTTTTGTTTTGCTATGCATGTATTTTTAAATCTTAATCTATCTTGCTTTATAAAATAGTCACGTCAAACGTACTGTGTAGCAGACAGAGGTCTGTGGTGGCTGCTGAAATTAAAAATAATTGTGTCTGTTGGGTTTTATCTGCTTTCTGCATTGAGTTTGATATTTGCATAGTTTTATTTTTCACTGCCTGTAACGAGGCAGTGGGGCAACTTGTAAAAGAGGATGTCAAAGTCAAATTATTCTCCTTATGTGGAATGATCTGTAAATAATTAGGAAATTAACAGTGAAATAACGCTGCATAAATTAAAATAACAATTTGATCATTCACACTTGTGATCAATTCATATATATTTGCTATATGTTTTGTGAAAATTATTTACAAAGAGAAAATATGTGTGTGTTTTTGTTTTTGTTTTTTTGTTTGTTTCTTTAATAGGCGTTCACTGCGCTGGATGCTCTTGCTGATGGAGGAGTGAAAATGGGTCTACCCAGGAGACTAGCTGTCAGACTTGGAGCTCAGGCTCTGTTGGTAAGCTACTTTTGTATTTTATGTGTGTGTGTGTTTTGTTCTTGTATTTGTTACCTCTTTTGGATTTTTTCTGGCAAAACACTGACCTTGTCAGGACCAGTAATCCTCATGGAGACCAAACTTGGGTCCTAATGACACAGAACCTCATTTCTGAGAAACTGGTTCAATTTAGGACTAAGATTTGAATTGTGGTTAGGGTTAGGCATTGACCCGTTATGGTTGTGTTTAAGGATAAGACTTTGTTTAGGCTGTCCAAATGAATGCATCGAATAGCTGTGCAAACCTGTGTGTGTGTGTGTGTGTGTTTGCCATGTTTGAGTCTCTACATTCATGTTTCCTTGATTCACTGGTCTGTGTTATGTAGACTTAGTTGCTACTTTTAGTGCACCCAGCATGTCTACTGTCTCATTTAATAAAAATAAAAAGAAACTTTAGGAATAAACTGATTACAGTTTATGTATTTACGCACACAGTATTCCTGTGTGCCTAAATACATTTTGACTTCTTTTTCCCTCCAGATAAAATCTGACTTGTTTATAAGAATTGCTTAACATAAATAAACATTTATTTGATACACACTTGGTTTGTATCTCCATACAATCTACATTTTGTGTCTGCACTGCAGTGCGCTTATATATTGTAAGTGGAAAATACATAAATAAATAAACAAAAAACCATTGATCAAGTTTGTGAGGGGAAAAATGTTTATATGATAAATAATAATTAACCACTCATCATCTACTGCTTTATTCTCCACAATGAGGGTCGCAGGAGGTGCTGTTGGCAACTTTATTAGTAAGAAATAACAGATATTGGCCAAGATAATTGCTACTGTCTGTGTATCTTCTGTTGTTTGTACAATTAACAGTAGGTGACATTGACACTCCTAAATATTCACATACATTATAGTCATGTTATCCCAATTTTTACATTAGCATGGATTCACTCTGCATGTCACATTATGATGACAGAAAGATTTCTGCTTCTGAGTACAGATGCTGGCTTCACATTCAGTGATTGTGTTGATACAAACATGAAGTTGTCTTCCATAAAAAAAAATTAATCTCCTCCTGTTCAGGGAGCAGCAAAGATGTTGCTGGAGTCAGAGCAGCACCCGGGCCAACTGAAGGACCACGTGTGCTCACCTGGGGGCGCCACCATTCATGCCCTGCACGTCATGGAGAGCGGCGGCTTCCGCAGTCTCCTGATCAACGCAGTGGAGGCTTCATGCATCAGGACACGGTAAGACTGTTGCAACAGGGAATGTACGACACACATGTGCATCATCATCATCGTCATCTCTCTAAACTTGGGTCCCAGTATTTTCATAATCCCCTATAAAGGTAGAGGTGTCACTTCTGTTTTTGGAGTTATACTGGTTAGGGTTTCCACAGACGATGTTCAAGTCTTCTGTTATGACGATGAAATTTGGTGAAATGACCAGAAACTGCGATTTTTGGGATAAAATATGATTATTATATTTTATATTCTGCCCTCAAGATCATGAAGGGCAGTTAAAAATAGAATAGCATAGAAGAATTATCCACTATGTTGTAACTTTATTTACTTAACAGTTCATACCAAACTAATATAACTAGTTCAGGCACACACCTCTCTCTTGGTCCCACTTCTTTCTTAAACCTGCAGTCGGCAGGATCACTAGAAAAATAGTTGTTTGGTGGCTTATATCCACTGAAGGGCTGCAATGATTAATTGATTGTTAATTGGTTACTAAATTAATCGTCAGCTATTTTGATAATTATTTGGGTTTTTTTTAAACAAGCTTTCAGATTTTTAATGTGATGTGAAATGTGAATATTTTGTGGTTTCATTGCTCCATTTGACAGAGAAATCATTAAAAATCAAAATTGCTTTTGGACAAAACAAAACATTTAAGAACATCATTTTGAGGTCTGGGTGACACCAATCAACTTTTTCAAAATTTTCTGACATTTTATGGACCAAACAAATAATTAATCGCAAAAATCTGATCTGATTGGTCAAAGTCTCCCTTGATGCTGTAGATTTAGTTGTGAGGGTGTGAACTGCTTAGATATAATTTGATTTACATTATGCTGAAAGGTTGTCATTGATTCATTCATCAATAATACAAAATAAATCCTACTTACTGCATCTTGCTTTCCATCAGTCAAACGGATTATTTGTACAGAGCGTCGCTTACAGTTTCTGCTAAAATATAAACCAGCTCTGTAACTTCCTGTCAGTTGTCACTAAGGGGAAACTTGGGCTTTGTAAGCAATTAAGACTTAAGATACTGATTGAAAATGTTTTGTCTTGTAGTAGTTATTTCAGTACTCAGCCCTGAGGGATTCAACATGGCCTAAAATGAAAAAGGCATTTAAATTTCAGTGTCATGAGGGGACAACAGGAGAGTATTGCTGCATCCTTTTGACTACAACTTTGCTAAATTCTACAGTTTGTTGCTAAATAACTCTTGGTAACTTCTGCAGACACCGACTATTGGACATCTTTGCATCGTTGGCTTACAGCTTATGTCAGCATTATGTCAGTGGTACATGCGAGTTGTGTGTGCATATTGTCAGTTCAAGGAAACAAGATGAGCACTCGGCTGCACGCCTGTATTTGTGCTGCACACCTGATGCTTCTCTTCTTCTCACAGGGAACTGCAGTTCCTGGCAGACCAGGAGCGCATTTCTCCAGCAGCCATTAAGAAAACCACACTGGACCAGGTTCTCCAGCAGCCTGGAGTCACAGTCAGCGGAGAGACTAATGGAAACAGTAGATCAGGGATCAGCCTGTTCAACAATCGCAGTTCAGGGATTAAGAAGAAAAACTGAGTCAACAGATGAGCAGGCACACTCACAAACATGTTACAGGTTCAAGTGTGTACATGTGGAAATACACACTCTTTATACTATTCAGCCATTAAAATTTGAAAAAAAGGGACTCAGGACTGATGTCGCATTCAAATTACTTTGCCAAATGATTTAGTCATTCTCGAATAACAATGAGGCCCTGATGTCACCTCCAGTTTACACACATGCAGAGGTGTATTCTGGGTGCATTGGTCACTGTTATAGCCTTATGGTGGGATGCACAATTGCTTTCTATAATTACACAAATCCAGATACACAGTGACAAGCAAAAGTGCATTGACAAAATGTTATGTCTGTTTGGGCTCTAGATTGTCTAGAGCTGTTACATTAATGACCCTGTGAGCCATCAGGCAGCAGATGGCTGCTGGGAACCATCCAGCTGTTAACGTATGTCTTGAAAACAATGTAAAACAACATTTACCCTTCTTTAGCCAACAGTGTTATGCTGTTAATGACTGAATATGAATGAAGCAAATTTTTACTTTTAATTGTTCAAGTTTTTTGATTGTCATTTATCAACACTACAATTGTCATGGATTTAAAAAAACTAACAACCCTCTGTGTGTGTAATATTTGGGTTTTAGCACATTAAGAACAATATGCCTTTATCCCATAACTTCATCTTTCACACATAAAGGTCATTCCAAGCTGTTGTTAACCCTTTTTCTTCAGATCTTTCTCTCTGCACATTGTGTTTTTATGTGTCTTGAAACTATAATGTTGAATTTTTGTAAGTTTCACACAATAGAGGCACTTTATGTGTTTTCTTTTACAAGGTAATCGGATGTTGTTACTTGAAAGTGCTGCAAGAAAGCTTAAATCATTTAAACATTGTTTAATCATGGTAAACATCTGCCACCAATCCATCCAAACTGTTTTTGTTTTTTGTATTCTCTATATTTAAATACCCACACTATAACAGATTTTATCTATGCTTTTGTTGAGCAAATCGACCATTGCACTGGTGTACCAGTCAAAAAAACAATATTAAAGAAGCTGTATCCAAACTCATTGTTTCTGTGCTGATTTGTCTAGCAATGAAGTTATCATGACACCAGTAGATTCTTAAAGCTTCGACTCTAGTGGGTTTTGTTTTGTTTAAGTGTATTACACTTAATTGTCTTACGCTTAATCTTTTTCTTTGCCGTCCTTTGGTTTCTGTAGTTATTGAGAGGCATCATGGCCTGCAGATGGTGCTGTATGATCAGTGTGACCCATCTTTACTTGTCCATGAAGATCAAGTTACACTGCACACAGCTGCCATTCAAGTGAGTTAAATCTGACTGTGGTCTAACTAACACTACAGTGACATGTTTCACCTGCTGCTCCTCATCCAAATTGCTCCTACTGTGTAATGCAGATGAATACTCTACATGTACAGTATACACCATAAGTGCACTCCGGGATTTCCCACTTAGATCCCACTACTATTCTTCCCCAGAGATTTTCATGTCAGTACTAAACATTGTAAATAAAAGTACTACATTCAGAAGGTATTTACACAAATGCATTGAAACTATCGAAAGTATTGTTTCTGCGCAGAAAGTGTTCAAATGTAGATGACGTTATACAATACATGATTGTACTGTATATGCAGTTCAGATGGGAAATCACCAGTCAAACTTGAAAGCTCAAATAAGGTTGAACCGCCATGCATAAATTATCTTAGTGCACTAAAAATTGCCAAAATAATAAAATCTTAATCAGGAGAATGTGAAAGTACAAAGCAGTTAAAGTTGTGTAAAAGTAAGATACAGGTACTTTTTTAACTGTATTGAAGCACAGCACTGTCTGCCACAGTGTGCTCTGAGCTTAGAAGCTTAGCTTTAATGAGTTTTAAGTTAGTGTGGTAGTTGAGGGCTGAAATGCAGTTACATTTGTGTAAATTAAGACGGTGTTGCCACAGCAGACTTGAACTGTGTTAAATACATATTTGGGCCTGTTCCTGAGCTCTAGGCTGCTACATTTTGGATTAACAGATGCCGCTTTGTGCTGAATGAGATAGGCCCGTGGATCTATTCAGGCAACACTCGGATACACAATGGCAAAGCAAAAGTGATGGAAGAAAAGTGATGGCTTGTGAAGAGCCATGCCCTCATTATAATTGAACAACTATTACAGTAGCTTTTGTAGGATTAGTTTATTTTACCTAAACTAACACACGCACACACCAGTCTCCCTTGATTAAATTGCAACCTGCGTGCTCTTAGTGATCTCAGGGTGTTTATTTGTGCGTGCAGTGGATTTTCCTCCACCAAAAAAGTGTCTTGATAATCCCTCTTTTATGCCAAACAGTTATTCTGCACTTGCTCCTGTCACTCTCTTTTAAGATTAGTCATTCTTGGAGGGACCTCCATTTGCCTCTCATTATTAGAGTTCTGTTGCCTTTCGTTGATCGAGCAGCTGTGAGTGCTTCTCTTCTACCAAGGTGAGGAGGCCTTGCTCTGTGTCAATCATCTTGAAATCTGCAGAGATTCTAGGATTGCACGTCAGTGGGAGATAAGCCTACAGTTAAAATGTTCAGTGTATGTGTGTGCGTGTGTGTCAGGGCAAGTTTTCTGTCCACATGTACGCCAGATGCTACCTGTCATCCCCATTCAATCATTATAATCACTGACCTTTGCAGTAACATGCTTCTTTGCATATCGCATCAAGGCCTGGAGGAGCGCCAGAAACCAAGATGAGTGAATGAAGGGACAAGTTTTTCTGTCTGTACTTCAGTGAAAAACTAACAGAGACAAGCAAAGAGGTGTTTGTTTGTGGGCAGTTGTCCATGTTCCTGTTTTGACTGTGCTCCGCACTGTTGTTTGTAATATGTGTATGTGTGTGTGACCTGTGTGCAACTATGATCTCTGCTCTGATAGAGTATCAGTTCGATGCAGCTGTCTGGTGAAAACAGTTGTAGAAAAGAGGAAGCTCTGATGGTTACGACACAGTCAGTGAATCTGCAGCATGGGCTTTTCTCTAATGACAAGCTGTAGTACAGTTCGGCAGGATTCATGTGGACACACCTGTTTTCTACTCTTTGGGAATAACACTTACACAGTGGCTTTACAAAGTGTCTAGACCTCCTTTTGCTTACTTTGGTGAATCATAGATTTGATTAAGAAATAAATATAATCAACATTTTTTGTCATAATCTAATGACAAAGTGTTTTCAATTTTTTAAGTGGGTAAAATAAATGTCTTAGTTTTTTCTTACTTTCTTACTTAAACATATAGTGTAATATTTTGTAGAAGCTTGTATGACAGGAAAAGGCCTCTACAAATCATTAACACCTGGATTTCGTGCCGTTTACAGGGTTCCCACAGGTCCTTGAAATCCTTGAAAGTTTGCGAATGTGAAAAAAAATTTTTGGGCCCATGCCAGGTTTTTGAAAATTGCCCTAAGTAGACGTGTGTCATTGAAAGTGCCTGAATTTTGTGCAAGAAAGAAATTAAGTTGATATTTAGGTGAATGTCTGCAGCAGCTGACATGCCCTTATTTGTTACACCACCAACAACTGTTTTGCTTCATGTACTGTACATAGGCCTATGCTGACCGAATGTTCAGTCATAATTACTAGCAGTGTTTTGGACACTGCCCACTGTCTCTCTCCACTGTTGACTTGAAATTCCACACAAGAGAGAGCAAGTGATGCGATGCCTGCAAATTTCAAGGTCTCTGGTTCACCAAAGAAAATGACAAAGTCTGGCTTGACCAAGATCCCCATAACAATCACTTGTCCAGATGCAGAGGCTGCTGCAAATCAATGAAAGTGGATACCATGGGCAAAGCAGCTATTACAAGTTACCTTCCCATCTTAAGCTGTGTCAGCACATTCGGTCCTTGAATGTGAGGAACTTGGGCCTAGAAAGTCATTGAAAAATCCTTGAATTTGATGTCAGCCAAGGGGTGGGAACCCTGCATTTATTAAATTCCTCTTGGCAGATTCTCTCCACCTCAACCAAATTAGACGGGATGTAAATGGAAGGGTTCAGGTATCAGAGGTTTAAAGAGCCAGTGTGTAACATTTATGCAGCATTTATTAGAAGAAAATGAATATAGTACACATTCATATGTTTGTGCTTTAAAACTTGTTTGGCTTTTGTAGCTGTAGAATAAGCCACTTATATGTACATATGAGCAAGTCCTTACTTTTTTTCATTATCTACCTCTTATCTTTAGAAGGTTACAGAAGGTGATTTACACTGATCAATCGTGTGCATTTGTACTGGTGGGGGAAGCTGGATCACCTGGGGAGTAAACACACACACACAAATGGAAAAAACACGCAAACTCCTCATAGGAAGACCCTCGGTTGACCTAAATTTGATCTGAGGACCTTGTTTCCGTGAGTCACTAGTGCCGCTAACAACTTACCCAAGCCATGAAGATGTGGAGAATAACTGAACTATACAAAATACATTTTAAATCAACTTATTAATGGGACAAGATTAATTCTTCCTAAACAGGGTGCAGATATTCGCCACTGAAAAACTGTTTGTAAACACACTGGCTATAAAGAAAAAAAATATTTAAAATTAAATTTATCTGGGTACTTCAACATGATGTCACATGATAATGATACCATTATCCTTAATTGGTTGCACAACGGGGGATTTTGCACAAATACAGCAGCAGACGTAGTAGAGAAGCTAAACATTATAAAAGCCATGATAAATGAAATTCCACTCACAATCTCCCATCATGCATGGGCGTGTCTAGGGGGTGGCCCTAAAATCTGATTGGCCACCCCAGGTGCCACCCTGCTTGCTGCACTGCCAGCATGATTTTTTGCGTGGGGTATTTATTTATTCTATTTTATTAGATTTTGTTGGCAATTTTTAAGTCAGTTATTTTATCTTATTTGTTATTTTGCTGGCACTTTATAGTGTTAGTGTATGTGCAGTGTGTTATTTTGTACTGTGCCTTTTTCTTGTACATTTTTTGGTCTCAAATAAAAGCTTGAGGCTTTAGATTACATTTTTATGGTGCCACCCTGTTGTGATGACTCAGGTTGTTTATTTTTAGAAATAACAAGAAATTTCAATTAATTCATTCATTTAGAAATAATTTAATTACAAAACAAAAAGCAGTAAATCCTATGTTGATGTACACACAGGTATTCTTTAGGCTACTAAGTCCTGCTTGCCACCCCTGCATTAGTCAGCGCCCCACTTTGGCCACTGCCATCAGTCCCTCTGATATTACCCTGTATGTAGTCACAGAGCATGTAAATTATTAATTGGGTTTTAACTACACTCTTTCCCTTTTCAACTTGGGCTTTAATTTTATTCTAACTCATTTATGCTAAATGTGATGGTTTATGAGTAAAGGGAGACAAGTAAAGTGAGAATTTCATTGCCTGGTCTAAACAACTGTGTGTTTGTACTGTGCGTATAACAAAACGTTCTGTGTATCTTACACAAAGTAATATTATTGAATATTAAGATGATAAGAGAAATAAAAGGGTAGACCCTCTGCCCATTACATTAGAAATGTAACATGTTCGAGGGCACAAACTGACTTGTGACACTTCACAAATAAGGGATTTCTCCTGTTTTTTCTTTTCTCTTCTTTCTTTCTTTCTACATTTTCCAGTTCAGATGTTATTCAGTGAACCTGACAGCATCATTGATTCCGCATGTGTTTATTTTTCCACTGTGTGTGTGTGCTATTGTTGGATCTGAGTGGCTCATATCTAAGTTTAGCAGCGCACGCACGCACGCACGCACGCACGCACGCACACACACACAGGGGCTGCCTGCCTTGTCACACTTCTCCTCTCCACTGCTGGCTGTTGTTATTACGATCGTCCATCACACAGTAGTAGAGTCTCGTGTCTCTTTAAACGCGGGTTGCGTAGATCCTTCATGAATGAAACCATGTGATCCAAACATCATTTGACGTCTCGCGCTTCCGACCATAAAGGAGTGGAAATATCTCAAGACCTGCGAGAAGAGGCGTGAGCGGAAAAACGCACGCACGCACACACACACGCACGCACACACATTTCTCCAACTGTCGCTCCACCACACCGGGTCCACCAACTACCAGAAAACCACGACCTTCGAGGGAGCGGCGGGCGAAAGGTGTCGGTTTGACTTCTGGTGAGTCCAAATCAAAACTAAACCACCCTTCTTCCTTTTCAAAACTGCTCAACGGAGACGCGCTGTTTTTGCTGAGTGTGCACGGCCACCGCCGCCGAGTGCGGTCACGTTTACGTTGCCGCCTGTCCCGGTGTGCGCTGCCGCCGCTGCCGTTCTGCGTTGAACTCACCGCGGCGTCGCTGCCGCTCGCGATTGTGCTGAATCATCACGGTCCGGTTCTCGCTCGGACCCGTGCTTGCTTAACCGAGCTCAACTCAAATTAGCCGGCGATTTCATAACAACGCGGCAGACAAAGCGCGCGTCGGATACATTACGCCCGGTTGTTAACCTTTTAAACAGAAGCCATGTGTCGGTATGATTGAGAGGACCGGGCGGGGAGTTCGAAAGTGCGTCCGCCCTCTTTGCCGCGCTGGTACGCGCGGGGATTCCCTTGTTTACGGACCACAGTATGACTGAATAAACGTGAATGAAACACGAGTTTTAGAAGAGAACCTGGGTGTAGAGTAACATGTGATTCAAAGGAATTATCCTCCGATGACAACGCAGAACTGACCAGCGTTAGCTTCTGCTCGGGGCACTGAGGCGAACAGCTGCGAACACAGGGTGAAGCGACCCGCAGTTTGTTGTGTGTGTGCGCCGCTGCCGCTGCCGCCGCCGCCGCTGCTCAGGTAAGATGTTCGGCAGGTACGTGGAGGTTTCACTTGGGTGAATTGACTGCTTCCTAGGTTTACAACAGCTTTTTTATTTATTTATTTCGCTGTAGAATGTAAAGAACGGCGTCGTTTATTGACAGAGGCAGTGGCAACAACCACAAACAAACAGCCGCGGCTGTCATTGTGCTGTAGCTTCAGCGAGAGCTCGAGCAGCGCTGACTCTGTTTTGACATTTGCTTTGTGTCACGCGCTGTTCTCCCGCCAGGCCTCTGTTCTCTGTGAACGGCGGCGGACGGACGAACACGTTTTCACGGTCATACGCGAGCTGAGCGGTCTCTCTGTCGGCGAGGACTCCGTCTATTTTCTGGCAGCGCTCGCGTCAGAGATGCTGATTCATCACAACGTTGTTGTTTGTCAACGTTTGCGCGAGCGGAGCGGAGGCATGAGAGGGAGCCATGGCAACATGGCACCGGCGGCAGGCGACGGGCGCGCGGACAAAGGTCTGAGGGCAGAGCTCGGTTTGTGAAGGAAATTTGAAATAAAAATTATAATAATAATAACAATGAAAGGCCCGACCATCATGTAGCCGATGTTGACGTCTGTTTTGCCCGAGTGATAATTTTTAGAGCTCGCGAGCACCGAGGAGTGTAAACTGTTAGCAGTGAACAAACGTGTTTATTTTACAGCGGGGTTTGGTTCTTCAGTGAGTGGATTTAAAGCACACGTGGGGAAAGTGCGCACAAGCAAGATACAAGATATATATCACGAGCTTTATTATTTAGCTGGTTATATGCATTTTTGTGTTTTAAGATTCGCTTATTATGGAGCCTTGATCGGAATAATTATTATATTTATATTTATAATTATAATACTGAGCCTTGTGTTGGAATATTTACATTGCACCAGTTTTCAGAAGAATTCACCACTAATTTATGTCTATACTAAGACAATGATTCTATTCTATTCTATTCTATTCTATTCTGTGAGGTTATATTGTGGCCACATCTGTCCATTTGTGAGCTGTGTAACTAAAAAAGTAAAAAAAAGGCTTTTTGTTGAAATTTTGTGGGGATGTAGGTTATGAATAAATTATTAGATTTTGGTGGTGATTTGGAGATAAAATGGGATTTTATAACCCTGCAAGATAGTTGAGGTTTTGATATTTTCATTGGAATGTTACATTTGAGTTTTTGCACTTGACGGAGTTGGCAAATTAGTAAAAAAAGTAGTTGAAAATGAGAGCAATTTAAACAGTTTCAGTGAATAAAAGAGGACACCTAGAAATCACATGACTGAAAGATCCCTCCAGTTTCTGCATTTTTATGTACTGGAAAAATAGCAGAAATGGCAGAAATAGTGGGTACCTGTATGTGGTGGCCATGACAGCTCAAAAAAGCCACAACATTGTGCATTTCCGTTGTAGCTATTGCCTTTGTGTTGAGGCATCAGGGCCACTGTAGGCACCACAGCATTTATCGAATATTTGCAAGAAACATATTATTACAATAATGATATGAGCCACAAATGAAACACAACCATATATTAACAGCTACTTCAATTACATCATCAAGTTGCGCCTTGTTATCCTTCTGTGGGGACAGACTTTTGCACCACCTACTGTCTTTCCTGGTAAAATAACTCCCAATATTTGCTGTACAGCAGTTGATGGGAACCTAGAGATAGTAAATGCACATTTTCTTTTGCCACATCATGGAAATATGGGGTTGAATTTGCAAAACACAATGACTTTCACAATGTTCGAAATAAAGCAGCCTTGGTGCTCAGTGCTTTTTCTAAATTTTTAATGATATCCTTGTCTGTAGGCCCAAAAATCAAAACGTGGCCTTATGTGTGTGAATATAATTAAGTAAATTTTGTGTTATCGCCGGAGGGAAGAACACATCTCCATAGTGTCCAGCATGGACATGGGGGGACGAGCCATGGTGCTAAAAAAGGAAAGAACCTCACTGAACCTTGACGGTTGCAACAGAGCATGCTCTGATTGATCTCTGGTAGCCATTATCTGCTGCCTGGTAGTAACCAATCACCATTGCAACTCTTAAACACTGAAGAGTAATATGGAAGCACAGTGGGCACGAGAAAAACAGAAACTTCACCCCCTAATGACTCCATAGCAATAGGTTTAGTTAGAGTCAGCACTCTGTGGAGTGTATCAAAAGTATGTAGTAAGCAAGTTGGCAAGTACTGTAATAGAGGGTCATAATGATGAAACAGTTGTATCAGTATTGGAGAGAAGAGCACCCCTCTCCCCCACTGCCTCTCTATCTCTCACACACACACACACACACACACACACACACAGATACTTGCACTGGCAGACACACACACAACCTACAGGCTAAGCTTTTTGTACTTGGTATCAGTATTTAATCAGTGCTTGAAGTGCATTTCTCTGTCAAGTACTTTCCCCACTTCCCTGGTGTTCATGGTAATTGAACGCTGACCAATGCTTATGTGTGCAACTTTGCTGATGGTGGCGAAGCGGTAAGCTGCACAGAGCAACGGGGATGAAGGAATAGAGAGGAAGAATGAGAGATGGGATTTGCGGCGAGATTGAGAACAAGGACCTTTTTGTCTTCAAGGCATTCCCCTGAAAATGCTGAGGCGAAGCAAATGCGCTCTCGCTTGACAGATGGCGTTTTCACTTGTTACTTACCACAGCTAGTTTCTTTGCCTTGTCGTGTGCGTGCGTGAGTGAGAGACAGAGAGAGAGTGTTAAGAGTGTAAAAGATATAAAACACCTATAAAGGTCTAGTTCCTGTAGGGATTGCATGTGTAAGTGTGAAGTAAGCACCTAGGTTTTGAGCTGTGTGTGTGTGAAAGAGAGAGAGAGAGGGAGAGAGACAGGTTGTAGCAATGGGAAATAATTTTTCTATCAGTTGGCCATTGCATCATTTCTCACCTTCATGCTTTGGCTGTGTGAGGAATGTCTGATAGACAGGTGTTTATTCTAATATATCAACACTAATATGAGTACTTGATTTACTGATTAGTTGGTTAGATAGTCGATCAACCACAGATCACGAATAGTGAATTGAATAGTTTTTCTATTGTTGGTCAAACAGGACAAGCAGTTTGATCCTGTCAGCTTGGCCTGCAGGAAACATTAATGGACATTTTTGCCTCTTAATACTAGACCAGAACAGATTGGACCACAAGAATGACAGGTACATTAGACGTTGGCCACTGTAGTCCGTATTTCCACCGCTCTGTTCCATTGCAAGTCAAACAAAACTTTTTGTCCAGAGGAATATCAAAGCACTTTTGTTATAGCAATATTGTGCCATTACATAACCTAGGACATACACTGAGAAAGAAAATAAATACATAAAGAAGACTTGAAGAGCAGCCATGCAGTGCCAAGTGTTGGTACTTGACATTGCAGTCAGTAGCAAAAAGGTTCAATATCCACCTTTGACTATCTGTGAAGTTTTCATTAGTCTGTAATGTAGTGGTACTAAATCATATGTACAGTATTTTACATTTTTATCTTCTGGAGTTGCACAATATGGTCAAATAAAAATCATATTGCAGTTATTTTTTGCTTTTGTGATATGATTCATAATTTGAATGACTCATCATTTTTCACAGTAGTAACATTAATTTTCCCCCCAAAAGAGGATCGAAATCATAAAAGCTTTTTTTCATGACAACAAACCAAACATATTTTCGCCACTGAAGAGCAAGGTTTTTGTTTTGTTGAATTCCCATAGCACTGCAGAATATCATCCTAATGCTGCTTTGTTCCATATTTGAGCTTTGTCATATAATTGGAGTGTCCTTTGATTTGAATATTGCCATACTGGATATTACTATTTTGATTATTTTGTGATCAATTATGCAACACTAATTATTCCTTTTATATTGTTCCAAAATCCTCTCTTACTTTCCTGATGACGCTTGACAAAGGCAGCATTCATTGCAGCTCGGCAGCACTGGGTTGCAATAGATTGCACAGGTGTTCACAGTGTTGTGTCCACCTCCTGTGTGTGTCTGCATGTGTGCACATACCGAGAAGAGTTTACAATGGGAAATGATTTTCCAAGTGGCTCACCTATTTGTGTTTCTGATCTTGTTTATCCATTTCAGAAAAGTCTTGTTATGTTTGCAAATTTCTGCAAGTGAGGAAGAAGTAAAAATAGAGAAGTAAATGCGGGAGTAAAAGATGGCATCAGACAGAGAGCGGCAGAGAGAGAAAAGGAAGCAGTGGGGCAGATCAATAGCTGAGTGTTTTTTCTCCACAGTAATGATGAAATATGGTGTAAGCAGATCTAGTGCATAATCATTGCTGTGCTCCACTGTTTTTTCTACTTCTGCGTGAGTGTGCTGCTTGTCGTCATGTTGTGTGGAGTATGTGTGTGTATGTGAGAGAGAGTGTGTGTACTGTATGTTAAATGCAACCCCCCACCCCCACCCCACACACACACACACACACTCACACACACTCACACACTCACACACAAGTGTCTTGTGTCTTGACTCCTTATTTACATAACCTCCCCGAGAACCAGAAAACCTATGAAATAAAGATAAGTGCCACTACAACACACACCAGAAGTCAAAAGGATTAGGGAAGAGAAAACATTTTCAAGTTCAGTTCATATAGCACCAATTACTCATCTAACCTTGTGTTCTGTGAAGGTCAAATAAGCCTGGTCCTTGTATCAATAATCACTGTGCGATCAGCTCTTTAAAGTAAAGTCTTTATATTTTTCGTTGGTTGGTTCCCTTTCTCTCCCTCTCTCTCTCTCTCTCTCTCTCTCTCTCTCCCTCTCTCTCACTACATACTTCATGCCATGGAGATAATTTTGTTTTGCATGTGGTGTAGAGATATTGAGGATAGCCTGTAGCTGTGGAGATGCAAGGCCCTGGTAACAGGAACATCCATAACCAGTGGTTGTCTACCAGTTGCATCATCTTTATGCGCAAACTTGCCGCATTTTTTAGCTGCAGTGTGACGATCCCAGAATGGTGGTATGAGTTTCTGAACCTTTTAAATGAAACACACAAACATACACACAAACAGAGGCAGAAATGCGGCACCAAGGGGCAAAGAGGGGGATCAAAGATATGAGTGGGCCTTAAATGCATCTCCAGTGCTGTGTCTTCACCTGTGAAATGAAATTATTTCAGAAAATGAGAGTTTTCCACTGAGCGTTATATGTTCACAGTAAAGTCTAGCCTGGAAACTTTACGTCAAGAGCTGATGGAATATTGTCAGCAGTGGTGTGCAAAGATATTTTGAAGGGCTGGGGCAAAAATTAAAAGGACACCTACTGTGCACAGGTGGGGCAGACGCCACTAGTACTGAATTTCATATATTACCTATATATGGACCTCCATTATTATTGTTGACTAAGCAAGTTCAAGTTTTCTTTTGTAGCAATGTTTGTCACCTTTTAAAGTGCTGTATCTATGAAGACACGCAAAGAAAGCTCTGTAGTGTTTTGATTATTCATATCCCATTTTTTAAGGTCTAATATGTCACAGATTTTTTTTTTTGAAAAATATTCACCACATTTGAGTAGTTACATTAATTTTCACTTTAAGTATAATCATATATTAGTGAATTCTATCAAATATTTCCAGGTTATTTGGAGAAAACCTTAAATATGAGCTCTTATCAGGATAATCTATAGGTATGTAGAACGTCTTAAATCTCTTTCAAAGAACTTTTTGAAGCACAACTTTCCACATATACGTACCATTTAAAGGCTTTTAGAATTAACTGTGACTATAGAAATTAGGCTTTTTTTATGTCTGTTTGTGTCGGCCTTTGTGAGACCAGCTGGAACACTTCCTTGTTTTCTAACCTCTCCAACATTCTTGATGAGGGTCCAGGGTTGTGCACTGACATTTTGTGCTCACAAGTAAACATGAACGACCCCGAAGCCTCTCTTTGTTGTACAGTACAGTATTTAAATATGGCACGTTTTGTGTTTTATTCCCCATTCTGTTCCTCAATTTCACACAGAAGTGACGATTCTCTGTTGACCAATCAACAGGCTGCAGTGTTTCCAGCTCCACCCTTTAAAAAGTGGGAGTGTATGGATAGATTTTCAAACAATTTGTAGCCAAATTGTACCCAACCTGTCAGAGGTAAAACATACTACACAACCTGCACATGCCTATATGTGTGTGAGTATGAGGCACAGTGTCACACCAGCTACAATATACTGAGTGAATCTTGAAGACCATAGCAAACTGAATACATCCCTGCTTATGCATTCCCTCTAACAGAGATGGCATCATTTCATCATCATTTGGCATCATCAATAACCTCTGCTGCTGCTTGTATAAATGACAGTTCTATTGTTCTATAAACATGACATAACTGAATCTAAACTTGATACATCTGCTCCTGGTCTCTCTATTCTGTCTCTACCTGGCCTCCGTCTTCTTCTTTCTCTCTCCCCCCTTTCTGTCCCCCACCTCTCCTCTGCCCCCCATTTTTCCTTTCACCCCAACCGGTCGAGGCAGATGATCGCACATCTTTGAGTCTGGTTCTGTCAGAGATTTCTTCCTGTTAAAAATGAGTTCTTTCTCTCCACTGATGCCTAGTGTTTACATATTGTTTGAAATGTTGGGTTTCTCTTCTCTCTGTAATATTGTAAAGGTTTCTGCCTTACCTGCCTCGGGATAGTGAATGTTGTGATTTGGCGCGATACAAATAAAATTGAATTGAGTTGACTTAAAGATCCTGTGATGATGTTTTTCCTCACTCACAATAATGAAAGTTTCCTGCAGAGTCATACAGTGCTTACCTCACTGAAACTTTGGCTCAAGTTGGTTCTGCTGACCTTGGTCACTCGCACGGTAAACTTTTCACAGCGTTAAGCTTCATCTCTGTCCCCGTCACTGTCCTCTGTTTGTTATTCACACACAAACACAAAGAGAGAACCAACATAACCTACGCTACATGCCTTTCCTCCTCTTCAAAAAAAAAAAAAAAGCTCTGAAGTCGCCAGAGCTCAACTGCCTGACAGTGCAGTTTTTCTTGCTTATGTTGGGAAATTTGTCATCACACTCCGACTTACTACCTGGAATGAAAAACATGTTGACGCCAGGACTTTTTCTCACCTTTAATAACACACATGCACATACACTGGGTTGTACACACTAACCAGAGTGGGCTCACACACACATACACATGTACAATACCATTTTTTGAACTCTGAATAAAGTATATATTATATTATATTATATTATATTATATTATATTATATTATATTATATTATATTATATTATATTATATTATATTATATTATATTATATATGAGTAGCCATACTCTGACTCTTTTGTAGGTGCGCTCCTGCATTTTCCCCTGTGTTTCCCTCGTCTCCTCTGCTCTCCTCTCTGTTTGTGTTATCATGCTTATTTCACGCTCTGCATACCGCTCAGTTAATAGCTTCCTGCTCTTGCTCCTCACAAACACACCCACCCACATGTGCACACAGCTCAGACTGGTGTGTTTTCTCCCCCTCACTCTTCACTTACTCACCCTCTCCATGGTCCTGTATCGCTGCTGTGAGCGCGCTCCCTCTTTCTCCACACACAGGTTGCTTTTATCGCTGATCTGATTCCTAATTCTCGATAAGCCTCCACACTGTGTTCACCGTTAATTATTTACCAACTCCCCCAGCACCCTGGGCCCACAGCAGATCAATGAGTTTGAGCACTGCTCCCTGGTTTTTTGTTTTTTTTTTTTCAAACAAAGGCAAGGTGGTGGACTGCAGCCAGGAGCTGAGTTTTGTGGCTCTGTTAATTTACGCTCCTCACATTTTGTTCTCTTTGTGCTTTTCCATCATGTCAGCTCTGAGTCCTGCTGTGTGTCTTCACTGCCTCCCTCCACTGCCATCCTTATGTGTTATTGCTCCGAGAGCTGCCTGAGGGAGGAGGTGCAGTTAAGTCAGTTGTTATGGTTGGATTATCCAATAAATACAGACTTGCATCACAAATGACTACCGACTCTTAAAATATATCCGTGATCATTCTCTGTACACTAGCTGTTTAACGCTCACATACACCCACACACCAGCTCCCCAGGTCATTTTTGAAGTGCCTAATCTGGCTTTTTATTTTCCTCTGTTTGTGTGTGTGACCTTGTCAGGACCAGTAGTCCTCATGGAGAACAAAACCAGGTCCCAATGAGGCAGAACCTAACTGGTTAAGTTGACAGTTAAAATTTGAACCGTGGTGAGGTTAAGGTAAGGGTCAGGTACTAAGTGGTTATGCTTAAGGTTAGGGATAAAGCTTTGTTTAGGCTGACCGAATGAATGGTCAGTGCAGTGTCCTGTGTGTGTGTGTGTGCGTGTGTTCCACCAACGTTTAAGTCGAAAGTCTGTTTCTAATCTCTCTCTGTGGCAGTAGTGGCCAGAGCCAAAGGTTTTCTCAAACAAAATTAATTAGAACTCTGTATGAGGCCAGCCACACACACACACACGCACACAGCTTATCGTCCTGTTTGTCTGCACTACATGAAGAGAACGTCCTGCTTGGTATTCCAATGTTTCTTGTTTCACAGGATCGCTGCGTTCACCCTCTGCCTCAATATTACTCTGGATTTCATCCCTTTTGATTTGTCAACAAGTCAAGATGCGGAGCTTTTCTTGTGTTTGTGCGTGCGTGTGTGTGTTAGTGAGAAAGAGAGAGAGAGAGAGTCCTTAAAAGGAGAGCTGCACAGGCATGTGTGTGTGTGAGTGAGAGAGGGAGAGGGTCAGCAGCAGTTTCATTACACTCGATCAGCTTCAGAACTTTTCTAATTGGAGGTTTTAGTTGTGGTCGTTGCTGAGTTCAGGGTTTTTCAACCCCACTCCCCCCCACCGTCCATTCCTCTATCCACCCCCCCACCCCCACAAACACACGCGCAGACACACACACACACGCACACACTAAGCTCTTACAAATGTGTTGAGGATGCATTTTCACCCAAACGCTTTCCCACCCCCTCTTCCTCCTCTGTCTCTGCCCCCCTCCACCTTCTCCTCCTCCTCATCGGTGTTCATCCTCCCACCCTCC
Source organism: Brachirus orientalis (assembly GCA_016785285.1). Lineage (NCBI taxonomy): Eukaryota > Metazoa > Chordata > Actinopteri > Pleuronectiformes > Soleidae > Brachirus > Brachirus orientalis. The sequence goes on from JAFBJR010000446.1 coordinate 2,718,786, forward strand.
CTCCCCCCCCGACTCACTTGCTTCTCTTTTTCCTCCTCTTCTTTCTCCCTTGTCATTTGCACTCCCCACCCCATCCTCCCTACATACTCAGCATTTTTCTCGGCTGTGGGTGTGATGTCTCTGCTGTAACGCTAATCAGCTCTGGAGACGTCAGCATTATTCCTCCTTCATCAACCCCCCACCCTCCACTCCTTCATACTGTACCCAGTTGCTCTTCACCTTGCCACCTTACAGACTCATCAACCCCCCCCCTTCTTTTTCCTTCTCTTCTATCCACATTTTATTCATCTTCACTGATTCTTCACCTCATCTTCCACCCTGTCCCCTCGTTCCCGTCCTCTCTGTGTTTGTGTGTCTCCACTGTAACCGTAAGCAGCTCTGCTCCTGAGTCGTCAGCATTCTTTGGGTTGCTCCATAAAAATACTGCCTGCCAAAGCGAAAAAAGCTGTGTGTTGTAGCAACAGTGGCTGTGGCACTGACCACACTGCAGCGACCACCCTCCAAGCATTATGGGAAGGACACCTCTGGCACTTAGTTTGGGTGTGTGTGTGTGATGAATGGAGATGCCTTTGCTCAGCAGATGATCCTTAACCTGGCTGAGTTGCACATGGCTTGATCTTTAAGAGCAAACATGCACTAAAATGGATGTAAATAAAATATAGCATTAGTAATAATGTTAGTTGTCAGTAGAAAATAACATGAAGTAGCTCAAATGTGTATGATTTGGTCGAAGAAATAGTTCAGTGATATTTTTCTGCTTTCCCAGAGTCAGAAAGTGAGAATTAAAAAGAGATATTTTATGTATTTGGTGAAGCTTGAAATTTGGGATGGACATTTTTTCAAGCTTAATTAATTAAAGTCAGTAGGACTATATATATATATATATATACTGTATATGTATGTACTGTGTATATATAATATACTGCATATGATGTATTCCTTTTATTAGAGAAGTAAATGGAGACAGGAAAGAGGTAATCATCCCCGGCTGAAGTGGGGATATTGCAGTAATTTACAGATGTCTTAATGACTGACAAATGAAACTAACTACTTTTTACACATGCCGATCCACTGACTGTTGCTTTTATTTGTTTGTAGCTAAATCTCACACTTGTGAGACATTTGCAGACACCAAAAATTATGACAAAGGAGCAATATCTTCATGACTGTATCAGTCCAAAAACATGCAGATTTGGGGATTAGGCCAATTGGACACTTGCCCATAGTTGTGAATGTGAGAGTGGATGGTTGTTTGTCTCTATGTGGCCCTGTGATGGACTGGTGACCTGACCAGGGTTACCCCGCCTTTTGCCCTACGTCAGCTGGGATTAGGCATCAGTTCACTTGCAGTTGACTGCAAGTGAACAAATGTTTGTGTGTTTTATCATGCCCCACTGGCAGAGCGGCAGACGATTGTGTGTGTTTGCCAACATGCTTCTTGCTTGTATGCAGATGGGGGGGTGGTGTGTGTGTGAGGACTGGGGTGGCACTAGGGAAATAAACCAGTGCCTGGAAAGGAAAAAAAATTCATTGTCCCCCTCTTTCCTCCACCCCCACCCCACACAGCCACTTTCACATCATACCTGTGATCCATCTATTGTGCGATAATGCATCTTTGGCTACATCTAAACCAAACGCAAGAGCACCTTAGCACAAAGCTTGTTATATCCTCAGTTAAAGAGTGTTTATAATCACCCAGTGCAGACTTGTGAAGGAGCAGTTGAAGTAGTGAAGTTAAATGCTTTAAATTAAGCCGTGCTGTTTTCCCACATTCTTTCACTGAATTTATTGCAAGGTTTTTTTTTAAGTTGCTGTGCATTTGACAAGTCTGTTTTGTGCATGCATAATTTGTGTGTACTGTATGTGCTTGCCTTTATGTTTTGCTTTGATCTACAGCTATATATAACTGTAGAATTTGTGCCGGTGTATGAACAAGCACTTCCACTCACAGATATACAGTGGTGCATTGTGGGGGAAGAAAAATGAGCAAAAAGAAACGCTTTGCTTTGTGTCACTTTAGTGTCATCACTTCCCCAAAACAAGGAGCCTTTTAAAATCACAAAACCTCAGAAGAAATACAACTTAATTAAAAGTCTGCTTTGTGTGTATTTGAATTTGTCCTAAGGAGTATAAATGTACACAGTGAGAGAAAAGGCTCTCTGGTTTAACTCAATGAAATGACAGTGACTCAGCAGTATCAGGTGTGATAGCAGGTTTAATGTTTTGAGGACAACTATAATCCATCACTGTCCATTCACTGTTTGCTTCTCCACCTCATGACCTTTCAGCTTCCTTCAGACTTTATTTAATGGCACTGCTTCACATTTCAGGCAGAAGTTTGGCTGTAAACATAGAGATGGTGTTGGTGTGTGTGTGTGGGGGGGGGGTTAAAAATTGACAGACGGAAGCAGAAATGTGCTTGTGGCAGGAGGGAGTGTGGTGGGCTAGGAGTTGGGGGGGGGGGGGGGGGGAATTGGGGGGGGGGGGGGGGTGAATTTAGGAATCTGCCGAGTCATCATGACTGGTCTCATGATGATCGCTCAGCAGCAGTAACAATAGCTGCCCTTCATTAAACACACACACACTTAGGTCTGAGAGATGAGAGGCAGACCAATGCACGGCACAAAGCATGTCATTGAGATCTTGTGGAGCCGTGTGCTCTGAGGACTGATCTCATCTTCTGCACTTCCATGCTCCCTCTTTGTTGACTTCTGATTCACACTGTTGTATCTCATTCCTTTTGTCTCTTGTTAGCACTTTGGTGCAAATGCATAAACATTGTATCTGGTGTGCCTCATTGTTAGGCATTAATTTTTCATCACTTGTAGTCAGTGAAGGTATCTGTCTTCCACCTTGGCTGTAGTCTATATTGGCACCTGTTTCTAGTAAGGTGTGTGTGTGTGTGTGTGTGTACCTCATTTGTTACCTCTTTAGGACCTTTTGTGCCATAAGCACTGACCTTTTCGGGACCAGTAGTCCTCATGGAGACCAAAACCCCGTAAACCTGGAAACATGGAGATGCATTTATACCTGACTATACACGGTGTTCCTGTGAATCAGTTAGGAATTATCAGATGAAGAGAAGAGAGATAGATGTGTTGAAGTGCTACCAGCTGCATTACTGGGAGGAAGGGGGTTGGTGGAGCAACAAACCAGAATACCAATCCAAAATATGAACAGAGTTAGTGGGCTGCAAATGCAAATTAAAATTGTTAATAAAATGGCAGTACCATTGCTATCAGTGAAGCCAGTGTTTCAATTGAACACGTTCTCAGAATGTGAAGATTCTCAGTCATCCAGGTCATGGTATCCAAAAGTGTAGCAACAAAAAGGCAACTGGACTTAGTTGAATTCCTTGAAGACGTTTCGCCTCTCATCCAAGAGGAAGAATCTCTGATAATACATCTTGAACGTTTCTTACATATAGCCCTATACCAAAGGGTAAGGGATGATTCTTTATCTAAATGAATGAAAGTCAACCCAGAGTCCTAACAAGAACAGCAGCATAAACCTTTGTGTCTGTGTGAGAGAAAGGGCTCTAACAGTTGGTTTTCCCCTGGATTTCTTCCCACAGATTTTACCACTTCCTCATGTCTCAGAATCATTTCACTGCTATTGGCCTGAAGCCAGCCAATACGAGTTCAACAACACAAAGGTAGTGGGCACTTTCAGTGTAACCACCAGGAAACAGGAAGTCAGGGAAATTCTAAGAAAAGTATGTCACTGTTAATCATACACTCTGATGCACAACTAGCTACTGATGCATTAACTTCTAACATGCTCACACAGTGATCAGACTGTAGATTTAGATTTGGTAATGTCTCCACTCAGCTTGGTGGGTATTAATCTCTAATAAATATGCTTTTACTCAGGGAACCACGCTTTTGTTTTTTGAAGCAACCACCCTGTAATATTGCGTTGCTTATGGTCTGTGCGTATCTCTATCTGCTTCTCTGTAGGTCTGTTCAGAAGAGCAAGGCTCTTGTGGCATGACGACGACTAACAAAGGAAATAAAGCCTTGAAGGTAAGACAGTGCACATTTAAAACTCTTTCTTTTATGTCGCCTTGTCTCTCACGTTGGTCCTTGCTGCTGTCTCCTCTAGGTGAAGCGTGAGCCTGGGGAGAATGGCACCAGCCTCACAGACGAAGAGCTGGTGACCATGTCAGTGCGGGAACTGAACCAGCACCTCAGGGGGCTCTCCAAAGAGGAGATACTGCAGCTGAAACAGCGACGGCGCACCCTGAAGAACAGGGGCTACGCCGCCAGCTGTCGGGTGAAGCGTGTCACCCAGAAGGAGGAGCTGGAGAAGCAGAAGGCCCAGCTGCAGCAGGAGGTGGACAAACTGGCCAACGAGAATGCTTCAATGCGCATTGAGCTGGACGCTCTGAGGTCTAAGTACGAGGCTTTACAGACCTTCGCAAGGACTGTGGCACGGAGCCCCACTGTCGGGGTTGGAGTCAGAGCTGGAGGGGGTGGAGGAGGTGTGGCATCATCAGTCATTGGTCCTCTCATACCAGGGAAAGTGGCAACGGCGACAAGCGTGATTACAATAGTGAAGTCAAAAACAGATGCACGGTCTTGAGGGAGGGAAAGATAGATGAGTGTATTGGGATGGAGTTCAGCTGCATCAGAGTAATTCTTCTTCTCTGCTGCCCTCCTCTTCTCCACCTGCATTGACTCCAAACAGCTGGGCAGTCTCCATCGTTCAGCCTAAGCATCTTCCTGTCACATTTCACGTCTCACATCAGTGCAGATGAAGGAAAGGATGGAAGCAGAGGAGATTTAAAGATGCAAAGCCCTCAGTCAGTGCATGATCATTTAGCACAGCACAGATACACAGGGTTCATGCTGACTGACTAAGTCAAGGAATCTGGGGATTGGTTTAGTCCACACAAAGAGGAAAAAAAAGTCCCAACATCTTTGGAAAAATTATACAATTTTGTTCAGTTGACATATAAACCAGTCAAATGTTAACTTTCAGGTTTTACTCCCAACAGATCTACTTATCTCGATGAGTGCAAATCAATCCCATCCCACATTTGTACACCAGATGTCAAGCATCCATTTGCTTGAACCAAGATTCCTAGCACTGAAATTGACTACACCAATAACCATGTTCTGAACCATAAATACATATGGTCCCCAAGTTTCAAAAGAATACATTCTGATTTCAATGGCTGTGAATAAAAGTCCCATCTTGCTCTACTTAGCCAAGAATTTTTCCAGAAAACTGCTATAGAAAAGTATATATTACACAATGGTTGTAACTGTATTTCTACTGTTTTTGTACTGTGTTGTCATTCACATGAGGTCCAAAGTGTATTCTCTGTGTGTGAACTGTTATATATATATCAGGAATTCTGTGAAATTCTGTGGCGCGTGTTTGTTTTTTGGTATCGATATATTTAGTTGGCTGTATTTTTTTTTTTTCTATGGTCTCTTCACTTTCTTTCCATTTTTTTTATTCCATTTGGCTTCCATTATTACATACAGAACTTCCTATTATTGATATTTACCCAAAACATTTTTTTAAAAAAAAGTAACAGAAAAAAGAACATAGTGGTATTAAAAGTCTTGCAGTCAGTTTGTAGGAATTTTCAGGGAAATGGTCGTTTGAATTAATATGAACTTGTCTTCTGTGTGTTTGAGTTCTTCTCAGAAGTATATATTTGGAAATTTGGTCAGGCAAGTGCCTTGGTGTCCTAATGATATGCATCAAGAAGAGGTCCTGGGGACATCAGAGACTGTGGAAGGACAGAAGAGACTCAGTGGCAGTGGTTTCTCATACAAAACCTGCTCCGGTAGCTGACATCTTGCAATCCCATCATGCAACAATGTGAATCAAAACAACATAATTTTGGCAGGAAGCCATGATGTTCAAATTCATAGTCTTATACACAAGGCAACATATATATACCAGGAAATATGTCAGGTCTCTTTGTCTGCTGTTTTCATAAAAAAGTGCAAATTTTGAATAGCTGTTGTGGCCAAACAGTCAAGGACATTTGAGAGCATATTACCAGATCACTGAAGATCCCAAGAGACGGCAGAGTTGGATCTTTGTCATGAGCCTAAGGACATGTCGATTGGGCAGTGGTGGATTCTGCTTGTGTAGTGATAACTTTATATTAGGTACAGAATCTGGGGTTAACTAACATTAACATTGTGTCTATTTTACACCCTTTTATTGCAATGTGTAAGCGTTTTCTGGAGTAGGATGAGGGTAAATTTATCAGAAAGCTGATGATGTTAGGTTACTGCAGGTCTGGAATAGTGTGAAAAACACCATGGGGTAGTATAAGGGTCAGATACACTATATGGACGGATGTATTCAGACACTCGACCATTACACCAACAGGGACAAATACTTTTGAATATGTAAGCTTCCACACTTCTTGGAAAATGTTCTGTGGGAATTTGTGCCCATTCGTTCTTTAGAGAATTTATGAGGTCAGGCACTGATGTCGGACAAGAAGGCCTGGCTCGTAATCTCTGTTCCTGATCATCCAAAGGTGCTTTATGGGGTTGAGGTCAGGACTCTGTGTGGGTCAGTCAAGTTCTTCCATACCAAACTCATTAAACCATGTCTTTATAGTCCTTACTTTGTGCACTGGGACACAGTCACGTTGGAATAGAAAAGGGTCTTCTTCAAACTGTTGCCACAAAGTTGGAAGCATAGCGTTGTCCAAAATGTCCTGGTATGCTGACGTGTTAAGATTGTCCTTCATGGGAGATAACGGGCCGAGCCCAAAGCCAGATAGAAGCACCTGAATTCAATACTTAACAGGACAAATAGTTTGGTCCATATAGTGTATATTCAGTCTGTCATGTTATTGTGATAAACTGCTCAATTTCCATGAATTTATAGTGCACAGTGAACTCTTACAGCTTGAAACGTTTACTGGCACCGTCCATATTGGCAGAAGCTTTTCCTGCCAACATGCCGGTGTAAACAAACTCGTGACGTCCAGAGCTCCATTGGGATACGCTGACCAGTCAGAAATCGTTTAACATTGAGCGTTAGACTCTTGCTGTGCACTGTTGTGTATTCAAGATGAATAATAATATCAACAGCACCCATTTGTGCTACTGGGAAGTTCATTTAAGTAAAGAGTCAGCACAGCAGGAGCCCATATTTATCTACATTTTCAATGGAAAACTCCATTGATCTTTTTTCATATTATTCAATGAATTATTTTGTTTGTGAATTTGATGCTGATTTGAATCCAAAGTAACATTTTTGATTCAAAACAAAGTGGATGTGTTCGTCTTGGTTTTAATCACAAAACCCAGATTGCGAGAGCATCTGTTATTACTGACAATAATAGAAAGAAAACAAAAAAAATAATTTTTATGGATTTCCAGTCACACAAACGGCCCGTCATTTTACACAAACTTTACCATGAAAGTAGTCTTACATATGTGGTGTTCTATACTCAAAGAATTTTTGTCTATGTATGTGAAGAGTCTGGAGTTTTATAAAGAAAATTATCTTTGCATTGTTTGTAACAACCTGTAAAAAAATAAGGTTTAGTGAAATCTGTTTGATATACAGTATCTCTCTATTTTGCAATTGTACCAAAAGTGGCTTAACTACTGAATAGCTTTGTTTTTTGTTTTTTTTTTTCTCTAGTGACTAGGCACGTGTGTGTAACCGTGAACTAGCGTGTGGTGTGCTGTGTTGGTATGTGACGAGGTAACTATAACGTTCGCTATTTCTAGGTTATGACTTTGATCCTTGTTTGATTTTGGGCTGAAAGCGGGTGATGACACCGTCGGTAACTTACTGCACTCTTTCCCTCATCACATAATCTTTGTCCTCCTGGCCTCAGCATTCAGCTCCAGCACCACAGGCGTGTTTGATCACTTGTTAGGCTGCTTGTGGTGTGAAGCTGTTATTTGTAAAATTACATTTTTTTTTTTTAAATTTAGTAAGTCCTTTAAACAGCAGGCAGTTTTTTTCAGTATTTGTGAATGGGCCTCTGTGGCTCTATTTTGGCTCCAGTGGTGTTTAAATCCTATTATCACTGGTAATGTGAACGATAAAGAAAGGAGGTGCTGTGTTTGGCACCAAAACCTTCAGAATATCTGGTAACATAGATGTTTAACTTGCAGTACTAACAGGCCTGTGCGTCAGCAAGGTGTTGTTTGTAGTGTGTGATCAAGATACTTGTTTTTGCTGTGTACATTTTCTATAATTATCGATATTCAATGTTGTTCCTGTTTCGTTTGCTTTTCAACTGTTTCTGCAAGTGTCAGGGAAGTGAACCATTGTTGTTATATTTAGAGTTATATCTATTCTGCTATTTGATGCTTAAACTGTCAAAGAGTGAAGTTTACCAATATGAAGTACAAATGCCTCAAATCAAGGCAGACCACATTTAAAGATTGAGTCATTTTCTGAACTAGAGGCTATTTACAACGGTGCAAACATACAGCACATCCAGCCTTTTACCTGAACCGCTACTTTTTCACTGTGAAGGAAAAAGACTGTTGAGTTCACTGCTGTGCAGTTATTTAGATTAATAGGCATCAGTACAGACCATTAATATAAAATAGGATTCAAACAGGGAGATTTTGAAATATTATGTCTCTTTTATCTCTACACTGATAACCACTGGCATGTTTAGTCAAGCAGGAAATCAGAGAAAAACTTATGTCAAAATGTCCAATACACTTTCTTAAATGTCTCATCAAAAGAATATTCACCACGGGATTCAGCTAGAGGCATATACTGTATACAGAAAAAATGACACCATTGTGTTCATTTATTTCTTTATATTTTCAAAGATGCCCTGTCTTTTTGGGAAGACATTTTATTTGATATTTGACTTTGTTTTTGCTTGTTTAATGATGTTTTTTACATGTAAGTCCTGGCTGTCGTGGTTGTAGTCAAGTGATGTGAAAATGGAAGAAGCACAAAGTGCTAAGATTACGTTTTTGTCTCTCAGTCCTCGTCAAACTGTACGCACTTTTCCTTCTCTGGTTTAAAAAGGTTTACTGTGCAAACATGCTGTATGTGGTTTTTAACACAATGGCTGCTGTTAAATAGACATCTTAACGTATGCAAACTGTTGTAGAGCAACATTTTTGAACTGCTGCCCCTCAGGAGCAGTGACGCTGTTGTGCCCGTTGTGTTGTTTGTCTGTTTTAAACTCACAGGTACAGTGTGATGTGACAAGGTTAAAAAGCTCATGTACAGTTTTTAGCATTTCGCCGTAAACACCAGCACCAGTTTGTCTCCTTAACATCTTGCTTCTGTGTCGTGGTCCTGTTTTTCCCCACTGTCAGTCAACTGTGAAAATATGAAATCAAGCGTCCCCCACATTTACATAGAAAAGCAAGATGCAAAATATACTGCAGTGGTCATATATGACTCCAGGATCGATATTTATGTCTTCCCGACTAAAATATCAAGTGGCTTTAGTATTTCTCCGATATGAAGCTGTTTGTTGATTCTCTAAATATGGCTAAATTTGAATACAATATTTAATTCTTTAATTTTTTCCTGACAGATGTCGTGACTGCAATTTAACTTGTGCTATAATATTTTTAGTAAAGTTTCAGGGCCATACTCTGATGTAAAGATCAGCACTTAAGTACATGAATTGTTTCCAACATATTTACACTAAAAAAAAAAAAGAAAAAGGAAAAAAAAAAAAGAAATTAATTCAAACAAAATTTTGCAAAAGAAATCAAAGAAATTTGAATGCATTTTGATTCATATAAGTGTTACAAAATGAAGAAATGCTTTTGAAATTGGTATTAAACATTTAAAAATAGGAAGATCAAATTTGCAGCTTTTGCCATTTGGTAATAAAAAAAAAAAGAAATTAATTCAAACAAAATTTTGCAAAAGAAATCAAAGAAATGTAAATGCATTTTGATTCATATAAGTGTTACAAAATGAAGAAATGCTTTTGAAATTGGTATTAAACATTTAAAAATAGGAAGATCAAATTTGCAGCTTTTGCCATTTGGTAATTGCGTGGTTTCACATTGTTCTTTTGATTTGAAAATGGCTAATTGTTCGGCCCTATTTCTACATAGATGAGGTGAAACACTGCAGAAAAAAAGGAATTTCCACTGGACAGTTGTGACCTACGGTGGTCCGCAGACACGGCAGCTTGGTGGCTTTTCATAACCGAGTTTATGAGCTTGTAAGACACGTTGGCCTTATTTTCTTCACCGCTCGTACAGAGGTTGTACCCTTCTTATAAAAAGGCCATTTCATCACTAACTGACACAATCACTCCTAAACTGTGTCAATAAATATTTTACAGAGGCAGAGAGGAGTGGTGGAGATCCATGCGATAAAGCTTCCACTTCACTTATCCCATCCCCTTTTTTTACAAAGTGTCTTTGGATGAACTTGGTGATTTCTCCGCAAAACATCTTACCTTGCTGTGTGTCAATTGTTAGTTTGTTTTTCTCCTGTCTAGTGACTCATACCACTGGACTCTAAAAACCCTGTTTAAAAAAAAAATTTAGCTGTAGTAGTAATTTTGGTCACTCCTCTCTGTTGCTTTCACTTATTCTCTGTTGTCCCAGCCCTCATCAGTTGTCTTTAACCATTAACATAAAATATTACCCATGTTTTACATGGTATACTTTTATTGTTATTGTTGTCCTTTAAAGTCACTTTTGGGAGCTGGGATATTTTTGTGTCATGAAGTGTATAAAATGGTCAGTTTAAAGCTGTAGAAAAGTAGCAAGTTTGTGTGAATACGGCATAGCCTATTCAGAAAGATCCTTCTGTGTTTTGTAATATTTCTGTATGGGGTGTAATAAATTATTCTATGACAGTACTTTCTATGGAAAAAAAAAATACTTAAAATGTGACAGTCTTTGTAAGTATTTATCTTCTAAATTATTGTTCCCTTTTTTGCAATTTGTAGATATGTAAGTGATGATGACAAGGTACTGGTAATCATGAAATTAACTGTTTCATCATCAGTCTGAAGCATCTTTTAATTTATTTATGTATATACTGTATGTTTGTTGATAACAGCTTACTTTATTTTGTATATGACCAATAAACCTGTTTTAAAATGGAATCCTTTTTTGTGCAGCTTGTGGTAGAAATACAAGAATAATAGCTTGTTAATATGTATAGTTTTACAATTGTTATTTTGGGTTCTGAGACCAACAATACACAAATATTAGAGTATAGGATTTGTTTAAAAGTACTTAGATTTTGATATAGACAGTCACTCAGGTTGATTCTTATTACCATAGCAATGTCCTTTTTCTCCTCTTTTCTTCACAATTGAACACACGTGCCATCTGTTTTTTGCATGTTTTAAATATCCACATTCAGTGATACATTTATTTAAATTGTTCTCATGAAAATATCCTTGGCATTAAGAGTTAATTTAGTCAATGCAACTGTTTATGTAGAATTATTAATTTTACTGCTGTTTTATTAAAACAGAGAAAATAAAAAGCAATATGTTGAATGGATAGAACCTTTAATATATGTATAATAGACCAATGCATTTTTTAAAATCTTTTCCCACCTTTTCCACAATTGATATATAGTTTATAGGTCTACATTATCAATACCAATAATAATAATAATAATAATTATAACATATTTTATTTATAGGGGCCATTAAGGACACTCAAGACCACCATACAATATATAAAACCCATTATGGGAGAGCGTCTAATTTAATCCCTTCTATATTTTAAGTGAACTGTACCAGAGACTGGATCAGGATCCAAAGACGGGTCCTGGGAGATTTCTTTAGGTGGTCAAATATATTTAAAGAAATTGTTTTCCAGCTTTTTCTGAAGAATTCTGAAATAATATTTACACCAAATGAAGTTTGATTACTTTATCAAACACTATATCTAATATATCTAATATTAGTTACAGAAATGACTATAAAAGGCAGAAACGTTACTCTTGTCAACATTTTTAATTGTGAATGGGTTCACAATGGTTTGTCCTCTTTAAAAATTGCAGATTGATACATTTACATGTGCATATTTTTTAAAACAGTATTTAGGCCTTTAACGTTTGATATATAATCATGAACATGTCAAGTAAAATATTAAATAAAGTAACTGGTAAAGATGCAACATTGTGTGAGCGCCTTGGAAACAAATATTAATTATCATTTCCTGCTGGCTGCAGCCTTCATGCCGTGTGTGAATGAGTGTGAGAGCATCAAATCAAATCCACTTTAAGGCCCCGTGAATGTTCTAGTTTTATTCAACACCTGCACATTTCTTTGTCAAGCCAGTCAAGTCTGTAGGTGGCAGTATCAATTTATCATCAACCCCCTCTCTTGTCTGGCTCTTATTTGTGTACACTACCGCCTGTGGTCTGGATTCTATAAAAACATGGAGCGGCAGGACTATGTTATCCAGTACTGACACTAGCCTCCTTATCAAGATCTTTCATTAAGAAAAATGGGTTGTATCTTTGCTAAATACTGTAATATGTCCTTTTATTAGAGTTGTGCTTTGACATTCATCGTGTATATTCGTTACGTAGTTGCGTAATAAATCCAAGATCCTTCTATAGATCCACTCCGTGTTTCATAAGCGCCCCGACGGTCTCCAACTGTCGCTGTCCGTTGCTCCGGGAGCAGAGGCGGTAAAAACGTAAACAGTGCATCGTAGTCCAATGTTTGTCGGCTTTCTGGATGTTTTCAGCTGCGTGTACATCAGAGGAAACACGTCGGGCCTCGTCTGTATCTGCTCAGCAATATTATCCTACATATTTAAACATATTTAAACTACGTCACCACCTTTGGATTATAATTGCTAACCAGCGTAGCGTTAGCTATCTTGGTTAGCTAGCTGGTGTTAGCAAAGACAACACGATAACGTATCTAACTGTTTTACCTGCTGCATCCCAATGCAAGTTGATGGAGGACTACGACGAGTTTGTGCAGCAGCGTCTCATCAAGCTGAGGAAAAGAGAGGATGATGATGAAGAACACCGCAGACCTAAACTTGCATCCTCTCTTATCCGAGTCTATGGACGACCCATTCTTCCTCCCCTGGTATGAGAACTTTTCTCTAATAAAAGAACCATTAAGTCCATTAAAGACTGTCCCACTGTATTGTCTCTCTGTTAGTAATGCACTGTCTCTGTCCACGACAGAGCGATATGGACTGAGCCACATTATTTTGTTAAGTCGCATCGTGTTAGGTCAGTCATGGCATGCTCATCATGTGTTTATGTTGCTTAGGAAAAGACACTGGTCTCTGGGAATTTAAGAAGATAAACAATGTGTTTTCCATTATCTCTGGACACTAAACTAATCTTAAGCACAATGAGAAAACAATGGCTCATAAAATACCAGTAGTAAGACAGTTAAGTGCAGTAAGGCTGTTCCCACTTTTATTATTTATTTGCATATATTAGAAAAAATAGGATACACCATACGTTCCATGAGAATTTGGTAAAACCTCTACTGGTTTGAAAAGTAGCAAGCATTCTTCAGAAAGAAAATAAGGGGAACTATAAACTTTCACAATGTATTGAAAACAGACTGAAATGTCCTTTTAAATTCCTGAAGAATGAAATAGGCTTTTCTAAATTATAGTACTTGTCATTCTCAGTGCAAAGGTTTGTTACTTCTTGTCTCACTTAGTAAATGGACACATGCCAAAGTAGTGATGGGTGGGCTATAATGTCTTTATCAATATGACTATTCATCATTATATTATAGTGCTCATTTGCCCTTAAGTGATTATTCTTATACTTTTTAACATTATTACATTTATTGTAACAATTTACACTTATCACTATAAATGTTTGCTTTGATTTTTTACTATTTGCTTGGTCGTCTACCATGTGATCCAATCACTTAATTTGTCTAGGCACCTACTGTTTTTCATGTGTGACCTGATATATATATAGTGTTGGGTTGTAACTGTAAAGAAAAATTATATTTTATATTCTATTGTTTTCTACATCAGAGTGCCTTGGATGCTTTTGGATTGCCACAAAACAATAGATTTTGTTAGATTGAGAGATATATTGAAATGATAGCCATTACTGCTAATTTTGAGTAATTATAATGTTGAAGTCAGATCATCTTTAGCTATGTTCATGTCATCTCTTGTCTTTTTGTGTGGTCATAACAGCTCTCAGAAGAGCAGAGGGATGAGATGCAGCAACACAGAGATGCAGCACAGAAAGCTGCTGGCCAAAGAAAGCTGAAGAATGATCCTAGAATGGCCTATGTGCAAACTATTCTGCACAGTGTTCAGGTAACTGATGTTGTGAATATTCAGCCTCCCTTTTGTAGTTGTACCACATTTCTGCAAATTACAGAGTTAGGTATTATTTTCTTTGCTTTTTCTCATTAATTGCAGCTAAGGAAGATACCAACACTGGAGGAGTTGCTTCAGGAGCCAGATGCGAACACAGAATTTTCATATTGCCTAAACACAAGTGATGGATCAGAGTCAAACAGTAATTTTATAATAGAAACTAAGGATGGTCTGTCAATCTCATCGCCAACACTGAGGACAGGGAAGGATGAGTCTTCTCTTCTTCCAGTGACATCAGCAATGTCTAGTGCCTTTTTTAGTCCTAATGTGACACCTCAGCAGAGTTACTTTGAAGGCTGCCTTGTTGACCAACATGACAGCCAAGGAGGGACACAGCCAAGCTTCCCTAATGGTGCAGTCCACCAGTCAGTATCCTCTGGTTACGTGACATGTGAGAATGTTGACAACATCATCTGTGTATCTGAAATGATTGAAGCAGGTAGTGAGAGCTGTGGCTTTGGCTCCTCAGAGGATGCTTACAGTATAGAAACAGTTTTACTTCACAAAAGCTCAAAAACAATCACCAAAATGCCAGAAATTATCAGCCACCCACCAGTAGATGGAGAGGAATTAGAGAACAGTGGACTGGAGACATCCTATTGTAATAACTTCATAACAGTACAAGACATTTGTTGCACCTCGTTCCAGGAAGATTCATTAATATGTGACCAATTAACGTCAGACAAATATGAAAACGATCATGTGGACAATTCACTTAGAGTTAATAATTATCAGTCTGCTGCAGCCCTTGACCTTGACAAAGATCACATTTTGGACTGTAGTAAAGACCCAGTCTCATCATCAAAAAACAATGACTTTTCAGTTAAGCTAGGGTTATCGGAGACATTAAGCTCTCATCAGGATCCAACAACACATATGCATAGTCAGCATGAACCCATAGATACGGAACTGTTAGACAATCATGTAGATGAAGCAAAGCCATCTGAGGAGCCATATCGTCTGAGCCTCCAGGCTCTGTTGAAGAAATCTCAGGAGTATCGGCGGCACCAGCGAATGCTTAGAAACAAAGCCAAAAATGCTAAACAACGGGAAAAGACTCCAGAGCCAAAAACAAGACCTGACGAGCAAAGCCTCTCAGATAAGGAGAATGACGAGTCCACCAACAAGACTTCAGAGGAGAAGAAAACTATGGAGAGGAGACAGACTTTTATTCCAACAATGGAAATGTCATTAAAGAAATCCCGGGAAAATGAAAGACTGATTGAAAATGAGCACATTAGAGAAAAGATTAATACTAAATCTGAAAGCAGTCATTTAACAGAAAATATGAATACCAAGGAACTGACTAAAAGTGAGGAACAAACAACTATTGAGAATAACAAGCTAAACAGTTCACCAGAGGTCATAAATGAACATAACAAAATCACTGCCTTAATTGACCAACAGTATGTGTCAACAGAAGCCTCCCCAGAGCTGGAAGCCTTTCACATGACCACTGAGCAGAGCGACACTTATCGCAAAGGTGTTTTTCATGAAGTAAGAAAATATTGCACTATCCCAGCACTTAATGTCTGTATGAGTCCTGTCCATGCCAAAAGCAAAGGTAGTGTCAGAGCTGAAGAACATGGTGGCGGAGCTCAGACCTCAAAGGAGAAAGCTGTGGAAGACCACACTACTGAAGAGGAAAGTAACCAAAGATATTACAGCGGTCACACAGAAGTGCCTTCCACTTTGAATCTGATAGTTCAAGGTGATGTAGGGAGTGTTTTGTCCAAGAGTTCAGTGCACATAGATCAGCTTGAGTCCAATCTGTCCAGTCTGAAAGTAATGTTCTCAGATCTGGAGTCCACAATGAAAGAAAACTTCCAGAAGCACATCCAGACTGAGAGCAACTCGCAAGGTGAGTGCAACTTAAAAGCTGCCGAGCACTCTGAGCAAAGAAAAAATGATGTTGAAATGCAGCTAATTCAAAATAGGTGGGACTTTTTGGAGGACAAGCTGGGGAATGACACTGTTGAGATGAAATATATGGATCATATGCAAAGAAAACAATCATCTCACAATAGCAAAAACATGCATGAAGATAAAGGATCTGAACAAAACCTAAGTGATACAGATGATGTCCCTGTCATTATGCAGGTGGAAAAAAAAGAGGCAGTTAATTTAAGAGAGATCAGGCTAGTCAAAACCTTAGCTATAGAGAGATTAAAGGAAAAAGGCCAAGAAGGTCTTAAAAAGAGTCATGGACTTCATGGCAGTTGTAGAAAGCAGCAACCACCAGCTAAATGTATCCTGTCTGCTGCGCAGTGGCTGCGAATTCCTGATGCATTCAGAAGTGTTCCACCTCAAATCAAGGTTCCATGCAAAGAGACAGTGTTGCCAGATACCACCTCCTTTCCACCTCATGGTAACCATGAGGTGGAAAGGAGGAATGAAATAACGGTTAAAGGCCAAAACTCTGATCACTCACCATCTCTCAACAAGTCATTTGATGTTGACACTCCTTCTGGCCTGTGGCTTCTCGAAAGCTCAGGGTCTGACTTAGACTCAAAAGAACATCTTGTACACAAGAAGCACCTGACCCCAGAGAGTGAGGGTGAAGGGCAAGGTGGATTATCCAAGGTCAAACGGAGACTGCTAATGCATGTGACGGAGGAGACCACAGAACAGAGTGCAGATACCAGAAGAGGAGCAGGTTGTGTGGTTAGACCCTGCTCCAGCACTCCCAGAGGTAAGACCAGGACTGAGGGGGACAACATATCGGTTAAATGTCAACAAAAATGTTAACCAGTTTTGAATTAGTTTTACAATATGTAGGACTTGTTGTAGCTGTCCCCCCATGACCGGTTTTCAACTTTCCTGCTGTGTTTCTCTGGATCTCATCATCTCAACAGTTAATCTTTATATTTGACAATATACGACATTGTTGTCCTTATCGGTTTTAGCTGCTCTGCGGGATTGCCATGGCCATAGCAGTCAAGAGAACAAGGAGGAGCAATTGAAACAGGCTCATGCTGCTCAGATCAGAGCCCTGCAAGATGAGCATAGGAGACAACAAGAAGAACTACTTCAGGTGAGACAGCAGGACCAATTATAACATAATAATAACAATATTTTTTTATTGGAGACATTTTGACAGCTTACAGTAGGAAAAACACAGGTATTATCAATCAAATGAATGATGGCTGCGTTTCAGAGTGCATGCTGGCCCTCTGTCTTAAGTGAATGGAAGAGAGCCATTGCCAATGAAATCATTAACACAGAGTCTGCCATGAAAATCCCAATTGTTGCAGTACTAAGAGCTTACAAGGCAGTTTTGCTGAAAAATTCTAAAATATGGCTAGGACATAAACATTGTGGTTTCTATTGAGTTGATTTTTCACACTGTCTTTCTGCCATACAAAGCAGTAGCATATAAACTTCAGAACTAAAATTAGACCCCCAACAAGTTACTGTATGGCATATTCCATATAACAGATGTAGACACAATGTGTCTTTGTTTTTAAAGTTGAACATGAGCACTGAACACCACATGCAGGACAGGGAATTTTAACCATATGTATAGGGATTGTTTTGACAACAAATAACATATTACTTGCCTTCATCTTTAAATGTTTCTCTTAAAAAAAAATTGACTTTTTACTTAATTAATATGAAGTATCCATCCATCTACCTTCTGCCACTTATTCAAGGTTGTGTCATGGGGGCAGCAACTTAAGGAGAGAAGCCCAGACTTCCCTCTCCCCTGCCAACTTCTAGCACTTCTGGGTAAATCCCGAGGCATTCCCAGGCCTGCTGAGAGACAATGTCTCTCCAGCGAGTTCTAGGTCTCCCCCGGGGCCTCCTCCCGGTGGGACGTCCTCGGAACACCTCACCAGTTAGCTGTCCAGGAGGCATCCTGACCAGATGCCCGAGCCACCTCATCTGGCTCCTCTCAATGTGGAGGAGCAGCGGCTCTACTCTGTGCCCCTCCCGGATGACCGAGCTTCTCACCCTCTCTAAAGGGCTCTCCCTTTAGAGAGGGACACCCTGCAGCTGAAACTCTTTTCGCCCGCTTGTATCTGCGATTTCATTCTTTCGGTCACTACCCACAACTCATGACCATAGTTAAGGGTAGGAACGTAGATCACCTGGTAAATGGAGAGCTTTGCCTTTCAGCTCAGCTACTTTTTCACCATGACCAACCAATGTAGAGCCCACATTACTGCAGATGCCGCACCGATACCGCCTGTCGATTTTTCCTCACTTGTGAATAAGACCCTGAGATACTTGAACTCCTCCACTTGGGGCAGGATCTCACTCTCAACCTGGAGAGGGCACTCTTTTCCGGCTTAGGACCATGGTCTTGGATTAGTAGTTGGAACACAACCTCCGGTCCCCCTTTTTAAAAGGGGGACAACCACAGTGTACACAGTGCTGGAAGTGTTGACACTGCATCCCCCTCTTAAAACGCGGGATGGTTGACCAGAATCTCCTTGAAGCTGTCTGGAACTCATTCTCCATGGCCCCACCGAACTCCTCCCATGTTTGAGTTTAAGCTCTTTCTTTGACAAGGGACTCCACCAGATGTTCCCAGCAGACCTCACAATATGTTTGGGTCTGCCAGACCTGACCAGCATCCTCCCCCACCAACGGAGACAACTCACCACCAACAGGGGGTGTCCATCACAGAGCCACACACACAAACAACCATCCACTCTCACATTCATTGAATGTTTTTTTTTCTTCTTCCCTATGGAGGGCCTCTTGCATTTGATTGCATCACATTGTCGTTCATACTACTGCACAATGTAATTTGTGTACAGCTGATATAATTCACTCTAACACGGATTTTGACTCCACAGTACATGAAATCATGCATTAATGTCCAAACCAGTGTTTTCTATAATTTTTTAAATATAACAGATTAAAGTTAATAGACTGAAACCTTTTAACCAATATAAAACTAAACGCACCTTTGAAACATACTCACACACAGGTTCACAAACCTATCCTTTTAAGGACTCTAATTGACTTCCATTTATCTGGACTGCATGAACAAATTGTTATCCCTAACCTTAACGACCTAACAAAAATTCAACTTAATCCATCATAATTCACCTTAACCCTAAATGAAACCAGTTCCCCAGAAATGAGGTTCTGCCTCATTAAGACAAAATTTTGGTCACCTGACAAGGTCAAGGTTTATGCCAGAAAAGGTCCTAAAGAAATAATATAGAACACAGTACACACACACTATATATACAAATACCTGTTAGAGTGCTCCTTTGGAAAGCTAGGTTGTGAACAGACTACTGACATATTACTAGAGACCCTCGGACTCCAGTTAGAAAAACATGCAACGTTTCTACTATTAAAGTTTCATTACATCCCTAAGAGGCGAGCTGGCATGGTCGCCTTTGTGCGTTCATGTGTGTGGGTGTGCCTTTGTGTGCATGCACACACTTCAAGGACGCCTGCTGTTCTCTGGCAAGTGGCAGCTAGTCCTTGCTCCTTCTGCTTGTTTCTGTATTTGTTCTTGGCTAGTGTCCTTGCCCTATTAATCACAGTCTCTGTGTAATTTACGTATCGTTAACAACAATATAATTAACATAAGCTGTTTCTTAGAAAGAGTCTTTTTGACTCTGCTCTACCCTTCCATCATTTGTGATGTGATGAGAATGCAAGCTGGCTGAACTGTTTGGTAGAGCGAGGGGGCCAAGGGAGTTGACACAGAAAAGGAGAGGATAATTTGTTTAATTCATGAGCGTCTGTGGCTAAGTGCCAGATCGCCCCACCGAGTGCCACCACTAATGGTCCCTTATCCTTCTCTTCTTTTTCCCCCCTCTCCTCTCATCCCTCTTTTTGTTTTGCCTTTTACTTCCTCCAACATCATTTTACTCTCTGGCTGTATTAATTTTTTTCTGTCTCTCCTGTCTCATAATCCTTGACATCCCTCTTCTCCTCTGCTCCCTCCCTCATTTCATCCTTCGTGCCTCTGTTCTCCATCTTTCCCCTTCTGTCTCTTTCTCTCCACCCTCAATTAATTTCATCCTTCTACTTCATTTGCTCTTTCCAATTCAATATTTTCTAACCTTGCCTGTTACCTTACTGTCCTCCTGTTTGTCTGTCTTTCTCTCTCCAAGGCTTTAGCAGCACGTTACCATCTCCTCCAGAGTGTGTCTCTCCCCTGCTCCAGGTCCGCCTCACGTCTCGGGGACATGCTGACCTTTTCTTCCCTCTCACAGGTATTACCATCACATTTGTTCACTAGTGTCACTGATGCAAAAAGCTGTCCTGTTAATCTTTGTATCCACAGTCACCAGTTAAGTGAAATGGATAGTTCCCCCTTGATGTCTTATTCTATTATATCTGTAACCTCTGTCTTCTTTAATATCATGGCAGTAACATGGCATTAGTTTAACAAACACATCCCTTTAATGCAACCTGTCCAGACTCAACAAGTGAGCAACAGCTTATTACTATTCTTATTATTCCTTGTACTAATGATGAGCTGTGAGTCCACTCACGTTGATGCACTAAACAGATGACAAAGGAAAAAGACCTTGAGGTTCTTCATTGGAAATTAATTGGTTGTCATTGATGGAATTAGTATTCTCCTCTGCCTTCCCCTCTGGTCCTTATTATTTTACCCTGCCCATCACTCCTTCTCCCCTCTTAATCCTCTTCCTTAGCCCTCCAGCCCAATCTCAGAGCGCTGTCGCCCCCTACTGTTGGCAGCTATAAAAGGTTTTCTAACTCGCAGGCTTCTGAGGACAGAGAGAGTGGCACAACTGGTGCGCACCATCAGAGTAAGTAGAGAGAATGTCTGTCTACAGCAGCACTTATACTGTCTTGCCTTGACTGTATGTAGATTACAGCTCTGCTTGTGTGTGTGTAGGACACACAGCAGTTCTTGTGTGCTCTCCAGTTGCAGAGCTCCAGCAGAGCAGAGGTCAGGAGCAGACAGGACCTCTTACTGCAGGAGAGAGTTTTTCTGCAGGTATGAAGACAAATGCATTGTTAACATCTTTCCACATTTCCGCTATACTAACAACTGGGCAGTTATCATTGTCAGTTACACCATCCCTGCGACAGTGACATGTTCATACCTGTTGGGTGAGCAATTAAGTAGGTAGCCCTTTAGGGATGCAGCTAATTATTACTTTTTTAATCGATGAATCTGTAGTTACTTGATTAGTTTGTTCTATGGTCTATGGTCAGGGATTCCCACATCTAGAAAATGAAAATGATGTTCTCAAACCAAAATTAGTGAGTTTGTATTATTTCTTTGTTTGATGGCGCAAAGGAACTGGAAAATATTAACTGAAGAATCTGAAATCATAAAAAAACCCACAAAAAAAAAACGGATTAATCAATTATCAAAGTGGTTGTGATTAATATAGTAATCAAGTAATAAACAAGTAATTGATTAATTGTTGCAGCCCTAGTTCTATTAAGCTCAGTTTTAGTACAAGTTGACTCACTGTCAGAGCTGAGTCACACATTTGCTAATGTAGCACATGCTAAATGTCCATTAATTTAAGGAAATAAATTGTTGTCTGTGGCAAAGCAAATCCATAGCCTGAGTTCAACTCTGGTAAGCCTTTGTCCTGTCAAATACAGTAATAGTCTCAACCAATACCAACAATGTTTGTATGGATATCTGTGGCTTTAGCTGTCATGATGAGTAAAGATGGAGGAGACCCTGATTCTAGCCTTATCAGACCAGCTGGTATTTTATGATGTCTGACATGAAAATTATAAATTGTTATAATATGGCTGATGGTGAGTTGCAAGGCTGCCACTGAATGTCAATCATGTGTGGATAAGTAAATTCAAACCCAACCTCATAGTGACTACAGACTAATGTCAGCGTGCATCATCATCAGAATGTTTGCTTTACACATTGAAGACACATTGAGAGTAGAATACATTTGGAAGTTGTCTGGGATCCATGTTGCCATATTCTTCTTGCACTTTGAATGCAAATGCACCCTGATCCACATTAAAGACCACCTGCTCTGCTGGCACCCTTATACTGACTGCTTACACTCTCATAATGAACCAGAAATATCAGTGTTTCCCATGATGATAAAACCAGATATGAAAGGGGCCTGTGTTGATTACACACATTAATTAAAGCCATTATTGATTCTGTAATTGTTGTCTTCTCCAGATGCGTGCTGCACGTTATGACTTTTACGACATTTTCTTCAGCCTGTCAGTTGCAGAGAGGATGCAGCTCATCAGCTGGGACAGAGACCTTGCCCAGGAGAGAGAACTCAGACGACAGGTAACCATCTTGGAACTCATGAGCGTCTCTCTAAGCTGAAATAAAACATACAACTCATTGCAACACTGCTCATCCCTTCTTTTCCCAAGTGTGTCAAGAAACTATGGTGGCCTTAGCTTTTCAGAAAGGCAGAAAATACTAATTCAGAACTCTCTACACTGCCCCACTCTCCTGCCATTTCCTCATTCAATGGTTTATGCATTGGGATTGTGTTGGTGGAGTACTTCTTCATTTGTGTAGTAATCTTCAAATTCAAATACAAAAAGCGTGCTCTGGTTTGTTTGTCCTTTTGAACTGCTGTAGTAACATGGCAGTACAAGATGGCAACCTCTTTAAACAAAGCTATTACATAAAATACATTTAAAACACTTATTCTAAGGCACCGAAAACCAAAGTATTTTATTTTAAAGTCATTATACACCTATACGAGCATACTTATGGGTAGTATTTTCAATTTCTGCTAATAAACCCCCTAAATGTTACACACTAGACCTTTAATTACAGCTTTTATGATCCAGTTCTAATAATTAAAATTCAACTAGCATTATGTTTAGTACTGTTCAGACCTTTGTGGCTCCACCATTGGAAACTGCCCCAAGACTGCTGTGATGGAAAATGATAATGTTGTTTTATTTTTCCTTGTGCAGTACTTACGTTAATCTAATTTCTCAAAGTAGACTGAGATATTGATTCTCTACTGTACATTTCCTTTCTGTTATCATTATTAGTACATATCACTAATGTAATGACTGTCATAATATAGCTAGTGGGTAGTGCAAAGACTAATTTATTATGTCTAATGATGTTTATGTTAGAGTGGACAGCCTACAGTAAAAAGTTGCCTGTCAGCTGCAACACGAAAATCACTGGAGAGGAAGAAAACAGTCATGTGAGTTCCCCTGTTTTGTTTGATTTAAGGTGCATTGAAATTTCCTGACTCTACAAAAGTTTAGAAATTTTTCTCCATCACAGCTTACTTATTTTTAATGAACCTAAACTCTTGGACCATAGGTTAAATTAAATCTCTTTTCTTAATTTCTTCAGTAACTTTATCAGTGATTGAAACGTTCCTTATCTTCCCTCCAGGAAACAGAGAATGGCAGCCGAAAGAGACTGTGAGGTTGTGGCGAAGAATGTACGCAAGACTGGATTCTCTGGCAGGCAGCCACTGGAAACCAAACAAGGACAGTTCAGAGCAAATCCTCTGAGGCTCCCCAATAGAACCAACTCCACCAGACCCCGATGACACTTTCCTAATTGGCCCCAGTGAGGACTCATAATAAGGCCTCTTGTGATTTCATGGCTATCGTACAACTAATCTTTTGAGAATTTTTAAACCCCCAAATCCAAATGGGACACAAAGTGATGCCTGTTGCTGACTAACATATTTTTGTGTTTCATATTTGGAGTGCTGGGCAATGTGTTTTTCACTCTTTTCCGCCAGGAAATAATTTTATTACATTTTATTTATTGCACTTACACAGAGTAGTTTCACATTGATTGGACACTTTGAGGTGAGGATAAAATATCACTGCAGCCGCTCAGTCTGCAACTGAAGTCCTTAACCAGTCCTTGCTGCCTTCACTGTGCTTATGGCGAAGATGATAGTGAGGAAAATGTGTTGTTAGCAAAAACAAGCTCTGTCCACTGCACCTGAAGGATCATTTATAAAGGTTTTTTCACAGCAGATGTAGGAAACAAACAGGTGAACTCCATTCCACTATGCCAGTGAGTCTCATCCAGGGGATCATAGATGTATAGAAGATGATATAAGTAGAACAGTATATATTAATATACATCTATTGTGTTGACAAAAATATGCATTTGTACATTTATTTTGACAAATGCACAGCAGTCATTTTGACATGTTTTAGCAGGAAAAGCTGTAGGTGTTAATGAGCACATTAACAGTGGCTCTGTTCAGTTCATTGAAAGGTCCCAGTAATCCAGTAATCACCTAAATTGAGTGCAGCCATGATAAAGGTTATTTATTACACCGTAGCTGGTGCCACCGTAGTATGTCATACTCTTTAATTGAATAATCCTTATTGACCATTACTTGAATGTGCATTTCTGTGTGCATTTCTGTGTTTTTCCCATTCACCCTATGTTAAATTCTCACTGTCAGGGCAGGACATGACCATATTTCATTGTTCCCTTCTTTTGTATTTATGTGCCTGGTTTAAAAAAAAGCAAAACAATGACAGTAAAGTTTACATTGTTTTACTCTTATGCAGATCCCAGCTCTAGATGTTTGTGTTAACTGATGCTAATATTTCAACGGTGTGTTACTACTACTTGTTTTGTTAAATGTGTATCGTAGAATACTGGAATTTTATATATCAGCCAAAACATATGTAATCTTTTTTCTAGGGTTTGCTGAATTGTCTGACCTGTTTTGTATGCAGTTGTTTGCTATTTATTTGTATGCGTTGGACAATAAATATGTCAAGTTTTAATGTTGCTGTGAAGTTTGTAAAGATGGTGATGGAGCTCTTGAAGCCACAGCTCCAAAGCTGTGGAACAGCCTTTCTGTACATGTAAGAGCTGCCCAGACCCTTGAGCAATTGAAAAAAAACCTGTGAAGATTTATCTGTTCTCGCCGGCTAGTTCGGTTAGACACATAGACACGTTGGCCTTGCTGTACAGATATATGGACTTTTCTATTGTTCTATGAGTTCATCCTATGCTAATCTGCCTCTCTGTCATACACTCCTGCTCGCTCTCCTTCGTCTCTGCCTTCTCACAAATTCTCTCTCTTTTTTCTTGGTTGTGTTTTATTGTTGTCCTATCCCTTCTTTGGTCGAGGCAGTCTGGTTCTGTTAGAGATTTCTTCCTGTTAAGCACTTTGTAACATTTGTTAAGAAACTAAAAAAATAAAATAATAATAATGCTAAAATAATAATAAGCTGCAGAGGGCGCTGTTTTTATTTCATGCCAACAGGAACGACATCCGGCCCGGATGTCGTTGTTCACTGGTGCTATGGGCTTTGTTTTGAAAATGTCGCTGCTCCTCAGCTGATGTTGATGAGAATGGCAGAGGAAGCGGATACCGGTGTTTTCTCGCGAACTGAAAGAAAAGCTTTAGAAAAGGCAAAAATACTTCAACGGGAGAGCGAGAGGAAGATCTTCAGACTGGTAAGAGGAGGAAAACAGCATTTACAGCTGTTAATGGTAAGCTAGCTGGCTACAACAGCAAAATGTCAGTGTGAGAGGAATGTCTTCTCTGCTTTGTTACTGAAGGTTGGACGAGTCCTGAGGAAACCAGCGACTGAGAGGTCAGAGGAGGAGGCCGCTGTGTTACTGCTGCATAAAGACACCGTGGACGAGCTGAGCAAGAGACAAGCGCGCAGAAATGTCCTGAAGAGGAAGCAGGAGGAGGTGAGACTGAACTGAATCCTGAACCGCATCTGTTTTAGTCTAAATGACTAAAGTTATATCAGATAGGTGGATAGAGTACTACCACTCACATCAGCAACCCCAACCGTTACTTTCACAAATGGACCTATTTAAGGCGCTCATATTCCAAGGCACGATAACTTGTACATTGTGTTCAGCACTGACATACAATCAATCAATGAGCTCTGTTGGTATCAAGGGATGACACCGTATACCTGTGGTTTTCAAACTTTTTTATACCAAGTACCACCTGAGAAAATATTGAGCTCTTGATGTAACACCATTATCACCATCTTTAAAATACAGTTGGCTGAGCAAAGCCAGCTACAGACTTTTCACAGGAGGCAGCTCATCATCCTCCTCTTCCTCACATACAGTATACATCAGACACTGGTAAAATAAAATTAGATTAAGATGGAGTTAGAGATAAGGTACCTCTTGTTATTTAATTTATTATTATTATTATTATGTTATTTGTTTCATTTTATACACACTTTGGTAAAAATTCCTCAGCTCCTCTCTGATCACATACCCTGGTATATACAGTAGAACATTTTCCTCCTAAGTGCCACCAGAGGAAGCTCATGTATCACTGGTAGTACATGAAGAAGTCATAGCAGAGGACCAATAAGTGTCAGTCTACTCTGTCTGTCTCAGTTTATGTGTAAAATTTAGACTCTGTATTTGAGTTCCAAGACGCTGTGGCGACCCCTAAAAGGATAATTAGCAGAAAGATCAACAAGATCTGAGTTCCCTGACAGTTTGATATCTGTTTGTATCTATTATTTTTCCTGTCCTGTCTTTGGAGATATGAAATACATAAGTCAAGTCATTATTGTTAGACCATGCCTTTTAAGTTTAAATAGATATTTAGATATTGGGATTTATATACTATATTATATCATTATTTTTATGTATATTATTGTCCTTGTAAAATGTCAAATGGAGATCATTGTACCAGAAATATTGCTGCAGTACATTTGTATATTTACATACTAAATTACTTCTATTTAATAAGCCGATGACATAAGCCATCTGCATTTTTTTATGTAAAATCAATTTTACTGTTAACACTGTAGCGCATAACTTTAAAATGTGAACAAATGTCCATCATTCAGACCAATTTTAAACAAATTCACACAATGCTGATTACGTCTATTGCCTCCACACATTTCTCAGTACGGTAATGTTTAGATCTTGTGTCGACAGATGACCCATTCTGCACAAAGGAAATTTAATTTTATATCAAGACAGACAGAAGCAATAGCAGCACTGTGCTAGTAAAGTAAGACAGCTGCAAAAAGGTTGGCGTTTGACTGAAAACAAAAAAGTGCCCACGAAAAGATTCAGAAGTGAATTTTACTGCTCAGGAAACTCAATCATCTAAAGTCGATCAGTACCTTCATGGCATGAATGCTCGGTGCTGTCTGCACACAAATGCTCCCTTGGTAAGGTCTAAGATAGTATTTCTTGACAGAGCCTGTTTTCAAATGAAGGACACAGCATACAAGTAGTGATATTTTGTTTATGTCTGTAAAGATCAAACTGAGGCAAAATAATAACGGGAACAAATATACTTATGCTCTGGAGCTTTAAAAAAAGATAATTTTATCTGCAATAAATGCTGATGCACAGTGCACACATGTGATATACCATAATTACATATATACATAAAACCTTAATTACCTAGAAATTGTCATGGTGTAGTTGGGTGATGATTCGGTCAAGAAAATTAAGGTGAGAGTGGCACAAATCATGACAATACAAGCCTGCTGTAGAAGTTGTACATCAGATTTATGTTCATAAACCTAAAACATATGAACTTCCTGTCATCTGTCAAGGTGTTTGATGATGCTGAAGAGCTGAGAAATAAAGTGAGGCAGCTGGCTGTGGCAGTGAAACAAGCAAATCACCTGGTGGTTTACACTGGTGCTGGGATCAGTACGGTATGAAAAACTTCACATCTTCACTTCCTTTTGTCTTTATATGCTGTCACAGGACTGAAGATTTTTTACTTTCAGGCAGCTTCTATTCCAGACTACAGGGGTCCTAACGGGGTGTGGACACAATTACAGAAGGGGCGGACTGTCAGGTATGATATGCAGGCATGATGTGGTTATTAGCTGTGTATTTTTTCTTGTTATTATAACTTACTCGCTTTTTTCTTATCTTATTTTTCTTTACCAACAGTTCATCTGACCTGAGTAAAGCTGAGCCAACCCTCACACACATGTGTATTAGGATGCTGCATAAACAAAATATGGTTTGAGAGACTTGGACTGATAATTTCTGAGTAGGAGTTTATCTGTGATTTATGTATACTGGTTATTATAAACATTGTCTTTGTTTCTTTTGCAGGTGAAGCATGTTGTGTCTCAAAACTGTGATGGACTTCACCTGCGTAGTGGTTTGCCCAGAAGCGCCCTGTCTGAGCTGCATGGGAACATGTTTATTGAGGTAAAATACACATCATCAGAGTTCATTCACTGCCTTAACAAGTCTTTGTTTCCTTATTTATATTCTAATTTTGATGTAATGGTGCACAGTTTTCACAAATGGCTGAACATTTCTAGCAAGGATTATGTGAAGCAAGTGTATGATAATGGAAGACAAATAGAAAGTCAGCAAAAGCACACACATCTAACTTTATTAGACACTGGGTGCTGGGTCAAGACTGATAAAAGGATAAAAGTAGACAAGTTGTTTTTTTTCCAACTAGGTGACTTTTTTTTAAAGATTAGCTCTTTTTCTCAAAAAGATGCACAATGCTGAGACTGTTTTTGGATTTCAAACATTCTGGAAAAGTGCTCACAGTAGAGATTAAGAGATTTGTATCCCATCTGTAGGTGTGTACTGCCTGCTCCCCAGTCAGGGAGTATGTTCGTTTATTTGACGTGACAGAGCGGACGTCACTACACAGACACGGGACAGGCCGCAGGTGCGGTCACTGTGGCAGTGAACTCAGGGACACTATAGTGCACTTTGGTGAACGTGGGACACTGGAGCAACCACTCAACTGGAAGGGAGCAGCAGAGGCTGCCAAGATGGCAGATGTTATCCTCTGCCTGGGCTCCAGTCTTAAGGTAGGTTATATGAACCACAGTGACATCACATGACAAAACATCAGTATTTTTACCATGTGGATGAATCTCAACAATCAACTCCTTTTCTAGCAATCCTGTATACTGTAGCTTTAATATCAGGATAGTTCTTGTTGTATAAAAGTGGTCAGACATCATCTTTAGTGTGTTGTGCTCTGTCTACTGCTTCTCTAGGTGCTGAAGAAATACAGTTGTCTGTGGTGCATGAACAGACCAGCAAATAAAAGGCCCAAACTCTACATTGTTAACCTTCAGGTACAGTTGTTTTTTCAACAGTTTTGGTGAATAAGATGCAATTTAATTAACAAATTAAGATGCAACTGAAAACTGGTTGCTCGGTGGCTGATAAAAATGTGGGTTTTTTTAGTGGACACCAAAAGATGATCTGGCTGAACTGAAGATTAATGGCAAGTGTGATGATGTCATGAGCCTCCTCATGGAAGAGCTGAACTGTCCAATTCCTGTGTATGACAGGTAAGGACGATATGAAGTATTTATACCCCAAAGACTGTATCTTTCAGGGACACAGTTATAGTATCATAATATTTAAATAGTCTGATACTTGTGTAAAATAAATAATTTCTGCATATTCTCCCTGTGTGTGCGTGGGTTCTCACCGGGTATTCCGACTGAGTGAGAGTGAGTGAGTGCCTTGTCAGCTATAAGACAAAACAAACTATTTACTGCTTTGTTTCTCTTATTCTGTCTCATTAGGGCTGAGGATCCCATCTTCAGTCTAGCCACACCTCTCCGGCTTGAGGAGGTGGACAGTCATAATCGCGAGGTCATTGGCACAGATAACAGGCCACAGGACGACTCAGCTGAAACTGCAGGACAAGCAACAGCTGTGCAGGGTGGCTGGTTCGGCCGAGGATACGGTAAAGGAAGGAAAAAGAGGAAAAAACCTGTTTTATAGACTGCAAACATGTTGGTTTGTTGCAGCTCCTCATGATCAATCCCAAAGAGGATTCAGATTTCAGTCCCATGTTGAGGACAAATTGGACCTAAATTTTTAGGGTGCTGCCATAACTTCTTGGGTGCTGTAATATGGCCTAATGTCAGTCACATGCATTGAGTGTGTGTTAAGTAAAAAAAAATAAGACTGGACAATTGCCATTTAAAAATGTCACTGTGCACCATAAACCTGTTACATAACACACACTTTGAACTATCAGCAGGATTAAGGGGTGATTTATATTATGCTAGTTTTCTTATCCCGTTCTTATCTTTATGACAGCAAAGCTAGCTGGGTTAGGCTGATTTCACACTGGACGTTTGTGCAGTGCATGATGGCAGCCGCGCAGCTCTGCTGTATTTTGCCAGTATCTCCTGCTGCTTCTGGTATGTTTTACAGACAGGTTGCCATTGAAAATCATAAAATAGTGTTTTAAATACTCCTCAGTACTCAACAAAATACTAGGACTCCTCAGTATGAAGCAGCGCATCTACTAATGGCACACATATTTCATGTTAAAACAAATAATGAATGGAAGCAGGTAACTGAAATGCTGGATTTCTCTAACTTTAACACAGGATCAGGATGTGCTGTCTTTTGTGACATATGGGACACATATACAGTAGATGTTGAAACTGTCAAGAAAGATAGTTTTCTCTATATATATTTAATTTTAGACAGGTGCGGTTCACATGAAAAATAGGTGAGAAATCTATTCCCAAAAAAGAGAAGCAGGAAATGCATGTGTCATGCAGCCAGTGTGAACAGTCTCAATTGTAACATACATATATGCCTAAATAAATATAGAGACATGCCACACACTCGTCTGCTACAAAACTGCCTTTAGTCTGTAATTATGTTTGAAAGCAAAACCATGACATAACAATACTGACATAAAAAAAAACTGAAAACAAATTCTTATGTTTTACAATGTGACAATGGATAGCATTCTGAAGATTTATAACCACTCCAGCAACACTGATATTCTCTGTTGTCCACCTGTATTTTCAGTATATCACAGATGCAGTGTAACACAATAACAGCCATGTCCTATGCCTGCATGTGCTGTATGATTTTCTTGGCGGGATGACACATTTACTTCTGTTTAATGGGTGTTTAATTTGAAAACTGGTACAACAAACGGGAATAGTTTTATGTGCAAATTGTTGCAAATGGTAAAAAAATTACTGACATCTAAAGAGTAACTTACTACACACACACACACATTCACACATATATACATATACACATACACGCAAAAAAAAAAAAACAGGTTAAAATGTAAAAGTATTTTGTGTGACCTAACCTTACACTGGAACAAGAGCACGACCGAGGCTTAAACCTTAAATTGGAGTTCTAATTCTAATTAGTTGCTAACAAGTAAAGTGTGTTTGTTGTACTATTACGTGTCTATTAATATCTGCTGTAAAAAAAAATAAAATAAAAAAAAAAATAAGGTCTACTACACCAGGTTTTTTCAAGACCTGCTTGAGCATTGTCACATCCATCTATTAGTGGAAAAATGTTTTGACTTGGCGTTGATGAGTAGTAAATTCTCACATCAGGACAACAGCAGAACACCAGAGGTCAGGTTTTGAATTCTGTGATGACATTTAGGTCAGACATTTATTGTTATTTTTCTTTTGTCTTTGTTTATAGGCTGCACCCCTTTTTAATTTAAATTAGGAGGGATATGTACAAAATGAAGATGGTGAATGTTCTTTTGGGGATTAATAAAGTTACTTTGACCTTCACCGTCATTCCTGAACTCACACTGAACCTTTGCTGTGCTGTCACCCATGCTCAGGTTTTCTGGCTCCACAGTCCATTGACTGCTATGCCCTGGTTTACTGAAGTTGTTGCTTATGTTTACATTTGTGTCTAATTTGTTTACATTTCTATCAGAACTAATGCAAAGTTTTGACTTACCTTTTTCCCCCCAGTAGTTGTTAGTTTTTTTGACATGTAAAGTTCTTGTTTAGCTGCCAAATTATTTCTATTAATTTGTCTCAGGAAGATTCAGTAGTATTAAAAATTGCATCTTGTATTACAGCGTCAGATGTTCAGCATTCCAAAACTCACAAAAACGCTAAGGGAAGGTGTGATATTTTTTGAGATAATAAAGAATTTCTTGATTTAAGTTGTCTCTCATAATCTGCATTTCCTTTTTCTGCTTATTGTCTGCAGTGGAATGATTGAATGTAAAATATAACTTTTTTAAACAAGTCATAGATTAATCACAGTCGTCAAATTATTGCACTGGATTACAGAGTTGATTCATGTAGCCTTTTGGAGCACATTATACATAACATCATTTTGACTAGTTAAAACTGAATTTAATTCTGGATATTAAAGATATCTGTTTTGGCAAACCCAATACACTTGAATGGAAAATTGTAGTTTCTCCTTTGAAGAATGAAGTTTTGGGTATATGAAATGTTTATTTTGACTGGGAAGAATTAAATGAATTGCATTCTGTAATACATTGTTGCAAGATAACATAGTTTCTACTCCCATACCAACATTTTATTGGGCTAGTTTTGTTATTAATATTTTTTTAGAAAAAAAAAGCATGGTCCTTACCACAAAGATCCCCTAACTAACAAAGTGGCAGAAATTGTTTTCAAATTGATCCACACCTTTTCATTATTAACAATATTTTGTCTGACTTTGTCTGAAAAAAATATAAAAAATATATAGAAGATTCCAAAAGCACAATAAAATAAGATAAAATACAGTATTTATAAAGGTATATGAATATAAATATCTATAGAGAGGGAGTTACCTCCTCAACTGGCACAGGAACATAACCCATTTTTTTTTTCGGGAAAGAAATGGTGAAGCACTTTTACAAATGGTTTAATAGTTAATACAAAATAGTATCCTCATCCGTCAGCTACCGCCTAGTATAATTAAACAAACAGCCACATCGGAGTCAAAATGCAAGCACCACTAGTCAAAGTTTTGATGTTGATATCGATAATGTTGATTTTGGATTGCGACATTTCACCGTTAAATGTCAAAAAGTTCTGCCATATTACACGTCACTGACGGGAGTCATTACGCAATCAGCTGTTTTCTGTACGGGTTCGTTCGATATGACGTAGCACTGGAGGCGTTGGCCGGCGTAGTGTCAGTGTGTCTGAGCGCTACAGACAAGAAGAGCACCTTTCAAAGATAAGGAGACGTGTCAAAGCCAAACACTGAAACTAACACGTCATCTCGCGTTTATTCCTAACACCAGCACTCTGCTTTTTTGTGTGAACTCGTCGAAATGATCAAAAACGGACACCACGACGACCCGCGGGAAGAAGCCGGCTGCAGTAAGCCGGCTGGCTCGGCGTGCAGCCCGGAGAAAAGGAAGCGCTCGGTCCGGTTGTGGTGTGACGGCTGGTGAGTGTGCGTGGCCTTCAATTGACTATCAGTACTGGTTTATGAATCGGTTTCCTACTCTTTTTTTCCTGCCTATGTTTCTCTTTACATTTAAATTAGCAATATCACGAACCCCCTGGTGGGTTAGCATGCTAATGCTAGCTAGCCACATGATTCACAACTTAGCAGGAGTTTAACCACTTCATCACCCTAAGTTGTCTTAGCTGTAGTGTTGGTTTAAGCAAATGGTGTATATATATATATATATATATATATATATATATATATATATATGACATTATAACACACATCTACCAATTTTACTTGATCCAACTTCTAATTTTCAGTCTGGGCTTACAGCCCAACCCACATCATACCTGTTCACTCACCGGCTACTTTATTAGGTACATCTGTTCAACTTCAAATGTCTTACCAGTCTTTCACACTCAACACTACTAAAATACACTTTAATAAAAGGAGGGGCCTCCAACCTTTTTTTTTTTAACCCAGACAAAGTGAATGAGCTTGTTTTGCCTGAACATTTACAAAATGTTTGTGTCCACAACTCACATTTTGAAATAAACATAACAAAATACTATTTAATTCACCTCCATGTGCATTTTGTGTTTCTGTATGCATTTCATTCTAGTGTGTCTTACACACTATTAAATTAAAATATTACTGGTGTCAAAACAAAACACTGCATTTACAAATACAGTATTATGGCTTATTCACTTTTCATTGTGTTATTATCTGCCCACATGTCACTATGTCACTTCACAAGAGTATTCACATGAACAGCTGTGTATATGATGTATTCTGGGTATTTTTCTGGCACAACATGTAGTCAGTAAGCGAGGTGTCTTCTGCAGTCTATCTACTTAGGTTCCCTCTTAAGAACTAATTTAAATGTTCATCTGACTGTCTTGTTTTGAACTTTGGTTTGACTCGCACATTTGTCGTTTACACCTGTGAAACAAAACTTTTTCCCATTCTTCATGAAAATAGTATGTTTTTGGCATCTGACTAAAATGCGTTCATTGGTGCTGCCCATCTCTCAACACCACTTACTCATGCCACTCCCGCCCCTTTACTAGGTGCAATAAAGTTGCAGATGACTTATGTTGTATTTGACTGATAAACCCCTCATCATAAATATTTCATTCATAAATTACGTAGTCTTTGCAGTCATATCTCAGCTGCTTATAGTTTATATGGCACAGTGTCATGGGGTAAATTGAGGACAAGGTTGTTTTTGTTCTTAACCTCACACTATGCTGAGGCTAAAAACTATGAATCCTTATAGGATAATAAGAGAAATTGGTGGACTTTTCAATCACACAATCCCAACTTTATCTCAAAAGTATATTTAAATACTAATATTGATAATAATATTAAGTTGTTCATATTAAGTTTAAAGAAAGACATCACATCTCTACATACTCACACAGATCAACATATATATATAACAGTCAAACAGTTCACGCATACAAGAAATGAAGAAGAGAAAACAAACAGTATCCAAGGAAATGGTGTCTCACGTAAATACACATAAAACTCTGCTCTCCTGTTTGAAATCCTGCCATTATGGCCAATGCCTTTTTTTTTTTTTTTAAATCAGATCAGCCAGTGGACAATAATTGATAAAGATTTTTTCCTTTCTTTTTTTAAGTTTTTTCCCCACCAACTGATGAAACATAACTGTTTAATGACAGCAAATAGTACTGTCATTAAGTTATTGAACAGTAATGGTCTCTGTCTATTCTAACTACATTTTATGTTCACTAGGGCTGTCACTTCTTCCAAAAATCAAGTTTAAACAAATGTAAAATGACCCGTATTGAGTCCAATATCACCTAAATCTCCAAGATGCTACTGCAACTTACATTCTCGTACAATATAGTGGGGAAATAGGTGCACCCTCTGCTGGATTCTAAGGGGTACTACTTCAGTAGGTGCTTATAAGATGACATGCATTTTGAGCAGGTAATTGCAGTTTGAAATAATATTGAATTTCAAATCAAAAGTGACAGCCTAATGCCTGCACTGCAGCACACTTATATACAGTCTTTTGAATAAAATTTTCTGTAACTTAATATTAAATACATGAGACATATAATAAAAAAAATGGATGGAAAATATTTTATATTTTAATATTTTATTACTTAGCAACATTTATCAAGTTTCTCAGAGAAAAAATGCATAATCTCTTATAATTGGCTAATAATAATTGGCTATTTGCAGATTAGTAAAAAGTGTGGTAAAAAAAAAAAAAAATCAACCTGGTCAATTACCCAAACCAATTCATTGATAGCGAATACCTGATAATTCACTGTTCAAGGTTTTTTCTTTCTGTCTGTCTAACTATCATGTTAACATTTAGTGTATATCCGAAAGTTGGCTGTTGTCAACCCTCCAACTTGGCTGCAAATGAAAACTCACTCCTAATGTGAAAGGCAGTAACTCATTCCTGGACTTACTTGCTGCACAGCAACGGGGCCGTGTCACTGTCACTTAGCACGCATACTATCTCATGTGGTGGCTATTAATAACAAACATAGTGAACATGTTGTTCAGTGTGTACGTGTCATAAGCTGGGGATCCTTTTTTTTTTTTTTTGAGGTATAAAGGTGAGACTTATTGACACAGGATATTTTTACTGAGCAGTAAAGTACACACTGTTGTGATCATAGATAAGGTAAATTTGATTTGGGATGCACGATATTGGACTATTAAGCCTACTGTTGTATTCATTAGTCATGTCGACAGATCTTAGTGTGTTGTCCGATATCCGATAATACATTTTAAAGCTAATAATTGTGCTGATAATATTGTATTTTTGATGTTGGATTTCTATTTTTCCTGTTCCCTCTTGTTCTCTTTGAGGAATTAAAGTTTTTTGTTGTTGTTGTTAGGGCTTTTATAACCATAAATGATTTATTTTGGCTAATATGAAAGACAATTTAGTTGACAGTCATGCAGTACACTTGTGAAAGATCATGGGGTTGTGACAGATCTGCATATACCCCTATCTCTCAGCTCGGAGCTGATCCTAATCAGGGAAGGAAGGGAAGTTGGAGGATTACTGGTAAAGATTCAGACCAGCAGCTTGTGCTAATGGCATTACAGAGGAAAGTCCTGGCCCATGGAAATGAAGTGACAGACAGCGTCCTTCATAAAGGATGAAGGATATGTTGGAAATAATCGGCAGATACCAAAGTGTTGTCGCAAAGGCCTTTAAATAAAAAGTATGAATGAATTTATTTTCTAACTCGGAAAAGCACCAAGTACTATTTTACCCCCCTACAAAACTAAAGTTATGTAAAATGAGTATCAGCTGTACTATAAACAATTACTGTTAGATTTAATACTCACTATGTGTAACCTATGTA
The DNA here is from genome assembly GCA_016785285.1 of Brachirus orientalis. Classification (NCBI taxonomy): domain Eukaryota; kingdom Metazoa; phylum Chordata; class Actinopteri; order Pleuronectiformes; family Soleidae; genus Brachirus; species Brachirus orientalis. The sequence continues at coordinate 2,755,541 of JAFBJR010000446.1, forward strand.
ACTAATACTGAGTCAGTTGAGTTGGCGGAAAGTACTGGTAGCACTCATATGAATGTGTTATAGGAGCTTACTCTTGCTAGTAAAATATTTAGTATGTTAGTAAAATAATTGTATATAGTGTGTGCTTACACCATTAGCAGGTCTTGTGAAATGTCTTAGAATTCATGTTTGGGCTAGGGAGTCCCAAATGTTTTGTCCTCATAGGAATAAAAAAAACTGCAGTGTGCATAATAAGAGGACATTTGAGAGAAAAACAAGGGCAACCAACAATACAAACATTGACTGTAGAAGCTACTGAATGGCTGAGAACAAACTGACACAGTGATAATCAGTTTTACTTTTTCCCCTCTTACCTTTATCATATTATCATTTTCTATTAGGAGGAGCAACTATCAGTCTGTCACTGTCACAAACAACTGAAAAGAAAACAATGTAACATCAAAAATTATGTTGAACAAGAAATTAAACATAGTGGTAGTGATTGACATAGTGTAAGATCTCTATGATTGCTATGACCCAGAGCTGCTGGATTGCTATCTGGCCACACCCCTTATTATTGTGTGTATGTCTGTATTTTCTAACTACTCTCTGAGCAGCACCTATTTTCCATGCTGATGAGAATGATTTTTCTGTCTCCACAGTTATGACATGGTGCACTACGGTCACTCCAACCAGCTACGCCAGGCCAAAGCCATGGGAGACTACCTCATAGTTGGAGTGCATACAGATGGTAAAACACTCTCTAATTTCTGATGTCCGTTATTCCTTTGAAATGTTTATGTTAACTGTTATTACACTGACTCAATATACACTATTTGTGGTTGGCAGATGTGAGATACTCCACAATCAGGTCCACTTATTTGAGATCCAATCTTTTTTACTGTTAGGTCACTGTCTGTAAAATAAGAAATATTCCTGGCTGAAGTTTAAAAGATAGAGAACAGATTGTTCTGTCATGTGCTGCTGCTGCTGCTGTGAGGCCAAAGGTACTTTAGATAATCAAAGAGGGAGAGAGAGCACCAGCTCTCTGTTGGCCACACCAGCACTGTATTTATTTATGTCATTAAGACTGCAACCAAAATGGCAAAAACATCAAGTCCCTACACTTTTGTTGAACATGTGGTTTGACAACGCAGTTTATCTTCTGAACAAACGTTTACTTCTGTTACGCAAGTTTGTGTCTGTGTGTGTGTACTTTCGTTTGTTACCTCTTTAGGACCTTTTCTGGCATAAACACTGACCTTGTCAGGACCAGTAGTCCTTATGAAGGACTGTTGGAAGCAGAATCTCATTTTTGAGGAACTAGTAAAGTTTGAGACTAAGATTGGGGTTCGGGGTTTACTATTTATGTCAAGGTTGGGGCTAATCCATTTTTTAAGCTTTCCAAATGAATGAAATTAACGAGAGCCCTTGAAAGGACAGGTGTGTTTGTGTGTCAGGGCAGAGAGGACAGACCAAACTGCTACTGAACAAAATGAGGCATTGTATTAAAATATGACAAATTATATCAAACTCATAACATGAAATAAATGCCACTGGAGTAAATGATTACGCTGAAGTGATCAGGGTAATTGCTGATTTCTCTAATCGGATACTTCAGACTGATCGGGTCATTTCTCCTGAAATCAAGCCATTCAACTTTTTATCTTGTAAATTTGGTTAACAGTTGCAAAAAGTGATGTAATGTAAAGGTTAGAAGTGAAAAGTCATCACTGACTGTATAGGTATTAGTGGTGCACCAATAATAAGCAGTTTATCCCCTATCCCTCATTTAAAGCGGAGATTTCCAAGCACAAGGGTCCTCCAGTGTTCACTCAGGAAGAACGCTACAAAATGGTGCGGGCAATCAAGTGGGTGGATGAGGTCATTGAAGGAGCGCCTTATGTCACCACCCTTGAGACTCTGGACAAATACAACTGTGACTTCTGTGTGCATGGAGGTGAGTTACTCTCCCTGTACAATCCTGTTCTGAGTGTCATTTTCAAGTTGTCTTGAGAGATACTAATGTCATTCTTTACCAGATGACATTACGCTGACAGTAGATGGCAAGGACACGTATGAAGAGGTGAAGCGCGAAGGCCGGTACCGTGAATGCAAACGTACGCAAGGTGTGTCCACCACTGACCTGGTGGGGCGTATGCTTCTCATGACCAAAGCCCATCACAGTAACTTGGTGAGTTACTGTGTCTCTATTCAGTCAGTGCATGATCAATAGTTGTTTATTTTGTTGTGAAACTAATGTAATCCTCCTTTTTTATAATTCCTGCAGGATAACCCAGATTACCAGAAGCATACAGACAACTTTGGAAAGGTATGCGCTACTGGCTTTTTACAACTCTATAACTCTGTCTTATGAATTAATTGGGATAATTATAACACATGAACTACTATATCATCCAGGTGAAATAATGTAGTTCAGTTTGATTACCGGTACACAGTTATTAGCATTTCCATTGTAAAAAAGTTAAGGAGGGTATCAAATAACTCATCTGTCCAGTCCCAGGTTCTGCACTTTTCTGTTGGGGTATTAAGCACAGTGGCCCTTATAGTGTGGACACACTGCAGCCCGTTGATTGATATGACAGAGAATCGACTGTGCGACAGTAGGGGAAAACAGCTAGGCTAAAGCCTGCTGCCCTCTCTTAAACAAAGCTTGTCTTCTTGTAATAAACAGCCACATGCTGAGAAAAAAAACAACTCAGAATGCTGTGTGTCCTTCAGTGATATCCTTTGCTTTCTGTGTTGTGTTTTTCTTCATGGGATTTGTGATAGGCTACACTGTCGCACTGGTATGACATCATGCTATTTACATAGCTGACATAGCCATCACCATTAGACTCACACACTCTGAAATGTAAGAAAGATTATGGTGTACTGTTCTGAACCACACTGTAGTAAGCTCAACAGGAATTGGTCCATGTGATTCAACAATTATGTTTTTGTGTTCAAGGGTCCTAAAGGCAACAGTCCATGGACAGGGGTGTCCCAGTTCCTCCAAACGTCTCAGAAGATCATCCAGTTTGCTTCAGGAAAGGAGCCACAGCCTGGGGACACCATCATCTATGTGGCTGGAGCTTTTGACCTCTTCCGTATCTTTTGCATGTAAACATGAGGAGAACTAAGCTATAAACTACATCATCTCTGTTGTGGTTTTTGTCTTGACCTTAATTCCTTTCCAGACATTGGTCACGTTGACTTCCTAGAGATGGTGTATAAGCAGGCAGAGAAGCCCTATGTTATTGTAGGTCTGCATTTTGACCAGGTACGTCCAATTACACACTTCACAAATGTGCTAGTCAAAGAGTTAGAAATTCACACACTCTGCTGTGTCAGAAATAAGCCCTGTTCCACCAACATTTCCAGGAAATTTTATTACCAGGAAGTTATTTACCCGGACATCTGTGTGGTTTGCTTTTCCACCGCACCTCAAAGTTCTTGAGTGTTGTTGAGTGTCAAAACATTTAACACAGCGGCAGATCGCTTGATTGTGTTTGTTGCTCAAAACACATTTCATGTTAATAAACAAGAATAGTGTGTGTGAAACCAGCTCTGGTCACGGGCAGACTGACTCATTAGTTTCTTTGCATCGCAGTTGATGCACAGTACATGGGAGGCTGCGTTATAATTTGCATTTGAATCATTTATACTTTCACCCTGTCCATTATAAAGACCTTTAGAACAATACATGATTTCATTTCAGTGTCTCCAAAAGCCTCTTATGACACCAGAAAAAGACGCTAGATTTTTCGCTAGTCGCTTTTTTGAATTCGAGTCGCTAGAGGGGTCTGAATACTAGGTAAATATAGTAATAAAGTCACTAAGTTGGCAACATGTAAACAGCTGCAAACTGTGTTCCACCAGTCAGCGTCGCCCCTCCAAAGTTTTTAGTGATCTTAAACGTTCCTGGAAGAAGTAGGTACTTCTTTGGGGAAAGTTTAGGGTCGAGGGAAAATTTATACCCTGGTATATTTTTCAAAAGCCTGGGAAGCGGAAAAAGGTTACTGCAATGGAAAAGGGGCCTTTGCACATTTCTCTCTGGTGGGTGTCATGTGTGTTGTAGTAACTTTTACTTTATGATGTTGCTGGTGATGTGTTTTGTCTGTCTGGTTTAAAATATGTGCTATGAAAAGTGTAGAAATGTAAAAGTTGTCACCATGTTATTCACCTCCTTTAGGAAGTGAACCGATACAAGGGGAAGAACTATCCGATCATGAACATTCATGAGAGAACCCTGAGTGTCCTGGCGTGCAGGGTGAGTCATAACACAGAGAGCACAGCAGGACTTATGTATTTCTGCTGTGCATACTCACAACACCGCATGCTTAACTTGGATCCGTGCCCCTTATTCCTGCTGGTTGACTGTTGTCTGTGACAACATCTGCACAATGTGTGCATGTTTGTGTTGATGTTCAAAAAAACTTAAGAGCATGTTACACAAACCAAATAAGTTACACAAATCTAAAACTTGACTCACTCATTTACTTATCTTCTACCGCTTTATCCTCCACATGAGGGTCACACGGGGGCCCCCTGGTGCCTAATCCCAGCTGACATAGGGCAAAAGGGGGGGTTCACCCTGGACAAAATTAATTTATTAAAACTTAGATTATTACCAAAATCAAATTCATGAACCTGATGTCCTCTCACCTCTTGTCTGTCCCTCTGTTCCTCTCTAGTATGTGTCAGAGGTGGTGATTGGTGCACCCTATACAGTAGACAAAGATCTGCTGGATCACTTTAAGGTAAGTTACTTTTGTATTGTTTTAGTCTGTTCATGAGTTGTTTTATAGCTTTATTTATCTCTTCATTTAACCGGGGATGTCTGGTGGAATAGTTTAAGCTGCAATATCAACAACACACGCTCATTAAAGCACGTTGTACATTACAAACAGTGTAATTTAGAAAAATGGATCACACTTCGCTTCACAAAAAACACTCTGGCGCCCCCTTATGGACAATTGAAATATCAGACCGATTATCAACTTTATGTGCCCCATGAATTGAAAAATATTTTTTTGCAATTATATCTCATGTCTCTGTATTATACATTAATTTTAATGTCATTTTATGGATAAAAATGTAGAAAATAAAAAATGTAATTCTGTCTTATTATTTAATATATTCAATTGTTTATAACCTATCTTGCACTTAGCAGCATTTACTCAGTTTGCTTCCAGTAATGATGCTTTATCAAATCTTTTTGATTGTGATTCCCAGTCTGAAAAAGTCTTGTGAATTGTATGTATGTATGCCATTCTTTCCTCACTTGTTTAAGTTATTAATTTTTTTTTGGCAATACTGAGAACAGTCAAACCAGATTATATTACCAATAATGTTGTATTTTTACATTATATCTTGTATAAAATTTAAACGTAAAAGTAAACGTTGTTCTCTTTATCTCAGAGTACTGGGCTCCTTAGTTTCACTCACTCACTCACAGGTTTGGACACACCTTTTCATTTAATATGGTCCAAAGGTGTGTCCAAACCTTTGACTATATATTTATATATATATATATATATATATATATATAGTGAGGACCCTCATAGACATACATTCTCTAACCCCTTACCCTAACCTTAACCATCACAACTAGATGCCTAACCCTAACCTAAACCCAATTCTAATCCTAACCCTAAAACCAAGTCTTAACCCTGAAAAAGCCATTTTAAGGGGTGAAAAAAGTGAGGACCAGCCAAAATGTCCTCACTTTGTAGGAATGATACAAATTTTGGTCCTCACTCTGCAGCAAGTACAAGAACACACTCACAAACACACACGCGCGCGTGCGCGCATACAGGTACCTGGTCTTATTTTGAAGGATGGAAGGAAGAATGTATGGAAGGTTTTACCATGTGTCCTTGTGCAGGTGGATCTGGTTTGTCATGGCAAGACGGAGGTGTTTCCAGACAAGGATGGTTCAGACCCTTACGCTGTGAGTACAGCTTTCCCACTGACTGACTGAGCTGCACCTACACTCTTATTATTATTTTTCAAGTCATATTTTATTTTCCAATTTTGTTTAAGAAAATGTTTTATTGTCCCTTTGTATTTTGTCTCAAAATTTCATTGTGGTATCATTACCTCTGCCAGGGAAGGTTTTGGCAGTGTCTGTGTGACTGTTTGCGAGCAGCATAGCTTAGACATTTTTTATGATGAAATTATCTTGGGATGTAGGTTGAGGCCCGAAGGAGAAAGTATATATATATATAAAGTAAATATAGAAAGAAGAAAGAAAAAAAAAATTGAGTCTTCCTACCATCCATGAACTTTACATTACTGAAATCTTTAAGCTGACAGAGTGTAAAATCAGTCTCTTAGTCAGTTCAAAAACTTTACCCATGTTACTCAAATTTGCCCATGTTTTTGTCTCTTTTTTTCTTATTTTCCTGTGTACTAGTAGCTTGTCTTATTTTTGGTTATAAGCTGGGGGTGGTGGGAACTGTTGTGCATGCACAGAGCTCCCAGTCCAGCTTGAGACTGACTCTGGTCCGACTGAAGGCCTACATATTGTAGTATCTCGACTACTAGTCCAACTTTGAGAGATTTGATTCAGTCAAAGTGAAATAACGTTTTGTGTGTTCTGCCTTTAGGAGCCCAAGAGGAGGGGCATATTCAGGACCATTGACAGTGGGAACAACCTCACCACTGATGATATCGTCCAGAGAATCATTGAAAACAGGTCAGAGACTCACCCGTTCTTAATCAAATGAATCAAATGTACTTAATTGTCCCTTCATGGATTTTTTTTCTGCACAACGCATAATACGACAGAAAAAAACAAAATGCCAAAAAAAGGACAGCACTAATCTTGGTTCGCCAGCCAAGCAGCGCCACCATGCATTCAATATGCACTTTCTTATCATCCTAATTTTTTTTTTATTGTCTCAGTATTGATCATTCTCTTAGTTTTAGTTTCTGTCTCTCTTTTGTAGGCTGCAGTTTGAAGCCAGGAACCAGAAAAAGGAGGCCAAAGAGATGGCAGTGATCGAGGCCATGAAGAGGAGAGAGGAGCAGGAGCAGAGTGAAGCTCAGGCCCAGCCTTCTCACTAGCAAAACCACAAACCTGGGCTTAATGATTCTTTGCCTGATTTAATCCTTTTCTTTTTTAAGAAGATGGATTCAAGTGACCCAGACATTTGGTCCATGTTGTCCAATTTCGGTCCTGGCTACAGGTGAGACAACATCTGAGAGCCTGGTGGTATCTGGTCGTCTTGCACAGTCCTCCCAGGTCTTCGAATGATAAAGACAAAGAAATCAAAAACACCTAACAAAAATTTAAGCTAAAATTCCCTTTACACTTCTTCCTGAGAGAGCTTTGTTTTTATCTTCTGTATTTATGTTGTTTGTACCCATGAAGTCATACACATTAATGCGTCTGTGTTAGTGGTATTATACGTTATATTAATTATATGTCACTTATTGACATAATGTTAACATAATTGTCTGGCATGTTTTTAACCATGTTTTAATTCATCCATGTTAGAAATGATTAATTTCTATGTTTTTAAGCCATCCCAAAATATTTGTTTTTATTGAATGATCTGCGTCGTAGTGTTCTAAATTTGAACTACCTGAATTTGCACCGTGTGTGAGTGACAGAGAGAGAGAGAAAGAGTAGTAAGTGTTTGCGCTGTAAATGTCAGTCGTGCCTAATTCTTAGCTATAAGCTACTGTATAACTGATGTGAGGGCTGTGAACTGTTAGAAAATGTCTGAACTACTACTCCTTTTAACTTGGGGTATAGTTGTGTTGAGTTGTACTTTCTTCGGTCTACATTCGGGAAAAGTTTTCCTCTGTTTTTTCTTAGGACAATCAACACCTAACAGATTTGGTAGAGACTGTTGTCTCTGTCTGAAATGATTGTCTTGTTCTGTCCTGCCCATCATAAGGGCTTATGACTTTTTAATGGTAACAGGAAAAAGACGTTTCTAAATTTTATTTAGTGGACATTTTACTGCACTGTGTGGACTTCCCCTTTATTAAATAAAGTGTTAACTTGACAAAGTGTCATCTGTGTGCGTGTGTTTTGCATTTCAGCTGAAGCATAATGTGTGCAGGCTTATGTCAAATCTTTGTTGGACCAGCACAAAGTCACGGTTCAGTGAGTCGGTGAAATGAGGCCACAGTCACTTGGAAACGGCCAAATCTGACTGTTCCTGTTCCATTCACACTGATCTCCGATCAGAGCAAAAAAACAAACCGTCACCTTGTAGTGAATACAATAACCCTTTAATCCTTAAGCCTGGGGGTGTCCCACTGGAGCTTCTGCAGGAAGAGCAATGTCTGTTATCTGAGGAACATGAGGTTCCTCTGCACACACTGAAACATAAAGATGTCAATCTACATGTACCGTGTGTATGGTTGGTTTAAATTGCTATGTACTGTATATTTTTATGCTGTGATTTTTATGCTGTGAATAATGAAGGCAAGTATTTACTCATCAGTGTCCTCTCTAGAAACAGCAGAAGGAGGAAACCATATTGAATCAGCTGAGGGTGTGACCCTTCATATATGGGACTTAAAGGTAATTATTATTATTATTTCACCCTCTGAAAGGCCCAGTGTGTAAGAAATAGTGACATCTAATCACAGATCTGCAGAACGGATGTAGTTCTATGTCCTTTGCAGGGGTGGGAATCGCAAGAGACACCAAGATGATATTATGAAGATAATGAAGTCACGGTAGGATATTATCATGATTTGCAAAATCCTATTTTGCGATATATCCACACAACAGTGAGCACTTAGCACACGATCTAGTGGATTGACACGTCAACTGATGGTTTTTAATACTAATCCACAGAGGGTTTAATGTTTATTTGTAACATCAGTTAAAAATGACATGCTAAAAAAAAATTGATATTAGGTGTCTCAAAAACGATATAATATCACCATGCAAAATATTGCGATATTTCACTGCAGTGAGTTTTCTTCCCACCCAGTTTCAGTTTTTGATGTGAGCCACATGGGCAATAGAAAAAAGAATTGAGTACGCCACTGGGCCTCAGCCCTCAGGTTAATTATGCAGGCCAGGAGTCTTGCATACATGTTATTTCACTTTAAAAATGTTGATTAATTGGTTTTGTCAGCTGCTGGTTGAGGTGTCGGTGGATCATGGTAATGATCTGTTGATAGTGGTTTGTCAAGTGCCCAAATATGGAAAAAAGAAGGTCAAAGCCATCAGGTGTAACATTTCTTTTTATATTTTGTTCATATTTGAGCTTTTTTTAATGTATGACTGTATAAAGTTTTGGTATGCATCATTAAAGTTTTTTTGTACAAAGTCACAAACGTGGGTTTATAAACACATCAGTTGTGTGTGTGTGTGTGTGTATGTGTGTGTGTGTGTGTGTGTGGGTGTGGGTGTGGGTGTGGGTGTGTGTGTGGGTGTGGGTGGGTGGGGGGGGGAGAGGCAGTCACCCAGGGCCTCATACAAGCCAGGACCGCCACTGCCCCACGCTACTTATTTGCAGTAAGATTCTGTTTTTAAACTACTAAACACATGCTTTGGCTGGTGGGTCTGTTGGGGCTGCTGTAGAAACATACCGTATGCCAATAAAAAAAAAGAAAGAAAAGAAAATTAACATTTTTTTTAAACATTTGGGTTGTACAGTATATTAAATTTTTGCCAAAAAAAACCCTACTAAATGTCACAAACTGAACCTTTAAATATAGATATGTTCTGGTTTCTTTGCTCCACGTTGACAGTAAACTTATATTTGGTTTGCGAACTAAAAAAAAACTAATCTATTTGAAGACATTATCATTTTGAGGTTTGGAAAACACCAAAAGGCGTATTTCATCATTTTATCATTTCATCATTTCATCATGAAACACAAAAACCAACAAAATGCTCGAAGCACTGATCAATTTTTGCATTTAATGGCTGTTTTTTTTGTTTGCGACGAGAACAGACAGGATACAAACGTGGATTTGCACGGTCAGCACTTTCGTCCCCCCGGCGCGTCACTTCCCAGGGAAGTCTGAAACTTTTCCATCTGTGCGCCAAAGGCAGCGGCCGCAGCAGCAGGACGCACAGGAGGAGGAAGAGGAAAAGGAGGCAGCTCCAGGATTAAATCTTCGGGGTTTTTGCCAAGGCGGCAGAGCAGAGTTTGAACCGCTGAGGAGATTGTGCTGCTGCTGCTGCTGCTGCTGCTGCTGCGTGCATTCGACGAAAAGTTCCCACGCGCATAAAAACTGTCTCTGACACTGAGGAAGAATACGTGGAGCGATGCGTAAAAGCACTTTTCACCACCACTCCGACGATGCGACTATGAGGGATGTTTCTGTGTCGGCCTGAATTTAGTTTTTGTCTGCAGAGCAAACTTCTTCACAGTGATATTCACAGGGACACAGTGAGGAGGAGGAGGAGCAGGAGGAGCAGCAGTAGGACTCGGAGCATGCAGCGAGTAGAGACGGACTGTTGCTGAGGCAGTTTGATCTGGACTCACTGTCTTTTGTTTCCCCTCCGTGGTTGTGGCCGCGGAGGAGATGAGAGCTCAGGATGGGACTGTGCCTCGGTACCGAAGTCACGGAGGAGGAGAAGAAGGCGAGGACACACAGTGCCAAGATAGACAGAGACCTGTATGAGTCCGCCAAGCGCGAGATGAACGTGGTTAAAGTTCTTTTACTAGGTGAGACCAAGCATCCAGATGTCAACCCACGTACAAAGGGCTGATCTCTTAATTATACAGAGGCGTCTCAAGGGAGTTTGGGGCCCCAGACAAGAGGGGTCTTTCAGGGGCTACATCAAACTACAACAGGGTTTATCCAGTTAAAGATATATTATAAAATATCTAAAAATGACAAGATAAATGTTACCAATACTCTTGAAATTCACTTCTGTACTGTTTCATTTTGGTTGCCTTTTAATGTTTTCAGCCCCACATGTGCTATAACTTCTGAGGCAAACCTCCCATGAAAAGTCATGAAGAGTTAAACCTCACATTAGAGGATATTTGGCCAGATTTCAGTCCTGTTCCAGCTCTTCTGGCAATTTTGGGTGCCTTCCAATTTTAGCCCAATTTAAACAGATCATCTGGTCAAATTATCCTCTAGTGTGAGAGGTTAGCAGACACGATTTTATCGTTATCAGAGTCTTCTCCATTTCAAATTGTAAGTATCAAACATGTTTGGTATTTACGACTGAACAGCGATCGGCGCCTTAGAAGAACCCAGCAATAACCAATGAGGGCGGGTTGACCAGCAAATGGATGTTTGCGTACTTTTGTTTAGAACCTTCACTTGTACAAGCCAAGTTGATTCTGTCTTCTCAGCCATGACTTCATCCACAGTTTTTTTGCACACACAACAGCTTTTATCTGACAACGCCGACAGTCCGCCTTCATGTCTGTTTTTATTCTGTGCATTCTGTTTCTGTGAGATCCCAAATCCCTGGAATCTCCTTCCAGAAATTGTTTGATTAAACACCAAGGTGTGTGGCCGTAGTCTCTGCTTTCTCGGGTTTCAACATTGAAATTGGTTAGTTGGTTAGGTAAGTTTGTTGTGTCTGTGCTCCCCCACGTTTTTAAAATCAAGACAGATTCGCAAAATGTCGGGCTGGCTTTAGGAATGAAATATTCAGTACTACTATTTAGCCAGTGTGTCGTCATATGTCTTCGAATTTTATTGTGTTTGTTTGTCACGAATGGATCACGTCTACTTATTATCTTTTGCTGCATGTTCTGATCTGCACTCAAAAAACCTGATTTGTTTTACGCATGCGTGAAAGTGCAGCTACTTTCTGTTACGAAGGCTGTTTCCAGGGTTTGGCAGGAAGTGGCAACACTATCCGGCACCATCAAACTTGGTGTTTCTAGTGCCAGAAATAATATACTACGCATTGGAGCTTGATTTCTGTACCAAGTGTTCCGTTTGTAAAGGTAAACCCTGATGTTATTTTCATTTCCATTGCTGGTTGTGTACATAGGATGGACATAGCTTTGTCATCTATGTAAACAACATGACATCATGGCACAGTGTGGCCTGAGAAGTACACAACACAGTAAACAAAGGGGAAAAATGGCAAACCTCCAGCAGCTTCCTCCTTCTTGGCATTTCTCTTTCTCATAACGTACAGTACATTTTAAAAAATTGAACATTTAGAGTATTTTTACTTTTTTTTTTTTTTTTACTCAATTTCTGTTGTTGTCCAAAGGTGAAAATTCTGTGTGGACAAATCAGCAGTCTAGTGTGTCTAGCTCCACTCATAAGGTCCTGGACCACTGTACTTGGTATCCAAAGAGAAGTGTGCCTAAAAGTGGGAATTAACACATTTTAACTATTGAAATGCAATTAATTACAAAAACATGCCAAACTTTACAGTGGTAGAAATGGTGGAAACATGGCTCCTCCTCTAGACTGGTTTCAGGGGCTCCCTGTCAGCATGTGGCCTCAGGCCTCAGTTCCCTGTTGCAGCGGTCACATTAAATGATAAAAACCTTGTTATCTGAATAGTATCCGCAGAATGACATGACATAATACCACAATTTACCTTTGGTGAACCCACAAAGGCCTCAGACTCAATGTTTTTTTTTTTTTCATTCCTCCTGAAGAACCACTGTATAATTTTAACCATGCAGATCAAATTCTAGAACCTCACTATGGACACCAATCAATCAAATGTGTTTTAACATGTTTTTGTTTTTTTTAAAAAGGCATCATACTGTATTTAAACGCCATTTTCTTCCTCCTGCAGGTGCAGCAGAGAGCGGGAAAAGCACATTGGTCAAACAGATGAAGATCATCCACAGTAATGGATTCACTAAGCAAGAGCTAACAAGCTTCAAGGTTGGCCACACACACGCACACACACACGTTTGTGCTTCTATCAGAGTGAGGACCCTTATAGTCATAAAACATTTCCTAGCCCCTTTCCCTAACCTTAACATTACAACTAGACGCCTAACCCTAACCTAAACCCAATTCTAACCCTAACCCTGAAACCAGGTCTTAACCCTGAAAAATCCCTTTTAAGGGGTGAAAAAAGTGAGGACCAGCCAAAATGTCCCCACTTTGTAAGTGTTTGTACGATTTTTGGTCCTCACTCTGGAGCAAGTACAAGAACCCACACACACACACACACAGACAGGGCCAGACAACGGGCTGCTTAACCTTTTTAAAAATGAAATAAGGGTTTTTGCATACAGTGTCTATGGCTTTGGGGTTTTAGTATCACTGAGGATGACCATCCCATTTCACTCTTATCTTATGAAGGGAGTAGTGAAAAGCAAATAAAGGCTTTAAGTAGAACCATGTAAGACATAGGTTTAGGTTGGGGGTTTTTGTCATCAAGATTGCGATAGAAGAAGTTAAGGGGGGAAGTTGTGCTGTAGGCACAATGTATTACTATTGTGTATGGTGATGATGAACAGCAGAGGAAATGAAAAATTGAGGCGATGCATAGTTCCTGTGGGGGACTGAGGTTTCTCATGATACACTGGGTCAAATCCAAGTTGGTATGCAGTGGTTTGGCTTGCATCTGCTCTTCCTTGTGTGTGTGTGTGTGCGTGTGTGCGTGTGTGCGTGCGTGTGTGTGTGTGTGTGTGCTGTTGAGCGACCGAAAGCCAAATTCCTCTGTTGTGCTAGAGGTTGGGATGGGGTGGAGAGAATGGGAACAGTTCACTTCACACGTGTACACGCACACACACACACACACACACACACAGAGGTTTGGGCAGCTATTCTTGTTGGGACACTGCACTGACAGCTGAAACAAAGAGTTATACCTAACCTTAACCATAACCAGGTGATATCTAACATCAGCATAACCTAACTACAATTCAAATCTTAGCCCTAAACTTAACCAGTTACTTAGAAATGAGGCCCTGCCTAATTAGGACCAGGTTTTGGTCTCCATGAGGACTGCTGGTCCTGACAAAGTCAGTGTTTAGGACAGAAAAGATCCTTTACAGTAACAAATATACAAGAATGCAGATTGTTTTTAGTCAATGTCACTTTGCTCTTTCCCCTGTTCTCCTCTGTTTCTTTTGCCTCCTCCTCCATTCTGTTAGACATGAACACAATGAGTGTGTGATGACTGAAAGTGTCCTTCTTTGTCTCCATAATGTTTCAGTTACCCGCTTTGTCTTCCTGTAATAACAGTCCTGACAGATTTAGTTTGGACTGTGGAGTTTGAACCCTCCTGATTCATGTGGGTTTACTATATAAAAGTGAAAGCAGGCTTTAAAGTGAAATACTGTATCAGCAGTGACTGAAGCAACGAATGTCATTAATGTTGTTATTTCTGACAAATGCACTTTACATAGAGGGTGACAACAGATAATATATACATATGCTGTATGTATTCTGGGTATTTGTTGAATGCAGTCAAATGTTTGTTTTTGGCACTTTCTTATTTTAACCAGGATAATGCACTGATGTGACATACAGTATGATGAAGGCCCCAGTTGTTTGTACAGGCAGATGGGATGTTTGAATGCATTCCTGGACATTTAAAGACGCCTCAGCTCCTTCTAGTCTCCCTCTGCTGCGTCTCACGTCTATGACAACAACCCTTTCTGTTCACTCCTGCCAACACAAGCACCGTAACCTTCTCACCGGACGCTGAGTGGTGACAGAGAGATTACTATTACGCAGGTCGGTTTATGCACGTGAACGTGAACTGTGAGTAGAACTACTGTTTGATTTGAGGAAAGTAGGGAGTTCCAATTTTGTGATTTATTTTCAAAGGCAAGCCTCGGTTCATTGTTCATGTTGTAATAGATTTAAAAACGAGGCATTTTTATTTTAAAGTGATGAAACATATAGGTACTGTTTTTCAGACTTTTTAAAATATTTTTTTCCTTCCATAATCATGATATTTCTACTAACTTGATGAACAGAAACAGCTAAAAAGCAGCAGTTGCCAGCAGTCTACTTAAAAAAAGTTTTAGAAGTTCTGTTTATTTGCAAAAAGGGTTTTGAAAAAACAAATTTTCACTTTCATTTGATGAATGTTAATTTGAAGGCCCACATTTGTCCTATTTCAAGAGGCTCTAGTTATTTAATTTTATATTATTTTCTACTTGGCCTGATTTCTTATAATATTAGCTAAATGTAATTGTTAACATAAAAAGCATTCACTTGTACGTGTTACTTGTACATGTCTGGAAATACTGTATAACTTGTGGGTTATTGTCTTCAGAAATGTATCATTCAATTTTGGTTTAACGAGGAAAGAAATTGCAGTTGTCTAATTGCAATAAATCGGAATTGCAATACAAATTGAATTAGCACTGAAATATCATGATACAGGTTAGTTGTGACAGAAGCCCATTGCCAGACAGATACAGTATGTTATACAGTAACATGTATAGTATAAAATGAGCTTTCATTATGCAAAACATTGTTTAATAATGATTTAAGCTATTCTAAAAATGTGTCTGACTTTAGTGTCTCCTGCACGTATATGAGGCAGAATAGGTGAGTGCAGTTTTTCAAAGTTCTGTAGAACAGTTCATTCATTTATTAATTTATTGTTTATTTCTGCAGGGACAGTGCATAATTAAATGTAGTTGTACCAGAGTTAGCTTGCTGCTAATGTGCGTAATGTGTTGTCCCCGGGCAGGTATGCAAGAGTACAAAATATAAAAAAATATCGAAATAATAGTTCAAGAATAACTTATAATGTCTGGAAGCAACGATAAACATTACTTAGAATAATAGAGTAAATACGATAAAATGCAGTAGGAGCTTAAAAAAATGTAAATTACCGCAATATAATAAAAAAAAAACAACTGTAAGTGAAAGTTGTTCGGATTTTAACCACAGTTTGGATGATGGGATGTTAAAGGGAACATGTTCTTGTCAACAGCAAAACAGAGAGGTCCTAGTGCAACCAGGGGTCACTTGTATTAAAAAGGTACACTATGAAAGTAAGAGGCCCAGCATAAAAACTAAAAATAGTCGTGTGTGTTGCTGTTGGGACAAAACCTGGTCATTTCTAGCTTTTATACACAGTAGATTTTAAACCACTCCCTAAGTACTAAAGTACTTAAGTAGCTCAGAATACAAAGATTACGCACATGCAACGACACAGGTTTGATTCCCTTAGTCAGATCTCTATTGTTGGCAGTTGGGTTTGCCTTGGTTCTCAGGTGACGCCTGTATTTTCAAGTGGAAAATGGACACCCACAAACCTGCCCTTCCCTCCTGACTGTCCCGACCTCCCACGGCAAACAGACACACCCTCCTCTGCACACAAATACACACACACACACATCTTTTCCCACGTGTTTGTGTTTATTTTTAATGCCCCACATATTAACTTTGTGTCTACACTTTATTAGGTACAACTTTTCAACTGCTTGCTAATGGCAGTTTTTCCTGATACCTGTGGCACATTTACATGTGCATTGTATGCACATGTAAATGTTAAAATCTACGGCTCGTTGCAAACAAAGTATGCAGACGAACCATCTCTGATTGGCTACAGCAGCAGCAGAAGACCTCAGTGTGTACCACCTCAGCCAGGTGTCCTGTTTACCTGATAAATTAGCTGGGGAGTGTGTATGTCTCAGGTCTGCCTTGAACTGGACAGGTAATCCTTGTTCCATGCTATCCATTCTCTCAAATGTCCCCTGAAGGCACAGAGAGAAAAGCTCCTCTCCTTATTCCACTGTCTGGCTCTTTGTGTCTGCCAGACAGGTTTGTATTGCATTAGGATCACGATAGGATCTGCATGGGAGGAATACGGGCAGAAAAAGTAGAAGGGGGTTTCTCTTTCGTCTCATCCCACCTTTATTTGTAGCCCCAGGCGATGGCTGATTGGTTGAGATTTTTCCAACATGCGATTTCATTTTGTCGCCAAACGTGCGTGGGTGTGTGCACATTGTTGATGCAATGGTTAATGTTTATTAAAGGAATAATTACAAATGTTACTGGAATCGCTCTTTGATTCAGGTGCTTTCACAACTGTTTGAGCCCAGTATTAAAAAAAAAACAAAAAAACATTTGAATGCATCTTGAGGTCAAACAGCTGAAAGACTTTCGGAAACTGACAGAATGTATAACCTCGAACCCCAGTTGTGCATACTTAGTCATACGTTGCCTCCACCAGAGCAGCCTGTGGTTAATGATTAAATGTCAGTTCCAGTTCAGCTGCATTCTTTGTCGTTGTAGCAGGTGACAACCGCTAATCGCGGTTAGTTGTCTGTGTTCACGAAGCCGATCCACACTGCAGGCTGGGCAGAAAGCAAAAACAGAACAATAGTTCTGAGTATCTGGATGGATTTAGAGATTAGACTGTCGTAATGAGAGTTGCAGTGTCTCCTCTGACGCACAGTGCACCATAAAGTTCCCACAGTGCTTTAAATTGGAGTGGTGGTGATGGTGGGTGGGGGGCATGAAGAGGACACAAAGGTTAGAGCGGTGTGAGAGATTTCTGTCTGTGGGACTTCCTTTTACACTGATGACAACACACACACACACTCACTACCTATTGTGTTGTAATCTGAATCCACACAAGCTATACGTCGACTCTCAGGATAATGAGAGTACTGGATGACACCCTTTTCACCCAAATAGAAAGTACTGTGGGTGTGTACGTGTGGGTGTGTAAGTGAGGACTTTTTGTCAAAGTTTTAGGCTGTGTTCTGTCAAACCTTAAATGGGCTGTTAATGGGTTAAGACTTGGTTTTAGGGTTAGGCATTCAGTCATGATAGTTAAGGTTGAGGTTAAGGGGCTTTGGGAATGCATTAGGTCCATGAGTGTCCTCATTAAAAAGGCTGCACAAGAATGTGTGTGTGTGTGTATCTGGTATTCCTTATGTTGTTGGGACCTAAATCTGTCGACACAGTCACATTACGGGGACAAAAACAAAGTCTCCATGATGTAAATGACTACATTTTAAGGTGAAGACAAGTTAAGGGTTAGGTTAAGGTCAGGGTTAAGGTCAGGGCACCAGTAATTATGATTAAGGTTAGAGTAAGTCTCCAGAAAATGAGTGTAAGTCAATGCAATGTCCTCAATGTCCGTGCGTTGGTAATTGTTACCTCTTTAGGACCGTTTCTTGCATCCACACTAATCTCCTTAGGACCAGTAGTCCTCATGGAGACCAAAGCCTGACCTTAATGAGGTAGTCCCTCATTTCTTAGCAAATGTTTTAAGTTTAGGACTAAGATTTGGTTATGGTGAAGGTTAGGGATAACACTGTTTAGTATGTCCAAATGAATATACATAAATGCAGAGTCCTAAGAGAATAGCTACACAAACCTCTCTTTCTCTATGTGTGTGTGTGTGTGTGTGTGTGTGTGTGTGTGTGTGTGTGCCATTTTGTTACCACTTCAGGACCATTTTCTGACATTTTCAGGACGAGTAGTCCTCATGGAGACCAAAGTCCATTCCCATTGATCTACACAACCTAATTTCTAAGGCTCGGGTTAAAATTAGGATTAAAATGTTACTGTTGTTAAAGTTAGGGTTAGGCATTAATTGAATGGAAGTCAATGCAGTGTCTTAACAATGATCGCTGTGCAAACATCTTTGTGTGTGTGTGTGTGTGTGTGTGCATGTAATGGCACAGGGGTCATTTAGATATAACGGCTCTTAAAGGTCAGTCTGTCAGCTGCTTCAAAAGTTTCACGCACCCACTGTTTGTCACAGAGAACTAGCAAAGAGGAAGACATATAAAGTATAAAGTATCTGACACATATAAAGTGTCTGATGTTGTCCAGACATGACCAAACACCCTCCCTCCCTGCATCCTGCCCTGAGTCAGAAAGGGAGGGAATGGGAAACAGTTGATAAGGAGGACAAAGGTGGACAGAAAAG
Source organism: Brachirus orientalis (assembly GCA_016785285.1). Taxonomy (NCBI): domain Eukaryota; kingdom Metazoa; phylum Chordata; class Actinopteri; order Pleuronectiformes; family Soleidae; genus Brachirus; species Brachirus orientalis. Next base: position 2,774,316 of record JAFBJR010000446.1, read on the forward strand.
GAAAGACGGAACAATAATGAAGACCAAGGAACAAACGCTGCGTCAGTGACATCATCAGTGACTTGGTGAGAGAAGAAACTGGTGGTCAATGATTGTATAAAAAAATAAGAGTGTGCTGCTTCTAAAGCTCTAGCTTTGTGTTTTTGAGTTCTGCACAAACCCAAGGGAACGTTTCGGTATCTGAACTGTGTTGTTATGTCTTAATATGCAGGACACAGAGAAGAAAATCCATATTTTTATAACTAGTAGATTGGATCGCAACGTTTTTCCCTTTTTTTTCTGGCTCGGCAAAAACATTAACTTGCAAACTCCAGCTTGTTCGACGTATTTTCCTCTGTTTTCGGGTCCCTGCAGTGGTTTCCTGTTTCTTTCATGAATTATTTTGGCATCCCTTTATTCACATGCAAAGCTCTTAATGATATAGTTCCTTCCTACAGTTCAAATCCTTTAAAACCACGTCACCCAACAAGGTTTTAAATCTTCCCTAAGTTAAATTAGATGTGCAAAATCAAATGTGTTGAAAACCTTCTCATCCAAGCCAGCATTTTAATACAGTATGCTCTTGTCTCTATTCTTCTGCCCATTAAATACCTTCTGTGCTTTTAAATTAGGCTGTGAAAGACTTTCTGTAGTTTATTCTTATTCAGTTATTTATGCTCTTTGTCTTCCTTCTTCTGTATTTTATTTCAGTGCTTTTGTTTTGGACTTGTATTTTATGTATGAAAGGTGTTATTTAAATGAAATTGTTATTATGATCACATTATGTTGACATTGAAAAGAATGTTTTGGGCTCAGATATATTTTGAGGTCTACTTAAGTTTGATGTACAACATAAGAGAGAGACTTGTATTGATGTGAAGCCCATGTAAAGACGTCTTGCAGGACCTGTAAACTGCAAACAGCCTCAACACTGTGAACTCTAAATGATCCAGAGCCTTTTTTGTGGACCAGCAGACATATTGTTTGAATATTTTAGAACTATAGCTTTTATTTAAACAAAAAAAAACAAAAAAAAAAACATCTGTCTTCTGTGGCACATTGCAGTGTTTCTAACTGCCACCGCTAAATGTTGATCAGTTAAACAATGAAAGACATCAACAGGATTATGTACTGCGTTATGTGCATGTTTATTTGTTCACTGAATCATACTGAAAAATTATATCTTAGTCATAAACAGTTGCTACAAGCCGAGTCTTTCCAGCAAGTAGGATTTGTTTGTCTTGGGACGCATTTCCGTGACACAAACCTGAGACTCGCTGCTATCACTCCCTCAACACCAACTTTGTGCGGCAATGTTTATGAGCATAAAACATTAAAAGTGTGCCACAAAGAACCCGTATTTATTGTTCTTGTGGTAATAAGAGCTAGTTATTGTAATGCAACACATCTAGAGCGATATGAGATTGTGTAACTGGGGTGATGACAGTGATGGTTAAGCAGGGGGAGACGAGCACACAAAGCAGCTTATTTCTGACACAAATCAATGCAGTGCTGTCGGCCCGAAGGAGAACTTCATTTGTCCCCGATGCCGTCGTGTCAGCAGTCCTGAGACCGGCTCTGCTCGCAAGATGAAGCCCTGTCATCTCACGCACTTATCTCACTTCGCACATTTCACAGTAAGAGCAACACGTCTAAAACACACACGGAGAGACAGAAGAGCGAGCAGACTGTGATGGAATCATGATGGAATGTGAAGCTTATCTTCAGCTGGCAGCAGAGTGGCATAGAATATACACACGCACACACACACACACACCTTAACACGCACGTCACATCTTCCCAACTCTCTGTAAGAGTCACTCTGTTCAGTCACTTGGTCTCCAGGTTTCTGAACACTAAGACAGACTTATGAGTTTAATTACTGTAATAAATGCTGTACTTTCACACTCTTGCTCTCTCGTAAGACTTGATAGCTCGTCCCTCGTGATTTTTTGAAAATGTCTTAACAAATTTTGTGTGACTATTATCTTAAACTAGTATACTGTATAGTCTTTTGAGTGGTTTTCATATGGACTCAATAGGGTCCACCATCACTCGCGCTTTTAACGTGATTTTCGTCTTGTTTTTCTTGTATTCATGTGTGTGAAATACATTATGCAGTATACAGTATATTTGTTACACCAGACACTTAATTAAATAGCAGGTGTGTTGTCTTACGTCCCTGACTATGAGTACAAGTGGTTCACCTCTCATCCAAGAGGCTTCTTCTGTTCTTGCTGTTGATGGGAATCAGATAAGATAAGATTTGATAATTGTCCCAAAAGACATTTGACTTGGACTCCTACAGAATATACAAATGTCACACTTGATCATATATGATCAATATATATGCACTCCAAGAGTACACAACTTGCACACTGAACATAGCACATTCCAAAAATGTGTGGTGACATGTCTGTGTATAGAGATGATTGTGTATGAAGTAGATGATTTTCTGAAATACTCAGTCCAGCCTGTCTGGCACCAACAACTGTGATATGTTCAAAGTCACTTGAATCACTTTCCTTCCTCAATGTGATGCTGAGGTTGACCTTCAGTAGGTCGTCTTCACCACATGCACTGAGGTGCATTAACAAGCAGTTGAACATCATTAAATGGTGAGCGTGTATGTACAATGCAGGTGTCGTTCTGTGACAACTGGATGTGTGATCGGAATAATTTGTTCATATCAAAAATAATGTGTGGATCAGTGTTGTGGCAAAAACCAAAACTCTGATTTACTTAAATCTCTGTTCACTGATCCCAGTCACGAGGTAGAGGGTCCATGTCATAACCCTCATGAAACAACAGTTATAGTTATTTTTTCATACAGATTTAAGAATATACAATTTGTTAAATCTGTTGTTGTTGTCACGTTTGGACAGGCTTTGAGAAATCTTGGCACTATTCTGTTCATTTTCTGTTTATCATCCAAGTTGGAACAAATGAAGAGAAGTGTCAAACCTTTTCTTGAGGTTTAACCTTGACCCTGATGGGGAAAAAAACCAAAAATGTTTGTCTAGCGACAAGCTTGTCACTTCAGTAGACAAAAATATCATTATCATTGTCATAAATGAGACAAATGTAAGTCTACTCTCAGCAAAGTCAGCAGTGTCTAACAAATTATGGACTTGACGTCTGAACTTTGTCCCTCGGCAGCCTGCAGTGCTGGATAACCTCCTGACCTCGATGAAGTTTGTACTCCATGGCATGGGTGTCCTCCGGATCAACCTAGCTCACAGCAGGAACAAGGTAGTCACTCTGTGTGTCTCTAGGTTCTTGTCTTCACGGGTCTCCTCCTCTGTTCACTCTGTTCAGAGTTTATTAAGGGTAGTTTATCTGCTGCAATGCACCCAGATCCACACAAGAGGGAGACCTGTGAGCACAGTAGATGCAGCTGCTTCATATTGCACACAAACACACACATAGTAACAGATCAATTGCATGAGCTCGAGCAGACAGTTAAATGGCAGGTGGGTGGTTTGATTATGGTATTCGATCTGATTCGAACTTTATTGTTCAAGTTATCAAAGCTCATTTCAACGCCTGCCCACTGGGCACATCCTGCTGGGAGATGATGACCAAAGTATTTCCTATATTAAATGTCAGCAGGGTGTGTGTGTATGTGCATATCCATTCATTTGTGCATTGATACTGATTACCAAGTGTAGAGAGCCGAGACAGACTCAGAAACTTTTCTCACATTCTTTTTTTTCCTCCTCTCCTCTTGACCATGCATCCACAATCCTGTCCCCGTCTCTTCTCGCAGGTCCACGCCCATTCTGTCTTGTCATGTGGGCGGTGCTTTGACGAAGAACAGGTGCTGTTTCCTTTCCTGAGCCACGCCCTTTCCTGTCTGTGGACCGACCAAGGGGTGAGGGCCGCGGCGGCTCGGGGATACGAGTACGAGCTAAATGACTCAGCGCTGTAGTGAGTATTCTTCCAGAGCGCACTCGGGCTGGGCTGAGGAGACGCAGGGGTCTAATTAGCTGGACTCGCCGGCTGATGCTCGGCCATGTGCTCGCTGTCACGGGAATTAGCCTGTAGAGTGGAAAAGACAGAGGGAGGGAGAAAGAACAGAGGAAATTGTAATTACATGCCCCTGAAGGCCATTGCATGCATGAATATAACTTACGGTAGGGTCCAAAAGTCTTGGCTCTTTGTGTTGATCTTGGCTTTGTTAAAGCTGCATCATAGGAATGTTTAAAATGCACATATTTAGGAGTGAGTCAAACATGTGCCAAAATATTAAGGAAAGTGAAGCAGTGAGCAGAGAGGATTGTATGTGTGTGACAAAGACGTAAGACAAAGCTGGGACTCGCCGGGAGGCCGTCTGTTCTCATTCCCCAACCCAGCGAAAGACCTCGACTCTGGGTTTATCTACACCGACAGGACACCTGGTTCCCGCTGAGAACTACCGTACATCACTTGCTGCGCACACACACGCTCTCAGACCCTTGCTGACATTGAGCATTGAATTGACCCTCACTTACTTACTTAAGCTTAGCCTTAAGGAACATTCTGCTCCAGTATTTCATTTATTGTAGTTTGAACATCATTTTTATTAGTAGTAATAGGATGGTCATTTGGCCAAGTCATTTTCTGGAAATAAAAACTTTGGTTCCTCAAAGTTAAGGAGATGAAAATGTATTAGTACAAATTAAACTAAATTAAACTCACTTTCAAATCATATAGTGTCAGATGTGAATTTTGAGACAATCGAGCAGTCCTCCAACATACTACATTTTTATAATAGATACACTTTCAATTTTGTGATGGGTATGATGAGTACATCTACAAAAGAAAACCCACTGAAGTTTTTGATTTATGGAGCAAACGAGACATTTGACAACATCACCATTTTAAGATGCGCAACACAACATATAAGAAATTGTAGCAACCAGCTGTGGCCGATGATTGGGTATCTAACAGATGTTTCCCTCTAAAGCAGCTAAAATCAGAGTGGACTTCAAACTTGAAATGATTAGATTGTCACAAAGATGAGTCCAAATCAACAATTACAGTCAATTGCACTGTTACACAGTTTGTTCTGCTGCTGTTAGGTACTATTAGGTATTAGGCACTGCTTTAAAAAAGAAAGACGCAGAGGGGTTCTCACAAAGACAGAAAGACAAATAAACACACACGTTCATATGTTGTCTGCACTGGCCAGTGTCCGACAGGCAGAGTGCGTTTTTTTTTTTTGGTGTGTTACTGTAGAGGAAACTGATTCAGGATGACCAACTGAGAATGTCACAGGCCTGTGTGTGTGTGTGTGTGTGTGTGTGTGTGTGTGTGTACATGTCTATAGGAAGCTGTAAGCTTATGATTCCAGCTTATCTTTGTGAGGTTTAAGAGTTAGTTTTAGGATTAGGTGTTATGATTTGAGACGGACTAATTTGGACCCCAAGGATAGGCGGGAGCAGATCGGGTGAAAATACAAAAACAGAGTTAAGCCAAACTGGAAAAAAACGAAAAACAAAAAGCAAGGAGACTTGACTGGCTGCAGAGTGACGGTCTCCCGAATAACTAGAAAAACGGCAACGCTTAGGGGGAAAAAAAAAAAACCATAAATGCACATGTTCACAAAAGAAGAGGATTTTAGGAGCATTCTGGCTAGATACCACTCTGACTGGGTTACACACTGACACCTGCTGCAGGAACCTTAGAGGCATATAAAGGGTGAGGATCAAATCAAGGAAACGAGCAGCAGGTGCGGCAAAGGAGACTCCACCCTGCAGCCTAGTCAAGCCACCTGAAACGAGGAAAACAGAAAACAGGTCGAGCAGGAAACAAGCAAATACACAAAATAAAAGACAGGAAGAAGCATGAACCCAGATCCCGACATTAGGGTTAGAACTGGGTTTAGGTTAAGAATCAGGGTTTGGCATTTTGTGTTACATGTTTGGTGGTTAATGTGTGGGTAAGTGGCTATGGAAGGCATTATGTCTATGAGTGACCTCCCTGAGAAGAATGCATGCGTGTGTGTGTGTCTGTCTGTGCATGCAGACATGATGAACGTTGATTACACTCACTGTGTTATGAGATAATCTGTATGTGAAAGCTTAGCCTCAGTGTGTTATTATGGTAAATCGCAGCGTGAATATTCATAGAGCTGATCTGTTGCGCCCCCTGGGGCTCTGGTCTTATCACTGCACACACTACCTGGCACCAGGCATGAGACGGGAGCTTGAGGCCCATGTGAGCAAACACACACATCCATAACTGATACCCGACTTTATTCTCTTGTGGTGTCAAGGTGATTAAACTTTCCCTGTTGTGTCTCCTCTCTCTTTCATCTCTCGTTATCTCCCGGCTGCCTCTGCTCCTTCCTTCCTCTGTGTTTCATAGTTTCTTTGAGAACATGACCCGCATCATGTCTCCAGACTACGTGCCCACAGAGACCGACGTTCTGCGAGTGCGACTGAGGACAACGGGGGTGATAGAGACGCAGTTTAAGGTCGACCATCTCATTTTCAGGTAGACACCTTTCACTTTGCTTTCAGTGTGGGATTTTGAATATAGAACCATAAACCTGTTGGTATTAGTGTATAAATGCCTTAAAAAACAAGTAATTTGGCGGGGTTTTTTTGGCCTTAGACTTTAGGTAAGGGCCTTCCTTTAGTGAGTGTGTTTTGTGTTTTGAAGCAGAGGCTTACTACCCAAATGATGAAGACAACATCCTTTCTTGGATGCAGTGGCCACCGTAGTTCCCTGACATGCTTGGGAAAGAAAGGGATCAGTGGAGTAGTTTGTTACAATTTGCACTTTCACCTATTACTTTGCACAGTGAGAGCAAATACAATCAGCGGCACAACCAGAACGGGTGACTCGATTACGGGTCGTACCAGCTGACTTCACTTCCTTAGCTGCGACACTTTAATCTCTGTCTGCAGCCCGTGTGATCGGCCTGAGACGTGACATAGAGATGAGCAGTTTGATTCAGCATGTCAATATGGCACATGACAGCTGGTAATGTCAGCAACTCAGTCTTATCAGAGGAGAAGCAGAGGGCGGTTATCTGAGTTCAGGAGACCATATTCATCTCTGATCAATGAGCCGGTGTCAAGTAATACCACATACTTAACCCTCGTCCATTTTCTGAAGCCACTGATAGTCATAGATTTTCATACATTTGATTTCAATGTTGCGCAAACCAACATCAGAGATGCTCAAACTAAATCACTAACAAAGATGGTGTTACTGACCACCCTGTCTGGCACAAATGTTCAAAGTCACTTAAATCGCCTGAAGCTCGGGTTTAGCTTCAGCAGCATGTCTTCATGCCTAAATGGATGGAGTTGCTGACATGTGATTGGTTCATTAGATATTTGTGTTAAAGAGCAGTTGAAGCTGTGTACCTAAATGCCTGTAAGTTAATGTTTTAGCTGTAGTGGACTGCAAGCACCTGCAGCAAGTTGTAGTCGAACAACAGAAGATGTTGTAGTTAACAGAAATACATCGTTTATTATTTATTATTTATAATTTATTCTTTTCACGTTCCATTGCTGGTCAGTGCAGGTTTAGAATAATATGTGCTGCTAATGCAAACGTCAGCGGTTAGAGGCAGATTTTGACTCATTTGTTGTGTCAAACCGTCCAGTATCTGTCCCTTTTAAATAAAAGTGTCTTTGAAATTAAGGATGTTATTAACTGAGCCACAGTTCACAGATAGATAGATTAAAAATATAAAGTGACCATAGAGGTGGAAATGTTTAAATGTGAGAAAGAACTACAAATGGGGGGGGGACTGTGCGCAATTAAATTAACTTAAAATAAATTAGGCTGTAAACAGATGGATGAGATGAATGAATGAGTGAAAGTCACAGTCACCACATGTAGCAGAGAGTCTTTGGTATTCAGGTACCAAAGAAAATTAGATTAAATAAGCTTAAAAATTCAGATTATTACTAGTTAGTTGGCTCAAGAAGGATTGTGTAAGTTTTTCCCCCCAGTTTGGTTTTGTTGGGAAAAACAAGGAGCTGTGAAACATTCACAGGATGCTTTACATGCAAATCTTGTGTGCGAGTGTGAGTGTGTATGTCTGTCTTATCATGTACAAGAAAATTAGATTACTTTCCCTTTGTCCCTCTCATAGTAATATCTACCTGAGGAGCATCTCTACTTCTTCCTACCACAATATCAACCTGTCCTTCAACGTTGCCTGACATCACACCTCATATGAAATTAGAATATTAAAATACATTACCTCAGGTTTTCATAAGAGCTCTGTTTAGCATATAAACATGGTAGAGAGAGACAGTTTGTCAAACATTGTGACACCAGTATGGGGCATTTGTGTCACATCTAAACTCTTCTTGTACGTCTCTGGATGCTGCTTATGTGTGTGCGCGTGTATGTGCGTGTGTGTTTTTGCAATAAAATGTCACGTCCTCATCTGATACTTGTCTCAATGCAGAAAAAGTTTTATTTGTAAGGAAAAATAAATAAAATCGACTGTTTTCTTGTGAAGATAAATGTTGCCTTTATCTCGCAGCCCTACTGTCTGCGTCACCATCGAGTTACTCAGAATCTGATTGGTTTATTTGGTTTGTTTTTTCCCTGCTTGCCTGGATTTTTTTTTTTTCCTGGGAAGCAATGTAAAGGTGACATTGTGGTTACGGTAGTGATGCAGGATGGAGCCAAGCCTGGCTGCCTCACACACTCTCTCTCTTATCTACCCGAATTCATGGGGGCATAAATAATTGGTTTAAGTTAACTGACATACAAACTGTGTATGTTTCGCAAAGATCAAACCCTTGGGATTATTAAAGATCTTTGCATAACTTTAACAATAAGAAGGGATTTTGAGGAGCATGCCATTTGTGTTTCCATGAACTCTGTTTCTTTGTCACCAAGAGAAGAAAAAGTACATGACATTTCTCTTTTCTCAGACATGAGCACCATGCAGTTTCTCTTAGGTTTGTGCATTTTAAAGAATGTTATTTTAGCAGTTTTTAAAGCTGCAGGATCTGCTCACTTGGCTGTATTTGTGATTCGACCCGTGTTTGTTGGTCTTTGGTGTTCTGTGGTCTCCGATGTAACTATAAATACTTGAGTGTGTTTCTGGTGGAGGACCTTTGTTGCATGTGGTCAAACATGTGCATCAGCAGCTTCGCTCCTCTTATCTGCATTTTCAGACAGTTTTCTCTCACACCAGAACAGAAATGTCAAAAAATATTGCCTTAAACTGCAGTGGTTTTTTTTTCATATCTCAAGGTATGTAAAGTTAATTTTGGAATTGTTTGATTTTATGGGTGTTTCCTCACTCCTCAATGTCTGTTATATTTCATTAGAAGAGCTATTGTATGTTATTTTAAATGATGTAAATCAAATCTTATATAAAACATATATAATATATAAAATATTAAGTCCATATTCGTTGGTCTAAACATAAACATCACCATCTTTGGGCTTAAAAAAAATCAAGTTTGATCAGTTATGCAAGCTTGTATTCATTCCTGTATTTACTGAAACCAAAGGTGATGTACTCAGTAAAATATTAAAAACATTAATAAAGTGTTTCGCTTGAAACTTAAGGTTCTTCTGTGTGTGTCAGAGATCTCTGACACACTCTGAATAATAAATGTGACCAAATGTTCATAATGTGAATAATTCACATTAAATACCACATAGAGAGAAACATAATGATCACACCAAGTACAATTGTGTGATGTCAGCCTTGGGTTTTGTCTGCCTCGATTCTGCTGTTGGCATTAATCAACACCCCTGTACCTGTGTGTAGATCTGCAGGTGAAGGATGAGAGAAGAATGAAGATTACACCTTTGCTGCTCTCTTTGAATTGTGAAGAAAGATTTCCTTGAATGCCAGATGTTTCTGTTTAACTGTTTGGATGTGTTGTGAGCTTGTCCGTCAAACATCCGTGAAGGAGGTTGTCACCTTGTCGTGATCCCAATGAAGTGATTACCTCCACACTACCACTCAAGAAATCAGCGGAGTAGCAATTATTGTAAGGGATAGTTACCACAAGTCCTTTGAGCTCAGTCCAACACAGAGTTCAGGATGATAAATCACACGCAGAGTTTTCAAGCTTTCACCAGATAAGGGGGTCTGATTAATCCCCACATTCTCTGACACACTGCAGTGTAGAGCGCATGCTTTTGGGTGATTAAAAAAAAAAAAAGTTTTGTAAAGAACCGGATGCAGTTTCGTTGTAGTCAACAGACACAAATGTGTTACCAGAAGATGATAAATTAACACTTGTGGTAAAATAATCTCTTCTCATCAGTGAAATGGATGCCTCTTAAGGAGGTCATTCTCTCCTGGGTATGTGAGCACACCGTCTCACAAGTTTCCACCCAGACGCCGTCTAGTTTGCATACAGATGTCCCATTTGACCCTTGACCACTTCATGTAATAAGGTTCCAAGTCTTTTCCTGCATCATTAACATAATCTGCTCTGCTAATTATAATTACAGCACTGCAGATGATGAGGGTGCACATTATGGGGCAAGACCAAGTGATAACCGAACAGGTCGCGACATCGCCCAGAAGAAGCCTCCAGGATTACGATCTGGCCGTCGACATGTTGACGTTTTAGTAAACAGAAGTACAGAGACATCACCTGCAACCAGGCTCCTGCTGGACAAAACCAGCTGTCAGTCACATCTGTGGAATGCTTTATTGTGTATTATCCTCTTAATGGAAAAATAATTCTAATTTTTACTGACATTATAATTCAAGTGCGACATACTCTCATTTTCTCGTAGACATTCATTGAAACAAAAGTGGAGTCGGCCCCTGGTGGCTATTTAATATATTCTTACTTACGCATTGGCATGCTCAGTAGAAGTGTATCCCCTTTTTAAATACAGTCTATGGGCAAGAGCAGCAGGTACTGTGTGTTTGCGTAATGCCCTGTCAAAGACACAGTCATTAAAAAACTATTATTTAAGTTTCCACTATTTCAAAGAGAATGAAGTTTGATGCTCACACGCGACGACCACTTTGGCTACCAAAACAGAGGTCACAAGTACAACACAGGCAAATTCTGTAATCAAATAAATATACAGGACTTTAATATGGAGTCGGTCCCTTTCGCAGCTATAACAGCTTCCACGCTTCTTGGAAGACTTTCCTCAAGGTATTGAAATGTTTCTATAAGAACTTGTACCTATTCATTCTGTAGAGCATTGATGAGGTCAGGCACTGGTTTTGGACGAGAAGGCCTGTCTTATAATATCTGTTCCAGTTTATCCCCCACAGGTGATAGATTTAAAGTCAGAACTCTGTGCAGGCCAGTCAACTTCTTCCACACCAAACACGTCAACCCATGTTTTTATAGTCGTTGCTTTGTGCACTGGGGCACAAACTGTTGCCACAAAGTTGAAAGCATAGCACTGTCCAACATATCTTGGTATGCCGAAGTGTTAGGATTGTCCTTCATGGAAGATAAGGATTGAAACACCTGAATTTTCAATACCTAACAGGTGTGGACAAATACTTTTGCCCATATAGTGTATGTGTGTGTATGGCAGCTCTCAGGACATCAGTATTCTAATATGCTGTATAAAATATTTATAAAAGTAACATAATTTGTTCCCAGATACTGAACTTGGTTAAATTCAGTATCAATGTAAAAGCTAACACTTAAGGAACAGCATGAGGGATTGTGTCAGTGTTTTTTTTTGTTTTTGTTTTTTTGTCTTTTTGTATCTGTGTGTGTGCATGCAAAGCAGGCAGCCCAGCTCTTATCCCTCATTGTGTGTGATATACTGTATGTAAGTCTTTGCACATCTTTTCGCTGTGATACCTTCACTGTTTGTTTCCCCTGTTTGTGCATCATGTGTGTCTCTGCGTGTTCTCATCTCTTCTCAAGAGAGAGCTGCATTAACTCAGTGGAAGCTCAAATGGATGTTGGGAGATGACACATCTATCTTTGAAAATGGGTGAAGTGGGAGCACTGATGTGTGTCTCCGGCTGTGTTTCTCCTTATTCCTGTCATGCTTTTGTGTTTTTTTTTTTGTTTTTTTTTTGCCCTCGTCCTTTTGGAGGACATTGACCTTTATGCTGCCGTTCTGTGATTGTCTCAGAGAACCTGTTGTGATTGTCTTGGTGAAAATTGAAAACATAGTAACAGAGATGTGTGAATTACATCTTTTGGGTGTGTGTGAGTGGAAATTGTATGCTGAGAAATAGCCGCCCCTTTTTCAAAACCAATGCAACTTGCCATTGATTCATGATGCCACTGATGATTTACCCCCACAGTAGGATGCACCATTAGTATGGAAGGTCATGAGTGCACAGAAAGCACAGTCTTGCACTAACACTTAGAGTTGAACGTTGTGTGTTGAAAGAACGGGCCAGCCACAATTATTTGTCATGTCACATACTGTCTTAATTATAGATGAGTAAAAAGATGAGGAAAAACCTATGCACAAGTTATGATCTTTTAATCCCTTAGACAGCATAGATTAAACGATTATTGTTATTATTATGTTTCATTTCCTCCCAAATTAAAAAAAAAACATGGGAAATAAAAGAAAATGATTCATGTCGTTAGGGCAGAAGTAAAGGAAAGCAAGATATAGAAGCAAGTTATATTTAAGAGTATGAGAACAAAATTACTTTCACCTCTACTGAACATCTAAACAGCAGCTTCTCTGGTGTGTGTGTGTGTTTGTGTGTGTGTGTGCGTGTGTGTGTGTGTGTTCCAGTACTTGTGCTGTTTTCTCAGGTGAAAGTCCCTGATTGGAGTGTGTTGACTGAATCACAGCCACCTGTGTCCAGTACCACACTGCTGTTTCTCTACACTTGATTTACTATTGGGTTTCAGATTAGATTTTTATATCTAAAAAAAAGCATTTTCTGACCCTGCTTTGGTTGTTTTTGCCACTTTAGTGTTTTTTTTCTGCAATAATGTTTACAATATTGTCTAACTTTGGGGCACAGACTGTTGTGTTTATGAGACATAGGCACCAAAGGCAAAAGTGTAGGCTCTGTGAAGTGTGGCTGTGTATGGCATTGACTCACTGCAAGCACTAACCATCTCCACTTAACTAAAAGCTCAGTTGATACATTTTACACCTGCTCAAGTCCACAGTATTTTAAGAATATGTTCACGGCTTTTTCTCACAGTTTGGCAGCCTTTTTTTGGACTAGGAACTGAACAGTATCTCACTTAGTTCACAGAGAAAACTGTTGATTTTTACATCACAGCACACAAGGATTATTGATCCACTGCTGCCTCCATCAGTAGGTTCAAATGTGTTATTTTGATGCTTTGGTGATTGAAAACCTTTATTTGGCTTCACCTAAGTGACACAAACCAGCAGCTTCCCTGTCCTCATGAGTTAAAAGGCTGATTTTCTCTCTGGACTTTGGTGTGAGAGAGTGAGCAGTTTGCAAACTTTAGTTTCCAGACAGAAAATACTGTACATTAACTATTCTTACAATATTCTAGCCTTAATTAGGCATGGGTTGTATTAATTAAGTGGCTTAAACGTCATTTCTTTCCTTGTGTACCTACTGATAGTCATGTTTTCAGTGGGAAAGCGAGTGTCCACGTCCCCGTCTGGTTCTCTGAGAGAGTGAGGTGCAGTGACCTAGCTGGGCTCTGGATCAGTCACGTGTCAAAATGTCACGTTCTGCATACAAAACCAATAAGAGTAGGAGATGTTTAAATAGTGATCCAGTCAAACAGGAGAGTAATAGAGCTGTCGGTCATAGTTATAGGTTTAAGCAGTGAAAACATCTGCATGAGCTGCTGTAGAGATGAGGGATGAGATTGAAATGATGAAGTGTAAGGTGAATAACTGAGTGGCCCGTTTTCAGCATGTTGGATGATTGGTACCCTAAAATGCAGGGTGCAATGTCTGCCGTTATGGGGTCTCTCAATTAAAACAATAACAAAATACCTAGGTTGATGCCATTGGGAAGCAGTGTGGGATCATGGGAATTGGCTTGTTGTCTTGTGTGATCCATTAGTGACGAATGGATGCAATAAAATGAAAACACAAAAGGAAAAACTCTGGCAAACTAGTATTACTGGGAGTTTCACATAGAATTGATTCATGAAACCTATGTTGAGTAGAAATACAGATTTGTATGTATTTAAAGATATTTTTTTGAATACACTGCTCAACAATATATGTAACATTAGTCTTGTTCTGTCTTGTCCCCCTCCCTCTCTGCGTGTGTAGGATGTATGATGTCGGAGGCCAGCGTACTGAGCGGAGGAAGTGGATTGGTTGTTTTGAGGACGTCAGGGCGGTGCTGTTTGTGGTGTCCCTCAGTGGTTACGACATGACCCTGGTGGAGGATCCCTCCATGGTACAGGCTGCGCTTAAACACTACCTCACAGTGTGTTTGTGAACTAAAAGTAACTAGAGACAACCTGTTTACAAACTGTAGTTTGTCCTCACAGACCAAGGTGTGTCCTCGGGAGCGCTGCAGATGATTGATGCCATTACTGTGTTCTCTCTGCAGAATCGGCTGCAAGAAAGCATGAAGCTCTTCTCCTCCATCTGCAACAATGTCTTCTTCCGCAGCACGTCCATGGTGAGAAATTTATCAATCGCCCTCTTCCTCAACCAAAACACACAAAGAGTAAAAGTTTCACAGTAACTTCAGAAGGTTCTTTATTGATAATAGGAAGACAAAATGGTGAGATTGGTATAACGTAACAAACAAAATGTTTTCATGGAAGTCATTGATGATGGAGGAAATCAAAAAAATGTTGTGAAACCTTATAATTACAATCTTTTCACTGGTGCATCGTCTGACTGATAGTTCATCAAACTGCACCAAAACTCAGCCTGATTTAAATACAACTGAATACTTTCTTGTACCTTTTTAAGCTTATGTCTCCTCCACCTATGGCATTAGCATTGGTGGAGTATTACACTTCTATAAAGCTTAATTTCCACAAAGCAGTACCAGTGCAGTTCACCTCGGTATTGTGTGGGACACAAAACCTGATCTGGCTTCCATTTCAACCAAGTGGTGTGTGGCAAGATGAAATAGCAGCTTCATTTACATAAATAACATATCAGGCCAAGCCCGCCAAATAAATTCAGTGAAGAGGAAGAACATGACGATGGGTCCCTGCTGTGCGCTGACATTCTCTTTTAAAAAATGCAACAAAAAGAGCCTTCAATCTTCTTTCTGTTGTAAGGCACAGGTACCACAACAGACGAGCTCCAAGAAGTGGGATAGCATTCCGATGCCTGACCATTTATCCATATTCAACTACATATATAGTACTATAATATGGAGTTGGTCCCACTTTTGCATCTATAACTTCCACACTTTGAAGACTTTCCTCAAGATTTTGAAGTCATTCTGTAGAGCATTGCAGAGGTCAAGGACAAGAAGACCTGGCTTGCAATCTCTGTTCCAGTTCATCCCAAAAGTGCTTTGGTTAGTCAAGGTCTCCCACACCAAACTCATCAAACCATGTCTTTATACTCCTTGCTTTGTGCACTGGAACACAGGTGGAATTGGAGTAGAAAAGGACCTACAGCATTGTCCAAAATGTCTTGGTATGCTGAAGCGTTAAGATTGTCCTTCATTGGAGATAAGAGGCTGAGCCCAAAGCCTGATTGAAACACAAGAATTCACTACTTAACAGGCATAGCCAAATACTTTTGTCCATATAGTGTTTGTATTTGTAGACTTAGATGAAGCCTTTTACATACTTTACATGCATGCTTTAGGCAAGGGCCTTGCTTTACGGATCCCACAGTCTTGTGCGTCCATGTTCCCACAGCAGCTCCAGCGGACTTTTCACAAGAGGCAGATTTATTCCCAATAAGATCATTTGCCCTCTCATCATCCTCATCACTCACTCCCTTCACCCATTCAATATAGAGGGTTGAATGGTGGTCTCTAAAAATAAGCCTGTTCCTATTTTACTGCAAATTTGATTTGATTCATGCAGATTGTCGGATCAGTTTTTATAGGGTGCCTTTTTTACCTATTATTTTAAATTCAATGTTATTGTGCGCTGTAGATATAACTATACAATTGCTTGTCAAATAGGAATGCTGTTTTCCAAGGTTAAACTACAAATGAACAAGCTCCTGTTATGACATGTCCTCACGTGCACCGATAGTATCTTGTGCTTGTGCGCAAGAAACCACCTCATGAGCACGAGAATCACTCACTCACTCATTTTCTACCGCTTTATCCACTAAGGGTCGCGGGGGGCGCTGGTGCCTATCTCCAGCTAACATAGGACGAGAGGCAGGGTACACCCTGGACAGGTCGCCAGTCCATCACAGGGCCACATAGAGACAGACAACCATTCACTCTCACATACCTACGAGCAATTTTGAGTGTCCAATTAACCTAGTCCCCAAATCTGCATGTTTTTGGACTGTGGGAGGAAGCCGGAGTGCCCGGTGAGAACCCACGCACCACGGGGAGAACATGCAAACTCCTTGCAGAAGGCCTCTTGTTCCAACTGGGTTGTGAACCCGGGACCTCTTGCTGCAAAGGCAAGAGTGAGCACGAGAATCTGAAATTAAAATATTTTTTGCTCATGTCCGTTTAGGGGCTCCAGACATACACTTCAGACACTGGTACAGCGAAATTAGATTAAGATAGAGCGAGATATAAGGTGACTAATTCATTCATTCATTCATCATCTACCACTTTATCCTCCACATGAGGGTTGCAGGGCTGCTGGTGCCAAATCCCAGCTGACATAGGCCAAAAGGCAGGGGACACCCTGGACAGGTCGTCAGTCCATCACAGGGCCGACATAGAGAAAAACAACCATTCACTCACACACTTGCATCTATGGGTAATATAGAATGTTCAATTAATGTATTATTTTGTCTTTTGTTTCATTTTATACGCACTCTGGTCAACATTTGGAATCACATACCCTGGTATACAGTAGAACAATATTTCTGAACTTCCTCCAAGGACCTTTTGAGAACCATGAAAATAGAGTAAGGTTGGTTCTCCTTCTCATCCAGGCAAATACTGTAGATGTAGGTTTGTTATTTAAAGTTGTCAGACAACCTGGTTCAGTCTGACTGCTCAGTTGATGGACAAAGATAATGGGGGAGACACTAGAAGAATGTCTTTGTAGCCCTCATTTGTTCTCATTGACACCATGAAACAAAAATAACACTAATTACAATAATGTTATTATATACACACAGTTTGCAGCCTCGGCCCTTTGTCTCTAAGTTGTCTGTCACTCGTAATTACGCAGTGAGTTTTAATTAGGGTTTGCATTGGTGAGGTGACATTTCCCCTCTACTGTGTTTTTCCATTCCCGCTTCCACTAAATGATCACATTACAACAACCGTGTAACAAGCTTGTTCAATTTACTCTACAATTTCCACTTAAATTGCTTTCTAACCGATTTGAATAAATCAGGACGTGGGGACACGAGTGTCAGCCACTGTCAACTTCTGCACTTTTGAAGCCTTTCACTGTTTTCAATAGTGAAACATAACAGCATGTAAAAACAGCATATTTGTGTTGTAAATTTGCCGAGATCATGAGAGGAAAGTTGTAGGTGGTAATTTCATTGTCAAAATTGCAATGTTGCATTGAAGCCTCTCTTATAGCTCGTCATTCTTCCTTTTTTTAACAATAAAAATATTTATTTAAGGCTTCATTAGAGGCAAATTGGCAATTAAATGTTGCGATATGTGACGCATTTATGTGCAGAGATGTGTGTGCGCCTGCACAGTAACACAGCTAACATGCTCATTAAATAAAAGTGTTTAATGAAACTCTTTTTTTTTTTTTTAATGTGGGAGGTAAATTTGTAACCTCCACCTCAATTATGTCCACACTGTGTCTGCTGTGTGATAATTACACACCAAGGTGTCCTGTTCATTGAAAGTCTGCTGAATCTCACCCCTCACTCATTAACATCAGGGGTGTGTGTGAGTGTGTGTGTTTGCATGTGTATGGGAGAGAACTTGATTGTAGTTTTAATTGGTCGACTACAAAGCCAAAAGTACCGGTGAATGTGCCGGATACTGAGAGGAAGTTGAGTTTAGAAGCAATGAAACAAAACATACCTGATATTAAAAGTGGAGCTGAATTTGTTGAGCTGTTTCACTGGAGACTGATTGAGTGACTGCTGAGTGATTTGCACACTGATGAGTGGAGGGAGGTCATTGATCGGTCATTATCTCCCTGTGCAGGTATCAACACAGCTACTGATTTTCAAATTATACTTAAATATGTCTAAATTGACAATAAATGTGAAAAAAAGAAAGAAAAAAAATCTGATTTATGGGCTTCATATTTTTAGTTATTGCAGTGTAACAGATGGGTAATAAAAAACACATTTTCTTCTCACTTGATCCTTCATATTGATTTGTTCCTCAGAGGACAGGTAGCCTTTGTTTTTGTTTTTTTTTTTTGATGAGTTTCTCATGCTCTCAGCTGATTGGGTGTGTTTGTGTGTGTTTGTGATTTCAGATTTTATTCCTGAACAAGATAGACCTTTTCCAAGACAAGATTTTACACTCTGGACGGCATCTGAGGTTATACCTGCCACAGTTTAAGGGTAAGTAACTGCACATATACATTACAATTTACATGTAAAATACACTCAGTGGCTCCTTGTTTGCTCTGAAGGGTGCAGTTTGCAGTGGTGTTTAACTGCACTGCGTCGGAAAGTTTCAAAATAATGCAGTCCGATATAAATCCACACAAGAGCGCGTCAGGTCTGACCCTGAACCAGGCCTTTCTCTGTACATTTTCCATATTCTCCCTGTTTCTGTGTGTGGTTAAACTGTAAATTCAGGTGTCCTCCCACAGTCCATGCAGTTAAATAAATAAATTAATTAATTTAGGGGGGAAAAAGTCTGTGTCCCTATATAATTCATACATAAGTAGGATAGATAGGGAGCAGTCCAGACAAAGGCTGTATGTTCACAGTTGCAGGCCAGGTAACAGATGCACATATGATACAAAAGTGCCCCACATTTTGTAAAATGTATTAACAGAGCTATTCAGAGTACATGTAATCTTTCCATCTAATCCCATTTCTCTATCCGTTGGTTATTTGTTGGGGGTTAATTCTTCCACTTGAAAAGTACTGTATGGCACATCTACCTAAAACGGACCTCTCCGGGCCTGTTTGAGGACTGGACCCACCTGAACATGGTGTAACACCAAAGATAGCAGTTGGAGGAGAGGGCTGAATATCGTAGCTACTATATAACTTGGAAAATGTGCCAAAAATGAAGCTCAGAAAGGAGTCAGTTTTCGACAAGGCCATAGAAAATGGTAGATGGTTGCTTGGGTCTGCTTGCATCTGTCACAAATGTATAACTGGGAATATTCTTGCCAGTTTGGCTTTAATGCAGTCTGTGTAGGACCTTCAACTGAATTAAATCACATCTAGAGCAAATTGAGGATGAGTGGACCCTATGCATAGCCATGTCCCACTCCTCATCTGAAAGCAGGACCTCTATATCATTTTCCCATTGTTCCTGGACATGAAACATGGCACTGCATATGTTTTAAACACTTGTATAAATGAATGTTTGTTACATTCAAATCATTGTTTTATTTTAGCTTACTTTAGCAGTGCTGCTTGTGTTTTCTTTCAAATTTTTGACATTGACATCTATATTTCCTTTTTTCCTCATGCTCTCTTTGATGGATTTGTTCTTTTTTCTTTTTTCTTTCAGTCATAGACTGTATTTAAAAGGGCAAAACAAACATTAAAAAAGGCACAGGAATGATGAATTACAATTTGTAATTTTTGCACACTCACCAATTAGTGATAGTGAACTTGACCTCTGCATTTAACCCATCCTTGAACATACAGAAGGCAGACACAGGAGCTGTGGGCAGCACCTTTCTGTGCCTAATTTCTTTCCTTTTGGCCATGGACTACAAAGCTATGACACCAAGTCATAGCTTTCCTCAAGTCACCTGCTGAACTTACATTGTAACAGTGTTGTTTTTCTCTTTTCCTTCTCCTCTCTGATGAACCTCTGTTGTATTCCTTCTCTCTGATTGGCTGGGATGGCTTGCATCAGCAATGACTCAAATAAAATATTCAACATGCGGGAAATAAGGTCAAGATCTGCAGCGTGATGGAGGGGGTCGGCAGCTCTGATCAACTGCCAGTCACAAGCTGATCCGGGTCATTAGCACTGACTCGCCAAAACTGATTGGCAACTGGATCAAAATCTTGTAATATAGTCTAGTGTAGGCTTTAGGTTAATTGGCGACTTCAAATTGACTATAGGTGTGAATTTGAGTGTGAATGGTTGCTTGTTTCTCTGTGTTGGCCCCATAGACTGTATATAAAACTTATGTAGTCCTCTGGTTTGCCCCTGAAGCTAATCAGGAAGTAAGAATAGATTGAATAGCCATTAGGGGGCAACTCCACTGGTTTTTAAAAACAATAGAACATTGATGTCAATTTCTCAAATGTGTCCATTTAGAGGAAAAAAGAAAAGCATGGTACATTTGAGTGGAGAGTGTACACCACTGTGATTGACAGCTGGTGTCGTCCCATAGGAAACTGGTTGCAGGCGACATCTGTGAACTTCAGTTTGCAAAATGTCAACAATAGTGCTGGCCAAAGTGTGAATCTCGAGGCTTCAAAACAACATTTTAGATTCTCATGGGCAGCATCGTAATTTAGTGCCGCTTGGTTGTCCGTGTGGATTGATGAGTGGACCCTCAAAGAATGAGCGGTGTAGATGATGGATTAATTAATTAAATGTGTAGGTGCATCTAATGACTGTATAGGTGTATCTAATTACATAGCCATGCAGGGTGCATAAATTGTAAACAAAGAACTTGGACTTTTTGCCACCTCACTGTTTTTTTATCCGTCTAGATCAAATGACTCTAAGTAAAAGTCTTATCCCTTAAATCATCATCTAATGAGACAGAAAATCTTTGATTGCACTTGTCCTCCTCAGGAAACTCTTCAAACCTGTCTGTTCACCATGGCTGTGTACCTGAATATATAAGCACATTAAGATCTGTGAGTCAAATGCTACTTCACATCAGGGCCACGTCTGCTATTAACTGATATGGTAATAATAATATATATAACAGAACACATCCTCTAAGCATCAGGAAGGTTATAATAAAAATGTTTTGGGAGATGAAAATAAAAAGCTTCATAGACAAAAGAAGGATTTCAGCTCAGCGATGTGTCCGGGAATGTTATTGAGTTAAAACATCTTGACATTATACAGACTGAAATGTAGTTCAGACCAATAACGTAAAAGCGTGTCAAAGACAAAGACTGTTACTCACACGCTGATATTTTTTTTGTATCCTCTCATCTCAGCACTTTGTTCACTACCTCTCAGTGAGCTCAACAGGGGCTGCATCCTCTCTGCTCTCATGCAAATGTCAATATAAATGCTAAAACTCTTGGGATTGGGGTCAGCCAGTAGAGCAAGTGTGCATTTCACACTGACCTCAAATATGATGAATCCTCTAATACAGTGGCTCCCAACCTTTTCTGTTTCATGTAACCCCACTGCCCCATCAGAGGAGCTCATGTGCCACTTCACCAACAGCAGCCCCCCGACACTGATGGTTTCTGGATTTGTTTGTCCTTTTTTCCATTTGTGTATTATAGCTTTTGACTTTTAATGCAGACTGCAAGAGTTTGCAAAGGGAATTAGATTTTTTTTTTTTTTATGGAGGGAGGTGAGTGAAAATCTTTACCTTTGCTGTTCTATAATACAGTACAATGTTAAATATTTTTTCTCAGTATTTCAATATCAGTTTATATTAATTCTACCATTTGTTTTAGTTTAAAGAACACACAAAACACACGTTTTTAATATTTACAAATACTAAATGAAACGTTCTTTTTTGAGGATTAACAGGGGTTAATATTTACAATACTACAATTTGAATTAACAGAAGCTGGATGTTGGAATCATTGATCATTTGATTTAAATTTCTATTCTGACATCTCATCTTACGTAGTAGTAATTAGGTACAAATTCTCAATATTATTGTAGTTTACTTGAGTATTTCCATTTGATATATAATTTAAACTTGTCTTGAAAAGGTGTGATTAGAGTAGATTCGATTGGATTGGAGTAGATTAGATTAGAGGAGTAGAGAAGTGACAAGTACAAAAGGAGAATAGAGTAAGCAATAAAATAGGATTGATTTAAAAATATAAAATTAAAATTCTAAATAGAATTAGTAATACAAAACGATGTAGAACAGGAATATGAATTAAAATATATTTATAAAAATACAGTGTGCAACTTTCATGATAGAAAGTAAACATGAAAAAGTGAAGTGGTACAGATGCATGTTCTGGTATTGTGACTGCCAGTTTTATAATACTTTTTTCATGTTTGTTTTTCCCTCCTCACCAAATAACAATGCATGTTTGTTTCAAATTACTATCTGCACAGAACCTCTCACAGTGCTTGTAAATCACTGGTGTAATAAAGACAAGCTTTTTCAATTTTCTCTGCTGTGAAGTATGATTCCTCCCTCTTCTCTCTTCCAGGTGCAGACTGTGATGTGGATTCTGCCGCCCGTTTCATTGCAGCCACCTTCGCTTCACTTAATTCCATGCCCAGCAAACTCATATACCACCACTTCACCACGGCAACCGACACCTCCAACATCCAGGTCGTCTTTCAGGTGGTTATGGACACGATAATCAAAGAGAACCTGGAGGCAGTCTCGCTTCTGTAGCTGTCAGCTGAGGACAGAGTCACCAGAAACTGAGACGTTACTGGACCTTTGGCCCTGTTGGTCTGTGAAGTGTGTGTCATTTTAATGGCTAACACATAAGAAGAGGGATAGAATTGATCATGAAGATCATCTCGCTCAAGCATATTGTTTGCCAGAGAGTCCACGATGATCACTGTTGACTTTCATCCCTGAAGATGCTCAATTTCACATGCTTTCAAAAATGCATAGAAACCCACTTAAATAGAACAAAATAACATAGCTAACTATAGTATGGGGTTGAACCATTTTTTGACTTTGTGTTGAGAGTAATGGCCTTTTTTTGTATTGTCAAATCTAATTATGAACATTCTAAAGACACAAGTATGTGTTTGTGTACAGTATTTACACACACAAACAGAACACCCACTAAAGTGGCACCCAGTGTGGTCACCTGCTGCTGAAGTCCATCTGCTTCAAAGTGTGATGTGCATTCACAGATGCTCTTGTATATTTTGGTTGTAACAAATGGTTGTTTGAGCTACTGTAGCCTTTCTATCATTTCAAAGCTGTATGGCCTTTCACCTATATTTTCTCTTTTGTGGAACAGTCTCTGTAAACTGTTGAGATCCCTGTGTGTTCAAATTCAGTTGATTAACACTTTCTGAAATTCTCAGTCAAGGCCATTTGGTACCAACAACCATGCAATGGTCAAAATCACTTAAATTGCCTTTTGTCCTCATGCTGACGCTCCGTTTCAACTTCAGCAGGTTGTCTTGACCATGTCCATGTGCCTGAAAGGATTGACTGATTACATATGTTTATGTTTACAAGCATTTGAAGTGGCTGCTGAATGTGTGTGTGTGTGTGTGTGTGTGTGTATGTATATACAGTATATATGCACACCAGTTTGGACACACCTTCTCATTTAATGGTTTTTCTTTGTTGTATGACTGTTTACATTGTAGATTCTCACTGAAGGCATCAAAACTATGAATGAACACATATGGAATTATGTAGTAAACAAAAGTGTGAAATAACTCAAAACCTGTTTTGAGCACTTGTTGGCCCTTTTGCCTTCACTCTGCGGTCCATCTCATCCCAAACCATCTCAGTTGGGTTTAGGTCAGGTGACTGTGGAGGCCAAGTCATCTGGCGCAGCACTCAATCACTCTCCTTCTTGGTCAAATAGCCCTTACACAGCCTGGAGGTGTGTTTGGACTCATTTGTCCTGTTGAAAAATAAATGATGGTTCCAACTAAACGCAAACTGGATGGGACCTTCAGTTCTTAAAGTAATGATGGACTGTCATTTCTCTTTACTTAGCTGATTGGTTCTTGCCATAGTATGAATTCTAACAGTTGTCAAATAGGGCTGTCAGCTGTGTACCAACCTGACTTCTGCACAACACAACTGTTCGATCCCAACCCCATTAAGAAGGCAAGAAATTTCACAAATGAACCCTGAAAAGGCACACCTGTGAAGTGAAAACCATTTCAGGTGACTACACCATGAAGCTCATTGAGAGAAGGCCAAGGGTTTGCAGCACTGTCAACAAAGCACTTTGAGGAATCTAAAATATAGAACAGGTTTTGAGTTATTTCACACTTTTTTGTTTACTACATAATTTCATATGTGTTCATTCATAGTTTTGATGCCTTCAGTGAGAATCTACAATGTAAATAGTCATAAAAGTAAAGAAAAGCCAATAAATGAGAAGGTGTGTCCAAAACTTTCGACAATATGCGTGTGTGTGTGCATAATTTATTTCCCTTTCTCCTGTGTGTGTGTGGGCAAGACACCAAGGGGGTGAGGATTTACTGTTTGTCTGTAACATTCTCAGCACTGGGTTCACTCATGCATACTGTTGTGTCTTTTCCGCTCATCCATCACTGTGTCTCTGCTGTGTGCATCACACCCTTCTAATGAGGCTTATGTTTATGGCAGTAAAAGCACCCCAGTTTGCATTTACCTTTCCTCAGCTGAAATCATCCAGACATTGCCATCTTAATCTGCACCTTCACTTGTTCCTCTGACTCTTGCCAATCAGCGACAATGCTGGGAAACTTTAATATTGGAAAATGGAGCGAAATATGTATACAAACCTCCCCAAAGCCTCGCAACTTGTGTTTAATTTTCTTATTTTCACCTCTGATAATTATTGTTGCAATATTTAATACATAGTAACACACACACACACACACAGAGAGAGAAAACCTTGGCATCAAGCAGGGTGCCTCCTCTGTGTGATTTATGTGACATTAACTCTGCTGGGGTCTGAGTGATTTGAAGGCTCCCCTGAGCGAATGAGTGTGCTATCACACCAGCTCCTCTCTGACTGCAGCGATAAAACAAGACATGGTAATGACTGATACGCTGGCATACTGAAGGTGAAGAAAGATTAAAAACAGCCCCAAGTGCCTTATGATGAAGTGCTTTCTCTGGTTTGTAATTAAAATGCCTCATACATGTGCGAAATGTCTACCTGTTTGATTCTGCACCTTGAACTGACCACACACTTTGCTATTTCATAATGTGAATTGTTTCTTTAATGACAAAAGAGAATAAAATTAACAAATCATAATTTTACTAAATATATATACAAATACATATATTCAACATG